>OX451398.1:13413586-14013586 GCA_949629135.1 Eremobia ochroleuca
GCAAGACCCCTCCGTGCCTCGGAAAGCACGTTAAGCCGTTGGTCCCGGCTGTCATTCAACGATCTTTGACAGTCGTTACGGGTCGTCAGTAGCCCGAAAGTCTGACAACCAGTCTTACCAAGGGGTATCGTATTACCCAGTAACTGGGTTGTGGAGGTCAGATAGGCAGTCGCTCCACGTAAAATACTAGTATTCAGCTGCATCCGGTTAGACTGGAAGCCGACCCCAACATAGTTGCGAAAGAGCTAGGCAGATGATGATGGGTAGATCGGATACCCATATCTGGCCGAATTCATTAAGGTAATGTATATTCTTCCAGTCTGGATCATCAAAAATCAGATTTAAAGCCAGTTTCGCCATTCACTGTTAGCTTTTATTAAAATACTAGCAGTGCCCCACAGTTTCACCCACATAATATTGATCCCGTAAGAATATCGGGATAAATGGTATTCTACGTGTTATTCTGATGTATAAGCTATATTGCTGTAAAGCTTGATCAAAATCCGTTCAGTAGTTTTTACGTGAAAGGGTAACAAACATCCATCCATCCTCACAAACTTTCGGGTTTATAATATTAGGATTCCATTAAAGAACCTAAATTTTAATTGGAACTTAAAATTGCTTTTTCGATTTTTTCGCAAATATCTCAACACTTCTTAGTTAGGTCAAAAATAACGAAATTTTTAATAAATCTGTTGGATCAGTTGGAATATTAAATTATTTTATACTTACTATCATATAATTTTGTGACATGCGATTTTATCTAGTGTATAGTTAAATCAGTTTGGTCTCAAGCTCATCAGGCAGATAATCCCATCCTGTTTATATTACGTTCAGTTTAAACTGATCAGAGGGACAATTGTTGAATTTTAAAAACGTTCACAATCTGATCTGTGTCAATCTGTCAAAAATACTTTCAACTTCCCTACATTTTGACAAGTTTTTGACATTTATTTTTCGCCGAGATAAGACCGCAACTTGATTCTGAACGTTTAATATTATGAGAATTGCCCTTCTGATCACATTGAAGATCTTTCTGGACTTAGTAAGAGGTACCTACACTCGATGCACTATCGATACTGTTAAAGCTGTCTACGACATGACGACTCGGCTATAAACACAATATTAAAACTAATATAAGTCTCTACCGGTCTCCACGCCGCTGCGTTTTTGGACTATTACGCAGGTCCGCCGCGTGAAATGCTTAAATCTCTGTCCACATTTTGCGTAACATGTTTGTTGTTTGGAGAATTGTTTTTACAAGGGGGCCGCAGCTTTAGCATTTTAATGTACTGTCTCACTATCCTGAACAGTCCGTTAAAATGCTGTCATGGCACCAACTACCTAAGTATGGCGAAACTGGCTCTTAAAAACGAACAACATGCTTGGATTATTTTCTCCCCGAAAGAGCTGTTTTCACCACGTCAGGACGGGAGTTTAGCATGTTTAGCAGTGGAAATTTACGGGCTGATCTAAGAGCGGCTCGTCTACCGAAATTCACGAATAGCACTGACCAATAAAAACAACTTGGACTTTGTTGGCAACTTGGTTGGCTTGGGAAAGACCTATGTCTAGCAGTGGACTGCGATAGGCTGAGTTGATTGATTTATTGAATAAAAACCACTACATGAATCACAAAATACTACAATCTATTTTCCACTTACCCTCCATTTTCAAGGTATGCACCTCACTGAGGTCACTATAGTACCCTTCCGGGGTCACAGTTCGCACTCCAACATACAGCGGGCCGGTGACGTCATCAGGTGACTGCATCAAACATGGCGACATCTCTGCCCTCATCGTCTTCATATCTTCAGTTGGGTGGAGTAAGTCTTCCGGGATCTCTTTCTCTGAGACTATTACTTCGAATTCGTTCCTGAAAGAAAAAGTAGTATTAAGAAAATAATTATTTTGTTTAAGTAAGTATATTTTTAATTATTAATTATAGTCTATATTAATATGATATCCTGTTTTTTGTAATGACAATGAATTTTAAACAACGTGGGATGCGTTGTACGTCTATACGCGGTACCAGCTGGCGGTAATATGACACATTCGAGACCTCAGTAGCAGCCCTGAGTCTAATAAGGGGAGGGCACGACCTTCGGGAAACGGATTCGCTTCATTTTTTGTACAGTGATAGTATACCATGTGGGTATACCATTAAGCAAAGCAACGCTCAGAAATAACTGAGAAAATCGCGCTTAAAGTTTACCTAGCACTTTATGAATAAGTTACATTAAACTCCGGTCGAGCGTTCCGTGGCGTAAGTGGCAACGCTCTCGACTCGTGCTCTCGCTGGCTCGAGTTCGAGTCTACCTTATTGATTTTTTTTTTTCATAATTTATTTATTTACTTTAATTCTTACTTTTTATTTGTTATAAAAATTAATAAATCACTAAATTATTTTTTTTTAGTACACATCTGCCTAACTCTTCGAGGATTAGAGGCGTGATGTTATTTTCTGTTATCGAGACCGTCAACCTAGGCTGCATTCCGAATTATCTATAATCGCATACAGCACTCACATCATCTCACATGCGTTCCGATTTAGATGTTACGATTATGACAGCTGTGGGCTGTCAACAATTCGGAACGCTCATGAACGCGCTCAGAGTGCTCACTCAATGTCAAAATGATATTACAGTCTTTCTTTGTGTATAAAGCAAAATATTCTTCTTCTTCTTAGGTTAAGTGGCAACTGTAGCCAGAAGCACAATTTCGAAAATGCCACGTTAGTACCAAACAAAACAGCATATCTGTCATTTTTGACAGCGCTCACGGTGATATTATTTTAGGGCATGGTCGGCATTGTCGCAAGAGGGCGCATGTCATGACGTCATCTATTACGATTCACGGGACATCGTTAGCGCGGTCACGCTAATTCGGTACGGGTTTAAGCACGCTGAAATCGATTACAGCACAACTCGGAACGCACCCCTAGATGTGTCATATAAACGTCCATGTTTTGTACAAGTATGTTAGTACGCCTATATTTTGGTGTTTGATACGTACTTGTGTGGCGGGCCTCCGTCCCAGCTGACCATGACGTGTCCGTTGGGCGACAACCACGCTAGCACGCCGCTGGGCGGCTGCAGCCCGTTGCCGCGCACCTGCGTACATGTCACCGCGGAGTCTTCTACGTTCACCTATAAGAAAAAAAAAAAAAATTTTCCCAGTCAAATTTGACCTAATGCTTTGGCGATAAAGTTGAAAATCTATTAAAGAAATTTGACAGATTGTAGTAGCTTGATGTGCTGGCGTCTGTATAACGCTCAGCATTAAACAAACGGCTGAACTTGGAGGACTTTTAAATATCTATGAAATAAAATTATTAATTCACTGGCAGATAAGTCGCACAACCTCAACCGTTGGGTCTAGAAGTGAGAATTCCTTTTATAACGAAGGTGAGCACTGAGGCAGGATTTTTGAAAATCCTACCCCTCATCACCTGCCTAGCCTTTTCCCAACTATTTTGGGGACGGCTTCCAGCCGGATGCAGCTGAATACCAGTATTTTAGTATTTTGACCTCCACAACCCAGTTACTGGGTAATATGATACCCCTTGGTAAGACTGGTTGTCAGACTTTCGGGCTACTGACGACCCGTAACGACTGTCAAAGATCCACGAATGACAACCGGGACCAACGGCTTAACGTGCTTTCCGAGGCACGAAGATCCTACCCCTAAAGGGGTGAAACCCTAGGGGTGCTCGTATGGAACTTTTGTTTTTGTCATGAATTAAGGTTGTATTCGAGTTTGTATAAGTTAGTTAATACCTGTAAATATTGATTACGAAAATTCTTCCACTAGTAGAAAGCTAGACTATTCCCCAATGACATAGTATATTTTTCATGCCAGAGAAAATAATGGTTTTTTTGTGAATCTCTGTGTAGACGAAACCGTTGGGTGCAGGTAGTTGATTACTAAACATTAACCCTTTGACCGCCACGGGTCGCGCAGCGAAAGTGCACGCTGTACGCCAAGCCATTTTTTGTACAGAAAGCCAGTGATGAGGTTAAACTAGGGTATTACTAATATCGATAAAATTATAATCCGAAATTTTATGTTGATTTTCCATACATAAAAGTGCTATTAATATTTTTTTTATTAAATGAAAGTTGCCATGGTTTTCAACTGTAATTCAATAAAGGAACTATCACTTAAAATAACAATCACATTAAAAATTTAAAATTACGAAATTATTATTGCAGGTACATCATTTATTTTTGATTAATTGTTTTTTATTATGGAAATTGTTCAGAATAATAACTACTTGTATGTATTTGTATTGATTGCAGTCATGTAATTACAGTTAGCTCCATTTAGCTTAATAAATGAATATCGACCTTTACCTCATCACTAGTGTCGCTTTAAAACGACTATGGCGTTTGGTGGGCCTATGTTTTTACGAGTTTACAGATGGTCTTATAAAAATATAAACATCAAGATTATACGTCAAAGAACAGGCTTTCATTTTATTCGCTTTAATTTGATGCACTATGGGGATGATATTAAAAAAAAACTGTTAAAATAATCACTAACTATATTTCCTGTAAATAAGGGTCGAAAGTGGTGTCGCGTAAAGGCGTCGTTGGCGGTCTGGACACTTTTTTAAGCCTGTAGGCGACGCTGGCGGTCAAAGGGTTAACATTAATTATTATTGTTATTTATACATAAAAGGTTAGGTAATACTCACATGAACGCAAATGTTGTACCTCCCGCCGACCGGCACGTTAACGATCACGTGTGAATAAGAGGACGCCTTTGAAGGTATTAGCTCGTAGTGACTCTCTTTGTTGTGCGTCAGTTCTGTTATGTCCAGCTAAAAGAATAAAAAAATATATATATTATTTATAATTCAATATTTTTTTTATCATTATTCGGCTCAACCAAAGCACCTGCCATTTAATCTCTTCACCACCCTTGGTTGACTGGTAGAGAATGCCTAAGGCATTAAGTCCACCTTTGTACCTTATTGTGTGCGAAAAGATTAAATTAATTAATTAATATTAATAAGATTCTTTCATGAAAAATTCATTCAGAATTATTGTAGTTTATTATGTCTCATACAGTTTGAAAAATACACAGTATGAAAAGAACTGTCAAACATTCAATGATTCAAACATTTTTCCAGGATAAAAAACAAAAAAAAGTACAAGTGTTATCCAGCGAAATATTTTTGACATTATAGAGACTATATTTAGTGTTCTATTTTTTCTAGTCTGTTTATATGTGTAAATAAATGGCAAAAAATAAAATATAGTATACACAAACTAATGGCCAAAGATTGATGGAATTCGGCCTAAAACTAATAAGCCTTTATTAAAAAAACAGAATAAAGTAATATCTATCTGTCCCTTTATCATCTTCGGTTTAACAGTAAATTTTTCGAGGTTAAAGTTCAACATACCATTACATACTTCGTGTTTATTAAATAATTGTATCATTTAAACACTACCCGTGTTTAAATTATACAATTAAGAGATAAACACGAGGGACTCGTGTATTTCTCATAATCAATATATATTATAAAAGAAAGTGTACAATGTGCGTGCCGCTAAAACTCAGAAATGAGACCCGGCAGGATCAAGGGAGCTGTATGGTGTGGTAACCCTCTATCTCCTGTCCATGAAGGTTCCCATTTTTACCTGAAGGGCATGCTTTTGAAGATATAAGGGCTGGAATTTTCGCCCTCTAGAAATTTCTAGAACAGTCCAGAGTATTCGAGAGCATTCCACAAGATTCTGGAATGTTGTGGAATGTTCAGGAGCGAAGCCGGGTACCCCAGCTTGTTCAACATAAAAAGTACTATAATAATAATAATCTCACCAAGTACGTGGCAGCTTTACGCAGTGCGTCGCAGCTGGCATCCCATAAGACCTTCATCTCAGCTTTGGTCTCATCATACTCAACGCGTAAATTCTTCACTGGAGCTCTGGGCAACACAATTTATCAGTAAGTATATCTATACAATAAATAAGTCTGTTCGTAATGTCAAAATAACTGCTTTTACTAAATGCATATGAAGATACGGTATACGAGATACGGTATACGGTACTTATAAAACTTTTTTTTTGTCTTTCTGTCTGTTTGTTCCGGCTATTCTCCGAAACGGCTGGACCAATTTTGATGACATTTGGTATGGGGATAAATTGAACCCTTTATCGACACACCACGCAGGCGAAGTCGCGAGCAGAAGATACACAAACAGCCAGACCCGGAACAACTACTTGTAGGTCATACAAATATTTGTTCCGTGCGGGAATCGAACCCGCGACACGCAGCGCAGCAGTCAATCGCTTAACCACTGCGCCAACCGTGCCGTCACAGGACTAAAGTAATATTTATTTTCTGTCCTTTTCTTAATGAAATAGAAAGAAAAAGATGCACTGAACTTAAATTTAGTTTAATTTGTGAACAAGGTAATCGGCGCCAATATCCAATTACATAGTACCAGATATTGGGTTCGCTTTTACTTCAAAGCTATCATAAAGATTGACGGGAACTGTACAAAACCCATAACAGTAGGACAACTACACTGTACCTTTCATTGCGGCGATGGTTGGAAAAGGTCTATGTCCCGCAGTGGACACCTTTCGGCTACTTGATGATAACTTACTTGTCATTCTCTCTCGTGATGATCTCCACGAACTGGGCAAGCGGTCCTCCACGTATTCCCACAGTGAACACGTAGCTCTCACACGCGTGCAAACCTTCTATCAACACTCTCGTGTTCTTCGTTATAATCCTAGTGTCTGTTGAGTAAAAGATACGTTGATGAGATCAAGACTATAGTAGTAAAACAAAAATCCCTACGTAACGCCTGGGAAGTTTTCACCCACAATAACTATCTTAAGTGTCACGGTAGGTAATTGAAATAATAACATGTTTCTTTTTAACCCGTGAGAAGGCGCGCCTAGTTTTCTTACACGAGTAGGCGCGTGCGAGCAAATTGCTCACACTATCATAAATGTTTATATTTTTTGTGTTTCTATATTTATTGGCTTATAATGTATTTAAATAAATAACACAAGGTTTAGTAAGTAAGAAAACAAGTATTTTAATCAAAACTATTAAACATAATAGCAACTTCTAACGCAAATAACAAAACAACCTAGTATTAATTAATTTTTTTGGCACGTTTCATAAAAATCACAATAAAAACTGTTCCATAACAAAAACTAAAAAGTGTTATTCATCCATTAAATCTACACTAATGTGCCTCTCGAAACACACTGAACACATGTATTTTACATGTTCGGTGCAAAGTAATTGCTGGGCGCGTGATGAGCAAATTGCCGCACGTTGGTACACGGCCTCCACAAACGCCTTGCTGCGCGGTCGCAACGCCACTGAGCGGATCGAGAATTGCGTCAGGGGAGAGGGGGTGAATATTTAGGAAGGTACTTAAGTGCTTGAATTGGTGTGGCATGGGAAAGACAAAAAATTTTTGAATTAGATTTTTGTGTGAGCAAATTGCTCATAGCGCGCCTTCTCACGGGTTAATCACCCGTAATATTTGTCACAGCTTTTTTATTTGTGGTTGTAATAGAGCGCAATAGTTTTTGGTGTTATCTGCAATCAGACGCCAGCACATCAAGCTACTACAGTCTGTCAGATTTCTTTAATAGATTTTCAACTTTATCGCTAAAGCATAAGGTTCAAAGTTGATTGGGAAAATCTGACAGTTTCGGGTAGCTTGATGTGCTGGCGTCTGTACATTTAAGTACAATTGGTTTTAGTAAATTACTTGGGTGCTTCCAAGGTCGTAAAATTGTGTTAAACAACGAAAAATTCAGTTTAAAAATGAATAATAAAAATGAAAAATAAAACAATTTTGTGCTAGCATATGACATCAACAATCCTACAAAAGAATATGTCGGTCCTTCTACCAAAAACCCTCGTAAAATATTTCGTGTATGAATAGATACACCTTATATAAACGAGCGCTTCGACAGTCGCTTTCGGCAAAGATGTGGCCTTATTCAAAAGCTCGATATTCCATACAAACGCCGTAAATACTGTACTGTTGCAAAAAAAAGTCTTATAAAAACAAAACACACTCACCATTCGACATCTCCCCAGGATACGATCTCCTATGTATCATATTAGTGTAATGCACCTCATACTCCAACTCCTTACCCTTATACTGTTCCCCTTTAGGCGCCCCCCACATTACTTGTACCGATGTATTCCTTTCTTTTGAAAGTATGGCGGTGAAGTTCAAGATCTCGTCTTTGACGCCTTCAGTACGAATAGGGATGGTGAATGGGTCGCCAAATACGTTGTTCTTGTAGGCCCGTATGTCGATGAATATAAGTGCACCTGGTGGTAAGTTGGTTACTGAAAGAGATGAGAAATAGTTGATTAACTCACACTTGGTATCTGCCGTGCGATTCTGTAACCATCTCACCGTGAAAGCTTGTGTGAAGTGAGCGTGGAGTGAGCTGTCATTCACTAGGGATTAACACTATTCAGTACTCACTTCACTTATAATTTCACGGTGAGATTTTTACAGAATCGACCGGCTGTTGTATTAATATTTATTTATTTAGGATCTCCAACAAAAGATGTACACAGACCATTAAAACTTACTATTATGCATAAACATATTATTATGTCTACTGCTGTTGGACTCCACATACCTCTCTTATCCTCACAAAACCAGAGGGGCAATTCTCGTAATTTTGACATTGATTGTCGCTGAGGTGAGATTGCGACTAGATTTTGAACGTTTTTGATAAGGGGAATTGGCCCTCTGGTGTTAACCCTTAAATGCATAATGTTGCCAAATGGCAACAAAGCACGTCATTTAATTTTTTTAAGAATGTGATAGCTGTGAGTTTCTGAACGCACCTCTTTTTGTCAAAACAATATATATACTCTATGAATATTAATATTATTGTATAATTATTATATATTTATTATCTAAATTCTATAGATAAATACCTATACAATAGCATTTTTTGCAATACGATAAAATAAATCATGCATTTAAGGGTTAAGAATTATTTTTTGCTAATAAATAAAAAAAACTGCATATTGGGTAAAACACGACTCAAATCTTATTTGGCTCTTTTTATTTATTTCTCTTTGTATATGTATTATATCCAAAGTTTTGCCTTTGCATTTAGAATCCTAACTTAAAATGCGAAAGTAAGTTTGTTTTTTGTTTGTTACCTTTTCACGCCTAAACCACTGAACTGGTCATCATGCATATAGAATTTTTTATACGTTGTCAGGGGCACAGAAACGGACATAGGGCACCTTTCATCCAGAAAAAAAGTACAGTTCCCGAGAAAAAGAACAATAACTTTCGACGGTCACAATTGCTTTAGGACGCTAGATGGCGCTACATACATCATGATTGAATTATACAAGGTGTAACTTAAATAACGCACAATCTCTAATGGGGTCATTGTACTCATCATTATGAACAACTTTTACTATGGGACCAAACCGGAAATCGCGAAAAAAATCAGCTGTTCCCTACATTTTGACGAGTTATGCGAACATAAATGTAGGGAACAGCTGATTTTTTTTTCGCGATTTCAGGTTTGGTCCTATAGTAAAAGTTGTTCATAATGATGAGTACAATGACCCCTTATGAGGTTGTGCGTTATTTAAGTTACACCTTGTATAATTAGAAACTTTAGTAGTGTTATGATTTTTTTTTTAATGTAAATGATACATTTTGTGAGTCTAGAGTGTAACACGCGCGAAACCGCTGGCAAAAGCTAGTCTGAAATAATTATCACATGGCATAGTTCAATCTCCATTATAAGCAAAAATTGTTTGTCCTTCAAAAACCAATTTAGAATTATTCTAGTTGAAAAGCAGATTGATTATGAATTGAAGTATACTTTGGTGTACAGTTGGTGAAAAAAAGACAGGTGATTATTCTTTTAATACTTACACGTAATATTATTCGCTTTAGTTGTAACAGGTTCCCGTACGGCGTATTCTGGCGGCAGCCTGGTCCTTACGATGTACCCATCGACATTCCTGATCTGATGCCAGTCGAGTTGCACGGCGCTTGCATTCAATCGCTTGACGCTTGCGTTCACAAGGTCATCGACATCGTTAGCCGGATCAAAAGTGATGTTCATCACTTGGGAGGACTTTGATGTAAAGGCGTTGTTCGTGGCTGTTACCTGGGGGGTTAAAATGGTGTCAAACACACACTACATGAAGGCTAATTTACGTCTACAGCTTGGAAAAGTTGCCGATTTTGTTGTTCACAAACTAAACTAAATTTAAGTTCAGTGCATCTTTTTCTTTCTATTTTATTAAGAAAAGGACAGAAGATACATATTAGTTTAGTCTTGTCAAATTAAGATACTCCATAGACAAGTTTAGACGTGATTAAACAATTGGCTACTAAAAATACGTCAATTTACGTCAGGCGCAGGACTAAACTAATATAAATATATCTTCTGTCCTTTTCATAATGAAATAGAAAGAAAAAGATGCACTGAACTTAAATTTAGTTTAGTTTGTGAACAAGAGAATCGGCGCCAATATCAGCCTGTCAAAATAAAAAATGGAACTGAATTTGTATGAAATAATAGACCACATAAGCTGGAACTTATCCAGAGGTCATGAAAAACACCATTCTCTTCACGGTTTCCTGGTTCGTTGAGTCAGTTAACATCAATGACATAAACTTCACGACTGACGTGGCTACCTACCAGGCCGTAATAACTTAAAAACGTGCTTCTACCGCCGTCGATTTAAAAAAAAAAACCATGTCATGTAGCGTTTATAATCTCTTAAGAATAGCAGCAAACAAAAAATGGTTGTCTGTAAAGTCGGTTTACGGACGATAATTTTACGTGATAACGTCATAGTGGAAGAGAGATAGATGCGTCACAAGCCGAACGCTTAGGCCGATCGTGTCTCTCTATCGCTTGTTCTGCGCTCTCGCTTGCACGCTCGGCTCAGGCGGAACGTGACAATGAGTCATGCTTTTTCGTACGTGAACCCGGTGTTCATCGATTTATAAGACGTTATCACGACAAAAACCAACTTACCCAGAACGAATAGTTATTAAATGGCTCGAAGAATCCAGTAACATCGACAGACACAGTCTTGCTTTGCGTGGCCTGTATGATCTTATCGACGGGCGGTAGGGGAGGAGCGTAGTACAGGGTGTAGTAGCGAATGTTTCCGCGCGGCTGTTCCGGACGGTCCCATACTATGTTGATGCGACGACCGATCAGCTGACGGACGCTTAGGCGGATTGGTGGGGATGGTACTGTAGGAAGAATAATAAAAATAAGGGTACTAATTTGACATTCTGATTTGTCCAGTAATGTGAAATATCATCTATCGTAACTTTGTCGTAAGGATTTTTCGCGGCTGACAAAAAGAATCCAAAATGTCTTCGTTCTCGCCAGGAACGGTTCTCTTAGGAGAAAAAAAAGTCTAATCACGGCAGCAGTTCACAATTTTTCTTCATAAAATTATCAAATTAAGCTTATAACAACATAAAGTGTAACGAACACACATGATTAGCTACCAGATACCTTAAGTCACAGACACATTACGGTGTCGTGTTGTATCGTGACTCCACCAATCAAACGAATCTGTTCAGGACTACGTCAATCACAACGAGTTTTGATCGGTAATATGAATACAGCTTTATTTCAGCACCCTAATTGCGTAACACACAATTACTCTCAATTTGAATCATTTTGAAGCATATTGCTGATCTATTGCTCATTATGTTCGAAAAATGTGTGTGCTCAACAACGTAAATAACGCAATGAACGTTGTTGAACTGTCAAAATGAAACCCATTTCTGGTGATAGTGTGTTACGCAATTACCCTGCAGGACAGGTATTTTTTATTATTTTTATTCTAAAACAATACAAAATACGAGTATTTGATAGTCTCACCTCCCTCTCCAGTAGTGGTGTTCACATACTTCATAGACGCGTAAGTTTTGTTCGACTTGCTGTCTCTAATGTAGAAGGTAACATTGTAGTTGGTGTACGGCTCCAAATCTGTAAACCTATAGACAAAATAAATACATATTATTTATAAACATTCAATGATAAGATAAGTCGAATAGGAAATATGACATCACTATGGACATGAAATGTTAACACTGGCGCCGATTCCCTTGTCTAAACTAAATTTAAGTTCAATGCATCTTTTTCTTTCTATTTCATTAAGAAAAGGACAGAAGATAAATATTAGATTAGTCCTGTCAAATTAGTCAGTGCATGCCGAATATCGGCGTATTTTTAGTAGGCATTTTTTAATCACGTCTAAACTTGTCTATGGAGTATCTTAATTTGACAGAACTAAACTTTTTCGTTAATTTTAGGTTAATTCCGTAATACTTTTTATTTATATATACATATTATACATAACTATATCGTTTTACGCGGCGCACGCCAGTAAAGCTCCCAGTCGGCATGATTTTCTCCGACATTTTCAACAATCATCGTCATATTTTAGTCATTCATAGTCATTGGATTAGGAATTTCCTTTAAAAACTTTTGGATAGTGATTGAAAGTGGGTTACGCAATTAGGGTGATCTCTGTTATAAATTAAACTTCCCACACGGCGCTAACCTGGTTTAAATAAAAGAATAAATCAACTTCACGTCTACGGGAAACACTTGAATTTGACAGCACCTTTATTCCGTACCAGTAAGGGCGATTGTTGCAGTTCAAATGTTGCCACTGACAATGTTGCAAACTGACGTGCGAACTTCGAACTTTTGCTTACCTATAAATACTATCATTGGTCCAAGTCTTATTATTCCAGACTCCGTCGCTGATCTTCGATATGGAGGGCAGGAAGCTGTAGAGCACCATCTTCTGTTGTGCCATCCAGCAGGATATGAGGAAGCTGGTCGAGTTTATTGAAGACTGGTCTACGCCGATGCTCAGGAACTGGAGAAAAGTATTTGGTTAATCTATACTAATATTATAAAGCTGAAGAGTTTGTTTGTTTGTTTGTTTGATTGAACGCGCTATTATAAATATGCTCAAAACTTACGTAACATTCTAAGTAAAAACAATGGCTCACTAATGTTTGACAAAAAAAAAACACACACACACTGTATTATTAGACCATTCGATAGCGTCTCTCATAAGGATCAGATTCTGGGAACCTAACCTATCCGAGTGAGAGGGGTGCCCCAAGTCCTGCAGTGTTATTCTGTAAAAATCTCAATGTGAGAACTTAGGTGAAGTGAGCGGGAAGTGAGCTCTGTCATTCCCTAATGGTAGGGATTAACACTATTAAGTGCTCACTGATGTTTTGATGTAATGAAATCTTGTCTTTCAATTATTTGTCAAATGAGTTATCTACAGAAATAATCGTTTGTAAAGCGATAACTTTAACAAGTATAAATGTACCTAAGGTTATTTTTAAAATGAAAATTTGTGATTCGTTTTTTGTCAAATGACAGGACACCATAAACCATAGGTCATTTTGCTGTTTTTAGATATTTCGAAACTTATGTGTTTTAAGTCTAGGCTAGAAAGAGACAACATTACTAGCATCTGACGGCACAACACAGGACCGCCATAGTAGCTGTGCGCCATTCATTACAATGATCTTTATGTGACAAGGATAGAAGAATAATTTTAAAAGCGTCTCACTTCTCTATTTTTATATAAAATAAATAATAATGCATGTATATTTTTCATAGTAGTCCTACCCTATTCGTATGTCAGTATTTTTAAGAGGGGATAATAGGTGGGGTGGCCGAGGATGAACTTAAATGGCGTGCGATTGAAGAGGCCTTAATCCAGCAATAACAAAACATTGGTATAATGACTTGGATGCGTTCAAAACAGTACATTCGATTTAAAAACTAACTACAAGTGACTTGAATTATAGTCTACGCGATTAATTATTATTCGAACACACCCGACCGAACAACGATCGCATATTCGCACGACTATTGCTTTCTCTAAGGACACCCGTTACAGTTTTACTACACCATATGAAAGAAAAGGATAGACATATTTTTGTCAACATCAAGCTACTTATGTAAAGTTTAACTCACTCGACTCACTTGATACATATGAGTGTTATCGTTGGCGGCACTCGTACAGTTCAGTTCGTCTGTGCCGTCGTAGCAGTCTTGTCTGCCGTTACAGACGCTCAGGAGAGATATGCAGTTTGTGCCGTCGTCGCACATGAAGAAGCCTCGCTGGCATTCTACTATTGGTATGTGGCTCTGTGAAATAAAAGTAGGGTTAGTTGGCAGATCAACATTTTGTGTTTTTCTTTTGTAAAATTTTACCGCAATTGAACCGCGGATAAATTTGAAAATTGTTTCAGTAAACATTTGAGCAGCAACAACACCAACTTTTTTGTTTTTTTTTTTTTTTTTTTTCTTACAATTTGACACAAAATAAAATCATCCATTTATGAGAAGGTGAGAATAATTTGTAGACTTCCTCGTTGGTCTAGTGGGCGTAAGCACTACCACAGTAATCCCCCCTATAACGCAGTAGATTGGTTCCGCGTTATAGGAAAACGCGTTATAGAGTATTCCCGTATAACGCGTTTTTACGACCTCGTATAACGCGTTACGTATAAATAATTCATCACATTTAAGTTTTCTGGCTGCAGTTGGTTTAAATCAATATTTAAATTTCACACGCCACCGCGTTATAGGGGGGATCACTGTACTGAACATGAGGTATTGGGTTCGATTCCCGGGTCGGGCAGTGTTATTGGACTTTTTCATCTGGAATTTCTCAGTAGCAGCCCGAGTCTGGATTTGAGTCCGGTTGATGGCAATAGGCTCGCCCCCTATTACATGAAACATAAATATAACGGGCAAAAAAAAACCGGATAAAACTTTAAAATTGTCAACCGAAAAACGCGTTTAAAGATAGGACAGTAAGGTCTATTAACCTTTTGACCGCCACGGACGGCTATAGCCGACAAACGAAAACGTGCCAAACACGCCACCGACGTCTACAGCCGTCAAGAAAACGACATTTTTTAAGTACAAAATAAATCTTTTCTAATTTAGTATATTTATTTTGTACTTAAAAAATGTCGTTTTCTTGACGGCTGTAGACGTCGGTGGCGTGTTTGGCACGTTTTCGTTTGTCGGCTATAGCCGTCCGTGGCGGTCAAAAGGTTAAGGGGCTGTTCATTTATTACGTAAGATGGTTTGAGAGGGGCCCTCCCCTCTCAAACCATCCGAAAAAGTCTTAATTTTTCTTAGATGGGGGAGGAAGGGGTCTAGATTATTCTTACGTAAGATCACAAAAGTAAGCTTTGCATTTTTTTAAGATTCAAAGGTAGGAGGAGTTCCTTCAAGTCATGTTTTTTCCTTACGTAAGGGGGGAGGGGGGTCAGATATTGGTTGAAATGGTCTTACGTAATAAATGAACAGCCCCTAACCAGTTGAATGCCGTAATTACAGAAACAATTAAAAAGTAATTATCTCGCGTGGATCCACGTCCTAACGTTTAGGGCCGATATGAACGGTTAAAGCACGTACCGAGGTGCCGGGACAATTGATCTCGTCACTCTTGTCCTCGCAGTTGAATATACCGTCGCAGATCTGGTCGGTCCTCACACAAGCGCTCGCGTCCCGACAGGGCGTCTCGATGAGTCCACAGCGCGGGGAGGTGTTGGTGCGAGACGGACATTCACGTTCGTCTGAGCCGTCGATACAGTCCACGGCGCCGTCGCAAGCCCATTGGAGAGGTATGCATAGACCTGAGGATGATCAAAGTCAAATAATTGATTGATTTCAAGTACGTCGTTTAAAACATCGTGAGGGGCCCGTGGCAAAATAATAACAGCCGCACAGGTCGATCGATCAGGTTAAGCTACGCTTGCCGCGGTTGGTCTGTGGATGGGTGATCATCTTTACATACCGAGACCTCTCCGTGCCTCGGAAAGCACGTTAAGCCGTTGGTCCCGGCTGTCATTCGTGGATCTTTGACAGTCGTTACGGGTAGTCAGGAGCCCGAAAGTCTGACAACCAGTCTTTCCAAGGGGTATCGTATTACCCAGTAACTGGGTTGTGGAGATCAGATAAGCAGTCTCCTCCATGTAAAATACTGGTTTTCAGCTGCATCCGGTTAGACTGGAAGCCGACCCCAACATAGTTGGGACAAGACTAGGCAGACGATGAGGTCATTTAAAACATCGTGAGGAAACCCGAACCTATGTCCTATAGTCCATATAAGTCTGAAATCGCCAACCCGTCTTGAGCAAGCGAGGTGATCAATGTTCATGCCTTCTCTCTATGAGAAGAAGCCTTTGCTTTGTAGTGGGACATTAATAGGCTGATATTAAGAAGGCACTTTTGAACGACAAAATTTAGAATAAAATAGAATTAATTCTAGTTGTTTGTGGTAGTTCCAAAAAGTTCGTATTGAGAAGAATGGACAAGTCTCGATAACTTAATATTGGTTAGAGTTATTGAAGTCAAAACTCAAAATTGACTAAATTGCCAACAATTTTCATTATTCCTATGACTCAACGCCAATGTTTGCCATCGACCATATTACGTCAAACAAATACTATTCGTACTAACCCCTTGGGTACGGATTTATTACTTTCGCTATCACTATCATAAAATATATTCCTTGTTTTTGACATAATGGGGCAGTGTATCGCAAATAATGTTCACCGAAATACTGTAATTGCCTCTTCTATTATGACTGATACAAGCTACTATGAAATGAACAGAATCGTGTCTAACCTCAAATAACGTTTTAGACACGTCACCCGCTCCTAGGGAAAACAAGTGAATGACGTCTCTCAGTCGTCAAGCCGAACTTGTTAGGTATTTTCTACATTAGGATTATTCGTTTCCGTGGTGTAGCGGTTATCACATCTGCCTAACACGCAGAAGGCCCCCGGTTCGATCCCGGGCGGAAACATAGCTTTTTGGTTTTTTGTTATATATATATTTTTTAATGTTATGACTATGTATATTTTTTATTTAAACAAAAAACATATACATATATATAATAATATAGTAGTGTAAATAGTTAGTTGTGTTAAGTAAATATTATAAAAGTTATGTAAGTAGTTAAAATGTTTTACAATATTTTGTGTATACATTAATTATAATCATAATGAGAAGACGATGTCCCTGGAATAATATTACTATACTAGTTACAATATGTACAGACGAGAACATACTAAGCTGTAATTTCCAGTTTTAGTTGAACTCGCATTGTAAAGGCTTTTCATACAATGAGATGTCAGTTTATACTGGAAATGTTAAAACACAAATCGATACTGGAAATATGAAATATCGTAAGGGACATTTTGTCGAAAATTAATTATATATTAAAACTATAGGTTTTATTGATATTTAGCTATTTTAGCTTAAAATAATGAAGGAATCTAAGAAACTTTGTCCTAGACACTTTTTACATAAAACATAATAGTTAAAAAATTATCCTTAGTTTTGCAAGAAAAATACCCTATTTTTGCTCTTCTAAAAACCTTAGTTTTGTCCCTTACGTTATTTCATATTTCCAGCATCGAAATATTGCAATCGTGGGCGATTTTTCATAATGGAACGATGGATTCTATCGGTTTTTATAAGTGAATGTTTACCTAAAGTGAATGTTTTAGTTGCATGGGTTCAGGACTGGATTTAACACCAAAGAATGACAGATATTATGATCAAAGGATCAACAGTTAAAATGCATTGAATTAAATTTAAATTAAACACATTTGTTCGAAAAAATATTAAGGGCTAAATTTTGAATTAGACTGCCACTAACTGTATCGATCATATTCTGTCCGAGTCTTCAAATAATGCTACAAACACATAAAAAAGTTTTATTCAATGCTTACCCGGTGCACAAGTAAAATCGTTCTTCCCGCACTTCCTAATTATCGGTGTATGATGTTCGGGTGTAACCGGTCTCAGTTCGGGCATCTCGATACCGCAACCGATCTCATCCGACCGATCGCCTTCCCCGCAGTCATTGATACCGTCACATCTCCACCAATCAGGTAAACAGTTGCCATTGTCACACTTGAACATCCATTCTAAACAGGTCCCGTTGCTAGGGAAATTAGGCTTCTCTGTACCCGGAATAGGGAGGAGTTTGGAGTGATTGGTGTTAGAGCAGTTCTTCTCATCTGAAAAGTTTTCGTCGCCGCAGTCGTTCTCGCCGTCGCAAACCTAGTAGGAGAAAAAATAAAGTCAATATCAAACAGAAATCACACTAATATTATAAAGGCGAAAGTTATTGAGTGAGTATGTTTATAAGTTTATTACTTCTTCACGCTCAAACGGCTGGACCAATTTTGATGAAATTAGGCACAGAGATAGTTTATAACCAGGATTAACACATAGAATATCCCGATATCCGGTTTATCCCGATATTCCTACGGGATCGAGACTTATGCGGGTGAAACCGCGGGGCGCAGCTAATAAAAAATAATAATAAAAAGTTTATTTTCGAACAATAACACAAGAATAAGTACAACAAGTAAAACGATGGTAGCTGCAAAAGTATAAACTGTAGCGCAGCTAACAACCCCCTTCTCCATATTCAGAATGGAACGATGTTCCATACAAAAAGTGCTAAAAGGTAATTAATTTCATATAGATTTAGTTAATTAGAATGTCGATACAACAAAACGTTGAAAACTTATTTGGTGTTCGTAACTATTTCATGTTTTTTAGTCAACATTTATTTAAACTGACTGACTCGAATAAAAAACAAAATCGATATAAAAGCAAAGATGTATCTGCGCACCGCTCAAAACCTTCTAATTTTGAGTAGCATAGCTTAATGAGCCTATAATCATCCCACTGCTGGGACACAGCCCTCCTCTCGGTGAAAGGGAGTGGGGCGTAACCCACCACGCGGGCCCGGTGCGGGTTGGTTCATGTCACGTCTTCGGATTTTGGCCGGTTTCCTCGCAATGTTTTCCTTCACCATTCTGAATTTGAATGAATTTTGAGTGCCTAATATTATTATTTTTTTTAATCTACAACTCACCCAAGACTTGAATATACACTTTCCGCTGGGACATCTGAACATATACGGCGCACATGTAGAGTCCTTACACCTTTGTTCCCGTTCATCCTCTCCGTTATCACAGTCCTTCTCGCCATCACACACCCAGGAGTTGGGGATGCACATGCTGCTGTCGTTACTGCAGGCGAAGCCATTGCCGGCACAGCTTTCAACAATGTCCGGGCGCTTGGTTTGTAGCTGTTGAAGAAAAATAATTAATGATACAGGAAATTTTCAGAATGAGGTTTTTTTAAGAAATTCGAAGTGTGAAAACTGTCTCCTGAAGGTGAGGTGATTAGCATTTGTTTAAACCTATATTCATGCAAGGTTTTAATGAGGTCGGTTTATATTGTCAGTATCACAGACAAAAAAACTAATTTGCATGAACACAATGTAGAATAATCGTTCTGTCATTTTGAATACCTACTTCTGACTCTTTTCACTCTTTTCTTTATATTTCCATACTTTAATATAATAACTAACCCGCTTCAACAGAAACAAGTAAACAAAACTGTATCATTATAAAAGATCTAAGAATCGTTGGCAAAGCAACGAATGACACAAAATACAAAACGTGCCAACAATTCGTATAATAAACAATATAATTTCACAAAAATAGCAGAAACATGTACAAAAAGTTTGTCAGAAGTGGGATTCGAACCCACGCCCTCAGAGAGGACCAGAACAACTCGAACTCACGTTCAGTGAGCAAGGGAACCTTGAGTCTGGCGCCTTAGACCGCTCGGCCATCCTGACATGTGCAATACGTGTCGAAATTACCAACCAGTATCATAAAAGTTTTACTATCATCTTTTTTGGCGAAATAAATGTAACCTATAGATAGAGTTGTGGCGCGAGATAGTGAAATGGAACATTATTTCAATCTTGAATTTTAACATAATAGTATTTTGTACTCAGTAACTTATAAGTACAGTGGTTAATTCATGAAATTCGTGTATCGGAGTAATAGACTGATCTTTTCGTAGGCCAATGTTTAATTTGTGAACCAAAATACATGCCAAGCTTAAGTTCTTGATTTAACACTCCAGTAGGCGCACCTCAACTTGGGACGTTAGTCCTCGCGTGCTCTACTTATGTACAGCACTTTTAATTTTAAGATTTTTGAAGGAAAGTTTCAAGAATAGTTAAAAATATGCTTTCATGTTCAAGAAGGCTTTATTATGAAACTAAATGAGGCACAAGGAATATGTAATGTAATGTAGAGGAATACTATGAGTGTGTCCGTGCGTGACCTTCAATTTACGCTCAAATTCTAGGCGCGCTTTGTAGTATTTTTACGGTTAATCATCACATCATGTTAAGTTGGTGTTTTGCTGTATTCATAGTCAAGACCATATATTTTTTTTTTTTTTAACTTTACATGCACAAAATAACAGAATACATATAATCCCAAGGAATTGTACAGAGCAAATACAAACTAAAAAGTAATACACATACATACTTAAGAAGGTAGGTACCTTCTTCAGTATGTATGTGTATTACTTTGGTATGTGTATTATTAGTGGTCGCTTAGGTTTTTTTTTTTGCTGTATACGCGAGTAAATAACACACTTTAAAACACTTTTAACACTTGTAAAATAAACAAAATGAAACCAAGTGAAAAAATATATACAGGGTAATTTGTAAAACACCAAAAACCTCTTAAGAGGTCATTGTACTCATCATTATGAACAACTTTTACTATGGGACCAAATCTGAAATCGCGAAAAAAAAATCAGCTGTTCCCTACATTTTGACGACTCGTACGAACGTAAATGTAGGGAACAGCTGATTTTTTTTTTCGCGATTTCAGGTTTGGTCTCATAGTAAAAGTTGCTCATAATGATGAGTACAATGACCTCTTAAGAGGTTTTTGGTGTTTTACAAATTACCCTGTATACAACGTGTAACGTTAAATGCGCAAAACCTTAGACACCCCAACTGATTTTTAATTCAATTGACCTATTCCAGATAAAAAAATAAGTCATTAAAAAAATTGTAAAGGTTTTATGTGCTGTTTTAGTTTTACTGGCCATTCTGATCGTTTCTTGCGTCTGCGACGACGCTTTACCGAGGGAGGAGTCGTCACCGGGCCGCTACGCCGCGCTCACATTGGGTTGCTTGACCTATTAATAAATAGACACGGCACCGTTTTTAATGAAGATTTTTTTGAAAAATGTGACCTATATTAAAAAGTGGTTCAATTAATTCTGCTCGTTATTAACTAACTATTTTCAGGTTTTGCGCATTTAACGTTACACGTTGTATATATAATATATATAACAAATAATACTGAGGCACTAACCGTGCAGTTACGTTCATCAGATCCATCCTTACAGTCGTTATCTCCGTCGCAAACCCATCTCTTCTCAATACAATGATTATTGTCGCATTGGAACTTGTTTTCAGAGCAGTTGCGGTGAGCACAATCTGAAATAAATAATGACGTTTTATGTTAATACGTATGCTATTTATTAGGTAAACGGACAGTTCCTAACACAGACTATTTAAAACTGTATGTATCAGCGTCTGGGAGGTAGGCTAAGGGATCACACAAGCATCCTGTTTTCCGGATACTGCAAACAGGATGCTTATGTGAATATTATAATAGTGTGAATATATATTTAAACACGTACACTACTAAACGGGATCCTGCAAAAAGCCGTACCTGCAAAAAACGAGATATTGCCGTGGGAAAGAGCCCTAAGGAAGCACTTCCCCCAATGGATGGCCGCCTCACGAAACAGGTTCTCCGTTTATTTGTTTATAGACTTACTAGGAGCACCCCGCGGTTGCACCCGCATAAGTGTCGATCCCGTGTGAATATCGGAATAAAAAGTATCCTATGTGTTATTCTGATGGATAAGCTATATTACTGTAAAGTTTCATTAAAATCCGTTCAGTAGTTTTTGCGTGAAAGAGTAACAAACATCCATCCATCCATCCTCACAAACTTTCGCGTTTATAATATTAGTAGGATAGTCATCAATACAACTCCCTAAGTTCATTTTACCCTACTAAATGACTATTTCATGAAAACATGACATTTGAGGCCATTTGTAACTTGAGGAGTTGTATTGCTGATTCTAATGTTTGTTGATAATTCTTTAAAGCCATAATGTATTTGTTACGGTCGCGAATAATACTTTAATGAACATACATCCTGACGCTGACGTGCAAATTCCAAAAACAACCTTGACTTTGGCTACCTTCCCCCTTAATCAAATATTGCAATTATTTACATTTTTTGCATATAGTTACAAGCGTTTCCAGTAAGTGATGCTCAAAAAATACACTGGTGCGATTCTGTTTTTCGCAAACTAATCTAAATTTAAGTTCAGTGCATCTTTTTCTTTCTATTTCATTAAGAAAAGGACAGAAGATAAATATTAGTTTAGTCCTGTCAAATTAAGATACTCCATAGACCAGTTTAGACGTAATTAAAATATTGGCTACTAAATATAGGTCAATTTTCGTCGACTAAACTAATATTTATCTTCTTTCCTTTTCTTAATTGAATAGAAAGAAAAAGATACGCTGAATTTAAATTTATTTGAGTTTGTAAACAAGGGAATCGGCGCTATCACACTAGTATTATAAAGGCGAAAGTTTATGAGTGACTGTACTATGTGTGTGTTTGTATGTTTGTTACTTCTTCACGCTCAAACGGCTGGACCAATTTTGATGAAATTTGGCACAAAGATAGTTTATAACCAGGATTAACACATATAATACATATTATACCGATATTCCTCCAGGATCGAGACTTATGCGGGTGAAACCGCGGGGCGCAGCTAGTTGTCATCATAATTGGAAATAGTGGTTACCCTATAGCTATGATCAAAAGCAACAAACGGTAACCTACTAACGACCGAACTCAATAATCTATTTTCAATTAAAGACAGATCGCTACTGATGGTAGCCAGTATGATCATAACTACCACTATAATATAATTAATCATACAGATTACTACCGATATAGATTACTGGGGCGTTAAAACTAGAGATACATAATTTTTTCTACATTCAGTATGCCAAATTTGGTGATGTTATATTTTTTTTTTCTGGTACTGTATTAAAGTTCTTCATATTTATCTTCAAACTGGTGATAGATAGGTAATTGGGTTCGGCAGTTAGTCATTGGGCTTTACCTGGAATGGCAGGAAAGGAACACAAACTATACCGTCGGGAGTTTTGACAAATATTCTTCTACAACTCTAACTTTGACTGATCTAAAGTTTAGTCATATCCTTCTTTTTAATTGATATGGTTTCCACTTAAACGAATATCAACTGTATGTTTGTGTAAATTAAAACGATTGCAGAATGACTATTACTTTTGAAAAGTCATAGAAATGTTTGGAATTGTTGCGCAAACAAAACTTTATGTATGGGTATTAAAGTTGTTTTTCTAAAAGCATATATTTGTTTGCATGTTCGAAAAGCGAAATGGGAGACCTTTTCCCCGCAGTGAGATACCGAATACGCTAGCAAATAAAAATGCTTTCAGTACAATACTTTTAACAAATCAGTGTTATACAGTATATTTGAATTAAGAATTTGAGATAATTGTCAAGTTATGGAACAACCAACTGAATAACATACTTACAAAGTTCAAATTCCATTGGAACCAAAAACTTATTAGGACCTTTTTGTTACAAATGGCCACTCAAAAATCAACGGAAAATACATTAAAGTAAAGTAGATAATTGATTAAGTAGCGATGGAATGTGAATTATCTGAGATTATGAACAATGCTATAGTAAATTAGGTTAATATTAAAGAGGTATACACACCTTTTTCATCACTCATATCAGCGCAATCAATATCGTCGTCGCACTTCCAATGCGGAAGGTAGCACCTAGTATTATCGCACATAATCATCGGTGGGACACACAGACAGCCGATTTCATCGGATAGATCCCCACAATCGTTGTTACCGTCGCAGCGAGAAAATGTGGAGATGCATTTTCCGTTCTTGCACATGAACTGGTCCTGAGTGAAGAATTTAGAGTATTAGTAATGGGTAACAGAGATGTTAATATGCAAAAAATCTACCGTCATGTAACCATCATCATCTGCCTAGCCTTTTCCCAACTATGTTGGGGTCGGCTTCCAGTCTAACCGGATGCAGCTGAATACCATATTTTACGTGGAGCGACAGCCTATCTGACCTCCACAACCCAGTTACTGGGTAATACGATACCCCTTGGTAAGACGTTGTCAAACTTTCGGGCTACTGATGACCCGTAACGACTGTCAAAGATCTACGAATGAGAGCCGGGACCAACGGCTTAACGTGCTTTCCGAGGCACGGACGGGTCTTGGTTTATGAAGATGGTCACCCATCCACGGACCAACCGCGGCAAGCGTAGCTTAACCTGATCGATCGACCCGTGCGGCTGCAATTATTTAGCCACAAGTCCCTCAATATACAGACCCCCAATGTACAGACACCTAATGAAAAGATTACTATTAGCTAAATTGTTGCATGCAATTTATCGCACTTGAAATGTTTTTATTTCGATGATATTCATGCATTTGTTCAAACATGGCGTGACCCTTTTGCATAATATCAATAATAAGGTCGAGTTTATTTCTATTGAGGGCATACCCTCCATTTTTAGTTCAATTGCTCAATCTATACTAATATTACAAAGAGGTAAAATCTATGAGTTTTTATGTAGGGAGTAATCTTCGGAACTACTGATCCGATTTCTAAAATTCTTTCACTAACGGTAAGCTACAGTATTGCGAGTGTTATAGGATATGGTCATAGTCATCGGAGAGTAGTCATTTTTGTTAAAACAAGAAATCTCACACAGACCAAGTCGCAGGCAGAAGCTAGTGTATTAAAAATTGCGCGCCTCAACCACTTTAACGCATTCATAGAAGACTTTCTCATTTTAACTTTACTGAAAACTTTATGGTATGTTGTTGTTTACGGTTCAAAACAAATCACGTGCATACCTACCTACATATAGATATTATATCATTATTTCTAGACCATATAATCGGCTTATATCTGACGTACAAGCCTACGTCGAAAGATAAGGTCGATAATCTAAATTCTTTCAAAATAAAGGAAGTCAATCTACATTCCTGGAGAACCTTTGGAATGTAATTTAATAAATAGAATACTCTTTATTATGGATATCAAAAAAACTACAGATGTAAATGTAGAAATTTTCACATTGGATGACAATGGACAGTCTCATCTTTTAAAGGATTCTTGAGTTGGATTAAGGGAGAAGGAGATACAATACTGCAGTTTAATGTTCATTCACTTCAACACACATCACCACACACACACGCTACCTCTATTCTATAAGGTTGTGCCTTTATTTTATGTTTTCTTTCTATTATTTAAATTTTTTTTTTTGTCTATTACTTTAATTATCTAATACTAGCGACCCACCCCGGCTTCGCACGGGGGCAATGGAGAAACACTGATAATTTTAGAGCCATTATTTCTCGTAAAAAGTATAGGATAAAAAATGGTTATTGTGGGTTATCCCTAAGAGATAGACATATACCATCGCGGACTTTTTTGTAGACCTTTTTAAGGTGTACAATACTGTAGTACATTATTTTGATCTATCTCGACGGATTCAGCCAGCGTTTACAATGTAAGCGCAAAAAAATGTGTTTATTTACGACATCACATTAGAAACCTCTAAAATTATCAGTGTTTCTCTACTATATTATGCATGTATTATACATATAAACCTTCCTCTTGAATCACTCTATCTATTAAAAAAAACCGCATCAAAATCCGTTGCGTAGTTTTAAAGATCTAAGCATATATAGGGACAGACAGACAGGGAAGCGACTTTGTTTTATACTATGTAGTGATAGTTACAGTAAGCACTGTCTAAGCTTCGACATTCAGATAAATGTAACCGACGTATCCTCAACTCCTGTCATACAGGTTGTCCTAGTTCAGGGAGACCGCACTGATGGTATGTATATTGAAATTGTAGAAATAAATTTATTATTATTATTATAATAATGTGTTAAATAGACAGTATAAAAAATATACTCACAAGTCCACAGGTAGACACAGCTGTTTCAGGGCAAGTCAAGTTCGCGTACGGTTCGGTATTATTAGCGCACATACATTTCCCTCCGACCCTCGTCAAACCGTCGGGGCATAGACAACTGAAAGTATTGCCCGGCCCACCGAGACATATCGCATCACAACTCGTATTCTTGTACGAACAGGCATTACTGCCATGTTGAACGAAGTGAGCGAACACTTTGAGATCCATCAGACCGACAAACGAGTCATTGATCGTCACTACATTCGATCCAGCATCTTTGTCAGCAACGAATATCGATTTTACCTTCCAGTCGTCCCAATACATCTTGTCCTTCAATACTGCGACCGCGAAAGGATGTGTGACTCTCTCATCGTTCCACAGAATGCGCTTAAAATATCTCCCGTTCAAATCAGAGCTAGCAATGTAATCTTCCAAAGCGTCCACCCAGTATATTCTCTCTGACATTTGATCGATCGTTATCCCATTAGGCCACTGGACAATTGCCTTCCCGAACAATTTCTTGTCTTCCGTACCATCAAGATTTGACCTCGATACGGATGGGTTGTTCCTGTCCCAGTCGGTCCAGAACAAATAGCCTGCTTTAGGATGAACGGCGATACCACGCGGCCTTGATAGCACCTTTGAGTCCAAGATCGTAACTCTCATTCTGGCTTCTTTTATCATATCTGTCCTGACGGCTTCAATTTTCTTCCTCAAACCGTCGACGAAGAATAAAACGTTAGAAATCCAATCGAACGCCATTCCTTCAATGCTAGCCAAGTCTCTATCGATAATCACTTCTTGACCCGTACCGTTATTGAAACACTGACGACTGATCTTGTCCAATTCTATATCAGCCCAGTAAATGCAGTTGTTCTTGATGTCAAATTCGATAGCAACGATGTTCCTTTCGTTTACTACGGGGTAAATAGTCGAGTTGTCGAACAGATCTATGCGGGCGATTTTACTACCCAAAGCAACCAACATGAATTCAGTTGGCTGTTCGATGGGGCAGGGGATCGTGTCTGGGACATACGCCATGTAGCCAGAGACGGTGCACACATCTCCATCAATTTTCCTGTAACCCTTTGTTCGCACATAGAAATGTCCCGGTTGGCAATCTGCGGGAATGGCGTAGGGATCGTATTTGGACGATTTGTTGTGAATACATTCATTGCCAGAGAGCATAAACCCGAAATCACATTCGAAATCTCGGCGACTGCATTCGCAGGTCTCTTTCTTGAAAGGTCTGTCGTAATCTATTCCGTTGTAGCAGTTAGTGTGAGCGAGACGTCTCTGAAAAGTGTTCCTAGTACCGAGCACACAGGATACCGAGGAGTTGGGAGGCGACGGCGACCAGTACTTGTAGTCCTCATCGGTACAGTTACGTGCGAAAGTGTTCTTCAGATCTATTGTGATTATTATCCACTGATGCTGCTCGTTGGCCGAACCGAACATTGTAAAAGTCGTAGTGTTCTCCCCGGGCTCGGTCATCAGTCCGTAGATGCGCAGGTCATCGGCATTGAACCTACAAATTAATGTTGTTAATAAAGACAAATAATTAATTAAATATTGATAATATGAAATGCAATAAATGACTCACTGATAAGAGTTCCATTCGATGCCTTCGTTGGTGGAATATAATATCTTTCTCGTTTCGCCGCGAGATTTAAAGTATTTGACTGCTACTAGGAGTCCGCCGTGGTCTCCGTAGTTGAAGAAGTAATAGTCTTTGAGGATCCTCTTCCACGTCAGGCCAGCGTCTCGACTGATATAAACTCCGGGTATACCTTTCAGGGATTTACCCATAACGCCAGTTGCCATTATAATGCCTGGAGCTGATTTTGAGCTCATGATACTTGCTGACCTATAATAGAAAATATTTTATGATACCCTCGGTCATGCTATGTGATATGTTACACCCGACATTCAATAAAAAGTCCCCCTTTGTACACTTTCTTTGGTGAAAGAATAACTCTAACACCTAACCCACATATAATAAACCATGCTCAAAACAAATAAAAATTAAAAATGATCTTTACTAAGCCCAGTTCTACATTTTACTACAAAACAATTTAAATCGCTTAATGTTATTAAAAAATGAGTGAATAAAAACAGAATGAAATATATACAATCACAAACGTTTTAATTCATAATTATAAATGTGGTTTTTAAGTATAATGAATATAAAACATAATGCCCGTGCAGTGCAAATTAAAGTAAAAGCAAAATGTAAGTATTTCAATGCACTCTTAGTTTTATGAGTTTACCTCAAACCGTTCGCAACCACATTTCCTGGCGGGCTGTAATCAATTTTAATATTCATCAGCATTTATTATATTAAAGCACAATTTATTATAAATAAATTTGTTACGCTAACTATAATTTACCGGCGGAATAGATACAGCCGATACCGTTCCATTCACGAAACCATTTTTCGGTTAAATAAGCACATTTAACTGCTGGCCCTAATTAATTAATTTTGTGTGTTTTATTTGGAGCCTTATCTTTTTTGTAGTAAAATGAGTCCGTAGTAGTGACAGTATACCTATCTATCAACAGCTAATGAATATGTTCTAGCCCGAATTTGAACAAATTGACTTTGACAAGTTTGTACTAAAAGTATGTCATTATGTTACTACACATATTATTATCACACAAAACATTGATTAATTGTTTATAGGAAAGAGTAAACATTCCAATTAGGGACTTTGGTTGGCAAGATTATAGTTGTTTATAGGAATGAGTAAACTTTCCAATCTAGGGACTTTGTTTGGCATGATTAATAGGCTATTTTAATATTTATAATACCTACTGCTAGATAGGATTTGTGGATATTAAAAATAAATACATAATTTAATGCTATCCACTTCATTTTACGATACACCATATGGCTTAAAATGAGTCATCGTAGGTAGGTCCAACGTGCTGAAAGGGCACAGTTCTATTGATAATGATTCCGAGAAACAAGGTCTACAATACTTTCCGTTATTACTCAAATACCCACTCAAGAAGCTCTTTGTATGTAAAATCGTGACAGGAATATGAATAAGACGGGTTCAGAAAATATCCTTCTTGAAGAATCATACACTGAAGACATGATAAAAGAAATGTCTACTTGAACGAAATTAATAGTATTCTGATAGAGAAGCACAACTAAAGACTTTATTATATTGTTTTGAAACACCTACTGTTTCAAAGGATGCTTAACTTGTATTTAACTGTCATAAATTTCTGAGAAGTTTCGGAAACGATATAATAAGTAATTGTAAGACACTAACGGTAGCAATGGCTTTCATTTTGACAGTTCAACAACATGCATTGCGTTATTTACGTTGTTGAGCAGACAATTTTTTTGAACGTATATGAAGCAAAAGAAAGTGTGTTACGCAGCCCAGAGTGGGAGAAGTTATTTGATAATTTCCCACCGAAAAAAAAAAAAAGTGTTTTACGTAATTACGAGTGCTGCTTAGGGCTGAATTTTCAACTGTCACATATCTTTTATCCGAGGAACAAAATTGCCGTTTTATGAATTTCAAAATAATTCCTCGAGTAATGTTATCAAACTGGAAAATCAGCCCTCAATGTATTCGAACAAATTAATACAGAAGATACGACATGAACCACTGCCGTGAGTAAATGTTTCCTTCCTATTCCTATGTCAAACGGTTCAACAAACTATGCAGTAAACAGATAGCTAACATCATCAGAAAGCAGCTTACAAATTGAATTATCGACAGAGTTCAAGGTGACATTGCTACTAAGGCGATAAAGATAAGCGTGCATAAGTTTATCGTTTGCTTCAATATTTTGACCGCTGATTAAACAGGTTCATTATTTCCGTCAATATATTGGTACAGTAGACTCAAATAGTTTTTGTTACTAAAATAACTTTTGACCATACAGAGTCAAATAAAAAATAGCTAGCGAAACTCCGCAGAAGTTTCGTTGTGCCGAAAGACGAAAAAAAAAATTAGATGATTTTTTACGAATCGCCACTGTTAGTTTAGTTACTTCAAGGATGAGTTTAGAATATCTGTTTGTTTTTTTTTGTTTTACCGGGTCCACTGCGTGTGTGAAAATACATAAAAAAAGATTTTCAATAGGTACACAAACTACAATATCTGCGGATGTTGATCCCTGAAAAAAAATGATCAAATCATTTTTAAAAAAAATTATCAAATCATTTTTTAAAAAAATGATCAAATCATTTTTTTTCCTTGTTCATGTTTAGACAAAAGTTTTGACAGGCCTGTTGGTCTAGTGGTCAGTAGCCCTGACTGCTATGCCCAAGGTCGTGGTTCGATTCCCACCTAGGACAAATGTTTGTGTGATGAGCACGATCATTTGTTCTTTGTCTGGGTGTAATTTATCTATAATATATATATATTTAGAAATATATATGTATGTTTATCAGTTGTCTAGTACTCATAGCACAAGCTCTGCTTAGTTTGGGACTAGATGGCGTTGTGTGAAAGTTGTGGAATATTATTATTATTATTAGATATCAATACCTATCACATCTGTGGAGTTTCGCTAGCTAATTTAATTTGACCCTGTATTGTGTGACTTTTATAAACGAGGATGTCAAATAATTTACTGAAGTTATGACCGTGTATATTATGTTACCGCTAACATAACTAATGAAACGATCACATTACCGAGGTTATCTCCAGGTGATGTGCCTTTACTGCCCATTATGAATTCCCGACTTTATGGGACCTACCGTTAAGGTCAACATAAAAACTATGATGCAATATTTATCAAAGAGCAAAGAAACGACATATGAGTTCGAAAAACTCTTATATTCGTCTGGATATATCAGGAAACTCATAACACGGCACGACCTCCAATGTGGTACCAACTCTTGTGATACAGGCTGACTACTGACTGACCATTCTGGAACGCACTGGTTTGGTTCAGTCTCTATCTATCTCCTATACTAATAATAAAGGTGAAGAGTTTGTTTGTTTGAACGCGCTAATCTCTGGAACTAGCAGTTGGATTTGAAAAAATATTTTTGCATTTCGGTAGCCCAATTTTTCATCACGCTACGACCCTTAGGAACCGAGAAGAAAGAAGAAAAAAAAACGCGCGCTAACTAGTATTTTACATGGAGCGACTGCCTATCTGACCTCCACAACCCAATTACTGGGTAATACGATACCCCTTGGTAAGACTGGTTGTCAGACTTTCGGGCTACTGACGACCCGTAACAACTGTCAAAGATCCACGAATGACAGCCGGGACCATCAGCTTAACGTGCTTTCCGAGGCACGGAGGGGTCTTGGTATGTGAATATGGTCACCCATCCACAGATCAACCGCGGCAAGCGTAGCTTAACCTGATCGATCGACCCGTGCGGCTGTTAATACTTAGCCACAAGCCCCTCATTATTAATCAGATTACACAAAATTACGACAATACTAACTAACTACGTTATCGATACGGCGAAGTAAAAACCGTCCTAGCGAAAACACTATTAAGCATTTACTGTTTAAAAATGGGTAAAAGGTGTTTGCATTGTATTCTTACCTTGTTACTGGGTACAGCTGACTGAACCTCTGACATAAGTGCAGACTGCAGGAGTTTTCTATGTGACAGTTCAATGGCTTTCCTGAGAAAGAACGGTAAGATCGAGGTCAGTGAAATTGGTGAAAATATCGTTATTGGGAAGATATTTAAAATGTCTGTCAGTGAAATTGGTGCAAATATCGTTATTTGGAAGATATTTTAAAAGTCTGTGAAGTAAAAAGTAATGTGTTTGGAATATATTTTAAATCTTTCTATTTATTTTATTATTTATGTACACACAGTAAAATACATAGGGATACGACATAATTATAATTTCAGTACAAAGGTACTGCTTATTTCTTAAGAAATTTCATCCAGCAGACCTGCGAAAGAAAGTCAAGAGTGAAAAAGAAATGCACAAAAAAATCACAGCGTTATCATTCCAGCATAAAAAATCGCCACTATGACCAATCTGAACAAACTGCCAAAACGATACAAAAGAAACGTTCAATTTTAACCATCTGGGCAAGATAAAAAACGGTTGATACTTCTTTTGTTTTACATCTACACACTTCTAGGTTTATTAGTGAACACTTGATGGTGCATCATTCGCGGGAAGTACTCTATACCTATATTCTGGGTTTTTTCTCGAACATAATAATTACAACGCGATGCATGCATACTATCTTACATTACACATCCGATGTGCTCAATTAATCAGTAATTCAGTACTGTTTACCCACAAATTATTATTTGAAGGAGTATTTTTTGCATCAAACATAAGGAAAACAGAAAACCTTGATAGTTATACCTATATGAAACAGCGACGACGAGAGACGAAGAGGAAACATAATTAAAATTCGCTACCGAGATAAGTAATGTAATCCGATAATGAAATCGGGTAAACATTGCATTGCATACCTGTTATTATGGTAACAGAAATAAAAATAATAATTATGAGTGTCGTAGAACTACCTAAAGCACTTTCCAAACCACCCCTCTAAAGTCGGCGTTTCATTGCTTCTTAGCCTTACCGACATAAACCACATCAAAATATACCAATAATAATCCTTATCAGCTATGTCGGTTACTCCGTTTCTTTTCCGGATAATTTCATTCCTGATTTTATCCCTCAAAGAAACTCCGAGCATAGCTCGCTCCATAGCGCGCTGAGCGACCTTGAATTTGTGGACCAGCCCGACCGTCAGTGTCCACGTTTCAGCACCGTATGTCAGGACGGGACAGGTCGGGCAGGACGCACTGGTTGAAGACCTTAGTCTTCAAACACTGAGGGATAGGCGACGAGAAGACTTGACGAATAGCTACGCATAACTTGCAGAGTAAGCAAACTGAAGTGGCAGTGGGCTGGCCATGTCTGTCGAAGGGCCGATGGCCGGTGGAGCAGTCGAGTCCTGGAGTAGAGACCGCGTATCGGCAAGCGTAGTGTGGGACGCCCCCCAGCTAGATGGACGGACGACCTAAAGAAGGTGGCTGGGGTAGACTGGATGCGGAAGGCGGAGGACAGGGTGTTGTGGTGCAGTCTGGGAGAGGCCTATGTCCAGCAGTAGCCTGCGATAGGCTGAGTTAATTGATTGATTGAATCCTTATAATAAATGTCTGCAGGGCAAACGCATATTTCATACAGAGAAGGCACTAGCATCGATTACCACGCTTGCTCACAACAAAATATAGCTAGATTAAAAAGAAACTTAAGCTTACCGTTCTCATCTTCAGTGGGTGGATTGATGGGGGACCAAGTGACACCATGGTCGAAGGTTATCAGCGAGATCAGGTGCTCCGGTCCAATGTTCGTGACGGGAGCCTTCGAGTCCACTCGTGAAGCTATGTAGATGCCCTTCAGACCTTCCACGCGATACAAGTCAGTGAACGGGTCTTCTGTCACGTCCCTGAAAGTCACCCATTATTTTTACTCGAAATATTTCCACATAAACAGAAGTGACAAAAATGCAGTGAAAAGGTGAATGTGATGATTGATCAGTCACCTCAAACTGACATTTCTGAGACAAAAATAAATAAATTCTGCGGCCAAATACATACTCGCCGTCCTTGTAGCCAAATTTTTTAAAATGTAAATAACACAATGTCATTCCCTTGGATAATATAATAATATTTTTATCTGGTTTCAGTAGTATTGTTTTTTTTTTTTTTTAACTTATGTCATGCGTCATAAAGAAGAGGAAAGAGGGCAAATTAAATGTCGTGGATAGTATTTGGTTCTGAACCGATATTCTTAAGAAAAAAATTGAAATATTTTTCATAAGAACCCTCAACCACAAGTTACTTTACTTTTGTAAGTGTTTTAAACTAGGTATGTAATTTCCACTTACTCAAGCCAGCTGTCCTTCCAGTTAGCATCGGGGAAGTAGCACAATATCTGCTCCAAACTCAGAACAAAGTTGTACTGTGTGAAATTGTTGCTTATCTCTGACACATACAGGTCAGCTAGAGAATCAGTGTGCATGACAGAGACGAATATACGTTTGTCAGTTACGTCCGCTATGTGGAACTTTCTTAGATCTAGCTCTGTTTGGAACTCTGCCTTGAAGAATGGACTTCTTTGGTGTGAAATGTATAGATGCAGGGTGTTTTTCTAGAAAAAAAAGAAGAAATTGTACGGTCGATTCCGTAAAAATCTCACCGTGAAATCATAAGTGAAGTGAGCACATAATAGTGTTAATCTCTAGCGTTAGGGAATGACAGAGCTCACTTCCCGCTCACTTCACCTAAGTTCTGACGGTGAGATTTTTACAGAATAGCACTGCAGTTCATGGATCACTTGCACGTTGCAAGTGCTTATCGCTTTGGTATCTTCTTAGCAGTTAAATACTTTAGAAAGTTGGAAAGAACTAGTCATTTTTCAAAGCTATTGTAGTCTACATTTAATATTGTCGCTATGTCGTGGTAACGTTTTAGACCAACTGACCAACAAATGCCAAATATTATATTCTAAAGACCAGAGGGATTATTATACTCCTGCGTTATTGTAATTGAGACGGCTTATAAAATCGTTTATCCTTAAAAAATTTACTTGTTTTTAGAGCTAGCCTAGCCCTAAACGACCTCACACAGTTCAATAAAGCACGCTTTTGACATATTTTTTCAAATCACACGACTGACATGATTGCTTCTTGTCATTTTATAGTCCCAATCAAAATAACCGTGTATCCCTAAAAGAAATAATGTAGTTATGTAGTACAGACGCCAGAACATCAAGCTACTACAATCTGTAATTTTTTATTATAGATTTTCATCTTTATCGCTAAAGCATAAGGTTCAAAGTTGATTGGGAAATTTTGAGTTTCGGGTTGCTTGATGTGCTGGCGTCTGTACATCATAAATACATTATTTTATGTGTACCTAATGTACGGGCTAAGTAATAACTTAGTAATAAAACGGTCGCTAAGATACTTCATCACCAATACAATAACTTTGAGAATACTTGAAGCGCTCAAAGTAAGTAATAACTTAGCGGACCTAATGTTTTCAACACGAAACAAAGTCCAGATAATAACTTGAAGTACTAAAATAGCTCTTAATTTTACACATTTTTTATATGCAAACCAGTTTCTAAGTTAGCTTTGACCTCGTAACGTATTACATGCATATGGTAACACACAAGCACATATTTTTTACATTAAAATCTAAATCATCATCTGCTTAGCCTTTTCCCAACTATCTTGGGGTCGGCTTCCAGTCTAACCGGATGCAGCTGTATACCAGTATTTTACATGGAGCGACTGCCTATCTGACCTCCACAACCCAGTCACTGGGTAATAAGATACGCCTTGGTAAGACTGGTTGTCGGACTTTCGGGCTACTGACGACCCGTAACGACTGTCAAAGATGCACGAATGACAGCAGGGACCAACGGCTTAACGTGCTTTCCGAGGCACGGAGGGGTCTTGGTATGTGAAGATGGTCACCCATCCACGGACCAACCGAGGCAAGCGTAGCTTAACCTGATCGATCGACCCGTGCGGCTGTTATTACTTAGCCACAACCCTTACATTAAAAACTAAATGCGAATTAATTATTCTACCGAATACTAAAACTCTAACTTCCAATAAAATATGGAAATAAATGAATTATTCGACTTTTGATTAATGTAATTATATAATCGGAAATATCATCAGCAGTGGAATATTTTTTTTTTTTAATATTTACAATCCAATAGGCATTCAGTTAAAAATAAATCGGTTCAGACGTAGACTATTTATTATTTTTTAAATATCAAAATATACATGTGACCTTTTTATTACCCAATATTAACTCCCACGGTATGTTGCAACACTGTTTAAAACAATGTAGACGTTCACTCATGATTGGAAAGATAGATTATTTTTTTGGCAACCAACGGTACTCGAGAAAATAATAAAAACAGATTCAAATTCATAACATTATGTAATTTATGTACAGACGCCAGCACATCAAGCTACTACAATCTGTCAGATTTCTTTAATAGATTTTCAACTTTATCGCTAAACCATAAGGTTCAAAGTTGATTGGCAAAATCTGACAGTTTCGGATAGCTTGATGTGCTGGCGTCTGTACAAACTTGTCACCGCTGCAAAAAAGCCATAGATTGCAGGATAAAACAGTTTTAATGAAATAAAATATCCTTATCGATAAATTAAATTAACTATTAATTATTTGTCGTCATACACAACACAAACTTGCTATTCATATTATGTATGTGACTCATAGGAGTAGGTCAACAGTACGTACACTCGAGAGCAATGAATTAGTGTCACATAAAGATACCTGAAAGTCTCGGAAACTAAGAATGCTAGCTTAATTAAATAAATTGTGTTTAATAGACAATCAAATGTTCCTTATATGAAAGTAGTAAAACGTCTTAGTTACTGTAAAGTTATGCTATCAAAAATGACGAAACAAAAAATTGTGCTTTTTTTTGTAAAGTAATTAGTCAATTGTAAATACATATTATTTATTTACAGCCAAACACATTAAAAGGTGATTAAAATAGGAACATTTCCATGACGTTCTAACTTCTATTTATTTTATGTATTTATTAATAAAATCAACTTATATTCACAGTTTGAAGGACACATACTAACTATCTAAAAGTTTCGTGATGTTTTCGCCGTAGGTTTACTAGCATTTATAAAAAAAAACCTTATCTATTGCAAATTGCAATGATATTGGAACTAATTTCTGTCGGAAAGGGAATTATTAATAACGACATACAATTTAGCGCCAAAAATCCACCATTTTGTTTTTTTTTTTAACACCCACCTAAGAACACTTGGGTTCACGAAACGAATCTAACGACACATCAACAATCGAAATCCATTCAGCTGTTTAGGAGATACGAGGTAATAAAGGAATTTACATACAAGATACGCGCGAAAAACATAACCCTCCCTTGGCAGTCGGGTAAAAAGGTAAGTATTTTTTTTTATTGCAAAATTGGCCAGCTCTTGACCTCGATCACGCCTGATGGAAAGCGATGGATGAAGTGCAAGCCCAGAAGATGTATTTGAGTGTGATTATGACCAGAGCAAAACAACAAGTTTCCCTACATTATTTGAAAACAACATCTAATAAATCTCACATATCTCATGTCAACAGTTGCTTAGTGCACAAATGCATTTAAGTACATTAAAAACTACGATAAGTCGACAACAGTGACATTTGTCACAATGTCGCAAGTCAGCACTGCTTCAACAACTTGAAACTGTTATTTATGTGACCTGAAAATACATTAACTTCGAATTACGAAAACAATGACATCAACTTGTGAAGCTCTTCTATCGATCCGAATAGAAGTAAACAAACCTTCCTAGAAATGTATAGAGATGTTTGTTCCACTTCATCTTAGTAAGGGCAATGGGCACAGTTTTTATTCGAAAGGCACTTTCAAAGATTCAAGTGGCTGTCTAATGTTTTAATCAACGATATTACTGTGTCCTCAAGCGTGTGTGTCAACTTAAAGTACTTAATAAAAAACGTCTGTTTTCATCGCACATGCGTAGATTTTACCCAGTCGATAACACGGTTCAATACGAAGCAATATAACATACAGTATATGTAGGATTTTAATATGACGTACTTTTTCGTAGCTAGAGAATACAATCCCGGGATCCCGGGATTGTAAACTCTGCTCTGAACTCTTAAAAAATATTCTAATTTCATTCAATGTATAAGGTCAGCTAAGTAATACTATAACTCATTTAACATTGCATTACAGTGAAATCTGAATCCTAATTGCGTAACACACCATTACTCTCAAACATGATTCATTTTGAAGCATATTGTTAATCCATTGCTCCAAATGTTGAAAAAATGTGTCCGCTCAACAACGTAAATAACGCAATGAATGTTGTTGAACTGTCAAAATGAAACTCATTGCTACTGATAGTGTGTTACGCAATGAAGAATGTTACTAGGTATGCCAAATCGCTTGAAATTTTGTCTCAGTAAAGCCTGTATGTATACAAATACACTAGTTTTTGTTGTAGTCAAAAATACCTAGTAGTTTTGATTTTATAAGCATTCAAAGATTCGAAAAATATCGAGTCCTGCTAACAGTCACGTGACCGCTTGTGACGTCATGTTACAACGCGCCGCGCGGGCCGCGGCCCGCTTAGTATGGGGTGTATCGGAAAGTTCTGTCGGTTTTGGTAGTACATAGAAATTTTTCGAATTTTTCTCTATACCAATACCTACGTTAAAAGTATTGAATAATATTGCGTCATAATTTCTGGGTTACGGACTATAAATACACGTATTGCGCAATAATTTGTCATTCGCTTCTGAGTAGCCGCAGTGTCAAAATGAGTGCCAACGATAAAGTTCGATTGAGGCATTGTATACTTTATGAGTTCCAGAAGGGAAATAACGCTGCTACAGCCTGTAGAAATGTGTGTAGTGTTTTTGGACTCGAGTGTGTAGGTATCTGAACGTACATGTCAAAGATGGTTTGAGAAATTCAGAAAAGGGGATTTAAGTATTAACGATGAACCTCGTTCTGGAAGACCATCCTTAATTGATAACGGCGTTTTGGAAGCGATTTTACAAAAAGATCCATTTCTTACAACATCAGAAATCGGTTCAAGACTAGGTGTAGCTCAGCAAACTGTTTCGGACCATATTCATCGTTTATGATCAAAAATATTCCCAGTGGGTACTTACCGCACGAACTATCGGAAAAAAACTTGGTTGACAGAATAACGGTATGTTCCTCACATCTTGCTCGTTACAAAATTGAACCATTTTTGGAAAGATTAGTTACGGGTGATGAAAAGTATATTGTCTACAATAGCGTATCAAGAAAGAAAGTTTATTTAAAACCAGGACAACCTGCGCCTTCTATGCCGAAACCAGATTCACACCAAATATAACAGCTGTTATGTATATGGTGGGATCATAAGGGACCCTTGTATTACGAACTGCTGCGGCCACAAGAGACTGTTACCACCGAAAAATATTGCAACCAGTTAAATAAATTAAACGAAGAAATTCAAAAACAACGACCTTATTTGGCCAACAGAAAAGGAGTAATCATACATCAGGACAATGCTAGGCCGCACATTTCAAAGACCACACAACTAAAAATATCTGAACTAGGGTGGGAAGTCCTCGCGCACCCTCCTTACTCTCCAGATATTGCTCCATCAGATTTTTATCTGTTCAGGTCGCTAAGCTCTTTTTTTAAAGGAAAAATATTCGAAAATGATCGAGAGGTACTAGCGGCAGTTGAAGAGTTTTTGACGTCAAAGGACAAAACGTTCTACCACAACGGGATCTTCAAGCTAGTAGACAGATAGAAGAAGGTAGTAGAAAATCAGGGACAATATGTAATTGATTAAAATATAAATAATAGCTTTAAGAACTAACCACGAGTTTTATTTACAAAAACCGACAGAACTTTCCGGTACATCCAATATCAAGTCACCAGCGGTTATAGTAGGTGTAAGTAATAGCTTGCGCAGTATTTTGTTGTGTTTTCGTCCGCGTATTAAGTTAATAGTCTAATAATAGTAAATATTATTCGATTAATAAAATGGATGAAGGATTCGAAAAAGGGCAATCGGAAAATCCACCTAAAATAGCTTTTATCCATTTTTTTCGCATTTTAACGTCCTTTGGAACTATAAAAAACAACTTTTCCGGCGAATTGGTAGTTGGATTTTTACATTTAGGCACAACACATGATTTCCTAGTATTTGGATTGGACATTTTTAAAAGCATTTAAGTATAATTTCGACGGCACGGCCGCGACCGCGAGCGGACTGAGTGAGCCAGACTGAGCGTGTTGTGCGATGACGTCACACCGTCACCGGCAGCCCGCGTCCTGCGGTTACAACTTCTTTTACTTCTAAATCGGAAACTAATTGACGTATCGAAGTAATTCTTTCACTAGTATTTTTTATTTTTGACAGAGAATATGGAGTGCTAATAATCAAAATTAGTTAACATTCTTCATTAACCTTGAATATGTGAGAAACCTCTATTATTGATAATTACAATAAGGTACCGACACTTTTGCATTGAAATACCTCTGTTACTGGGAATTTTCAAACCTCGTTGACTGAGATTAGATTTCATAGATTTTTTAGATATTTACCTCTATAATTGGGACTTCGTAGCTCAATAACCCGTATAAATGAGACAATTTATTAAACAGTATAATTTCTTCCATATTTGCTTTGTTTATCAGTACTATCTAAGTTCAACAACATTAATTGCGTTATTTACGTTGTTGAGCAGACACATTTTTCGAACATATGGAGCAATGGATTAGCAATATGCTTCAAAATTATTCGAATTGAGAGTAACATAGTGTGTTACGCAATTAGGGTGCTGCTTTCACTGAGTTTAAGTTTTATGAGAAGCAGATTTTACATCCTCAGATCAAACAAGATCAAATCATCTTAACACTACACAAGCAGGAAGCTGCAAGATAATTTATTTGTGTTGCTACACAAGGAAATATGATATTGTATTTATAAGTTTCTGAGAAGCCTCTATGGTAAGCGATTGCCTAATCAAATCTAGAAACTACTATCGTGTCGATGAATTTAATTGTACACAGACTACACAAAAAGCTAAACTCAAGATCTTCCTGTACAAACAAGACGGACGGTTTTGCTGGGTAGATGTGAGTTTGAGTGTCTCATCTTAATACTGTTTTTTGCAAATGAGCTTTGTTAAAATTTTGGTGTATAATAAAGCATATTATTACATCCATCTAATTGCGCAACACATTTAAGCTGATAGTTGATTGCAATTCCTTTCATTTTAACAGTTCATCCGCGTTCATTACGGTGTTGATGAGACGTATTTTTCAAAACTAAGAAGCAATTGAATAGGAATTTCCTTCAAAACACTTTCAATCACAATACGAGGGAATCGTGATTGGTTCTGATGGTTCAAGTAAGTGGTATGTACTATGGTTCAAGTAAGTAGTATGGTGACGTCAAGTCTAGGATCGGGCAACAACAGTCGCAAAACTAAGCATTTGGCAGTACGACGCACGTACTGTAATAACCTGCAGGGTAGTTGCGTAACACACTATCAGTAGTATCAGTAGCAATGGGTTTTGTTGTGGAGACACATTTTTCAAACATATGGAGCAATGGATTAGCAATATGCTTCAAAATGATTCAAATTGAGAGTAATCGTATGTTACGCAATTAGGGTGCTGAAAGGGCACGATGACCGATTCGGCAGTAATGCGAGGCGCATGCTTGTTTGTATATAGTTTACAACGCATGCAAAAGTACAGGCACAATAGCGGGGCCGCCCGCCATTTTTAGCGAACATATTATGTGGCTCTACTAATCAGGAAGTCTATGTCTAGCCTTTTTCTCAACTATGTTGAGGTCGACTTCTAGTCTAACTGGATGCAGCCGAGACTGCCTATCTGACCTCCTCAACCCAGTTACTGAGTAACACGATACCCCTGTTGGAGTGTAGCAAAAACAAAGCGATCCTACTTCTGTCAACACTATTATCTTTCTCATTCTAACTCATAAATATTATTTTTTACTATCCGAACCCGCCCTTACCACTCGACTGAAATACTTACTTTTTCAAAGTGACTTTACTGTTCTTTTAACCTTGTGTGAGATCCCACTTCTCACGTAATATTAGTAAAACACACCTTATAATACATAATATAGTATAAATAAAGGGATATAATAAAAGTATTATTGAAATCCTTAGAACGGCCTTCCCTTTGGTAAGACGGGTTGTCAGACTTACGGGCATCTGACTACTCGTAACGACTGTCAAAGAACTACGAATGACAGCCGGGAGCAACGCTTAACGTGCTTTCCGAAATTTCAAGGCACAGAGGGGTCTCGATATGTAATGGAGTGTCACCCATCCACGAAACGAACCAAATTGAATAGGATATGTTGTGGCATCAACACGTTACCTAATGAAGTACTTTAACACATTGAACGCCGTGGTGGTTTACACATTATATTTTACTTGCTCATAAGGTTCAAAATAGTCTAAATAATTATTTATTATTACTATCCAAAGAATTAACAAAATGATTGCTGTTGCTCACTGGTGACCACCACGGCGTTCAATATGTTAATAATTTTTTTGATTTGCGTCTTGATAGGTAAGTATCCTGACTCATGAAGTATACACGATATAGGTAGGTACGTAGGTATTTATAGAAAAACTTCTCAGTTTTTCACATTCTCAGGTATCCATTCAATTGTCAAGAAATCTCCTAGAGATCGGTAGCAATTGAAGAAGTAATTGTGTCTCATTCATTAGTGACAGTTGAGCTACTACAATTTGATTTAAAAAAAAAAAACATCACGCAAAGACGATTAGCTTACAGTCTTACACAAAAACGATAAATTATGGCGATGTAGCAGATAATCGTAGAATAAAGTTCAAGAACTACATTTGCATATTCACATTAATGTAATTACACATAACTAACAACAGCAGTGACCTACTTTGGAAAATAGCAAACACCTCTCTAATATTGCCTCTATGAATTTTATTTTACCTATATCGATTCAATTTTCTTACAAATTGTCCTTGTAGAATTGAAATGTTCTAAAATTAACTATGAAATTACTAAATTGCAGTTAGACTAGTCGTACAAGGTAATTTATTCATTTTAAACAAAATGATACCGTGTAAAAATAAGTATGTATTATGAATAATAGAATATGTAGGTTCATACCACCAACACAATAAGATTGTACCTACAAGTTTTATTTACAAATCATTCTGTCCCCATTTATATTCTAGAGAAGTGCATCTCACTCTGACGTCACGAATGCGACATTGCACGCGCACATTTTCCGAGACACTATCCAAAAACATCTACATGGCTTATTAGAATGCACATTAAGTCTTTTACGTATTTTACATATAAAAAATAGTCTGATAATCATTTGAAATACCTAAGAATTGATTTAATTTTGATACCGCTTTTAGAGGAAAGTTGGTAAAATATAATTTACTTTTTAGTAAAATAACACCAAATTCAGAGTTTCCGGAAAATGCAGATTTAATTTTCTATGTATGATTTTAATCTGTTAAAATCTCGTATCTACTCATGTATGTCGTAATTTTAAAACATGTAATATATTGTTGGTAACGCTCGTGCCCAATTTTTTAAACCGAACGAAATGCCTTCTTTGTCGAATTTTAGTTCGCTAAGTTTATAAAACCGTTGACCTATTAACCTGGCTTCCACTTTAGCCCAAGTGTTGCAGAAACCACACTATTCATACCCCTCATACGTAGTTGAATGCCCATCTTATTATTCTCACGATACAATATCCCTCGAACCGGTAGAGGTGAATACGTGATTGAGTTTCATATTATTATAATAATGATGGAGAAAAACCTAATAAGCCTATGGCAATTTGTAAGACCACTCGTATGGGTTACCACTCAGAACGATTCATACAAGATAATCAAAAAAATTATCTGATATGAAAATAAAACCAAGTACCTTTATATTTTCGGTGATTTGAAAAGCTAAGTCAATGAATTTTGGATTTTATCATAGTCATTTTTAGACAGTTAATCCTAATTTCGGTAAGATTTTCTTAAAATTTTACCATAATGTCATGAAGTTAACGAGGCAATAGGAGAATGTAAGAATCGTGGCAGGTGGCATTCCGTAGTTTCTGCCTACCCCCATGGATAGAAGGCGCGAGTTTATGAATGTATTACCATAAATATGAGGGACACTCAAAACAACTAAATAAGATACCAACTGCAATATTACCGATACTTATTAGCGGTTAACGACACGACGACTTAAGGTGGAACTAGTCGCGAGCTCGAACTCATTGCTGGGCATGGCCATAAAGCACGCTGTCTCACCTGGCAACGTGTCTGACAGAGATAGATCAGTGATGACCAATTAGACGCTAATTTACACGCACAGCGTCTAGTACGCACGCACACAAACACCGTTCCGCACTAAAACGCGCGTAAAAAAATATGAAAAGTCCTTTGGAAACTCGAGTTGCATGAAAAAACCACAGCATAAATCAATTAAAAATAAAGTTTATTGAACACTTCGGTAATTGAACTTTGTCGGTACCGACTTTGTTTTGAAGATTTTACACTTCTTTTATACTTATTTACACCCAAAGTTACGTTAAAATTAGCAAGAAAAACGAATCTCTGTTGGCTCATAACTTTTTAATGGCTCTTTACTTTACTATTCTGTTTTCATATAGCAACAATTACTAATAACAAAAAACGATACCATATTTAACTTGTACAATGTCAAACGATGGAGTAATACCCTCCCAAAATTTGTATGGAAAAAATATCGACTAGTGCCACCTTAAGGCAATGAATAGATACATTCATTAAGGCAATGATAGTACACAGACGTTGACGAAGTATCAGAACACATTTCAATACAAACAATAATACCAAGTCAATAACCTAACGCATTATACGCGAAAGTATAGTTACTATAGAACTCATAATAAAAGCGTAAAGTGGTGCATACATTATCGTATCAACTGAGATAATTCGGGTGATTCGTGTTAACTTCAGACCGAGGAGTTGGACAATTTGCCGTATTATTCGCTTGACAAGCCACTTCCTTGCTGCGTATACGACTTTATTTATACGAGTGTACCTACAGAGGGGTGGACTAACAAGGTGGTGGCGGTAGACCACAATGCCGCTGGATGACACTTAATTGATGACTCAATGCCGTCCATGACGTACAGACGCCAGCACATCAAGCTACCCGAATCTGTAAATTTTTCCCAATCAACTTTGAACCTTATACTTTAGCAATAAAGTTGAAAATCTATTCAAGAAATTTGACAGATTGTAGTAGCTTGATGTGCTGGCGTCCGTACCTAAACCCAGTTAGCAGTAACCTGGGTTACGCATTGGCCTGTGGTTTCATTTTGCTATGGGAAGAACATAGGTACATATTTAAGGTTGTCGAACCTTAAATACTCAACTACAAATCAATTAGATGAACCCAGTTAGGGATTATAGCAATTAATTTGTTCGGCCTAATTAAGTAAGTGCCAGAACGTTTAAGGAACCTCAGAAACTTGATAGTGTGCTCTCAAATAGTCTTACATTAGTGTTATTAACTTTGCGACATTAATACTCGGCAAGCTTATTTAGAAGCCGTTGAGCGATCTCATAACCATGCTGTTGCAACTATGAGTCAAGTTGATGAATCAGACGTTTGTGCAGTCATAATTGAATACCTAAAAGTTCGAGTTTGTATTGAAAACAAATTAATCACAGATATTTCTATGTATCGACAGGGTGTGTTACCATGAATTCAGCACATTATTCTAGACCCCTAGGGTTAAAATTTTTCGCCGGTTATTATAAAAAACCGCTGCTCTATACAAAAACGAACGACTGACACGGTCAAAATGTATGGAAAAACAGATTTTTTTTCACGAACTTTTTTGCGCTTGGGGTTCTAGAATCATGTGATAAATTCATGGTAACAGTTTTAGTGTTGTGTCTTAGATCGTGTATTGTCTTCGCAACTATACATACATATTATAATGTCTATCGTGGTATGATAAACAGTAGGAACGCTGTGCGTATGTGTGCAAACAATCGATAAAGCCGTGTTGTTCTGCATAAATTATAATCATCACATGTTACTTTCGCATAAGTTAACGACTGATAACGGAAATAATCGGACACAATGACATAGTGTGGCCAGTACTTTGAGAAAATAAGGAATGTTCTCAAACAAAGAGTTCATAGTTGTTGGAGTGACAGAGAAATTGGTTGTTTCGATGACCCAAAACGGTTCATGTTAGATCGGCGCGGACGTAGGAATAAGTTTATCGGTTATGCACCTTGTTTATTAAATGCTTCCTGTGACGCCTGTTTGGTGAGAGTAGTAGCCTTTTGTTCGGAGCTTCGAATATCGCCTACGTTTTGATTTATTTAGTTATATGTTGAATATTAGCATGAGTTCTTGGGTTCGATTCCCAGGTCGGCAGTTTGTTTCGGGTTTTTCGTTCAAGAATTTTCCAGTAACATCCCGGAGCTTGGATGTGTGCCCGTTTGATGACAATAGGCTCGATCCCTATTACATGGGACTTAAACATGGCGAAATGTTTGTGTACTTACTATAGGTACGTCTCTACCTAGCCCTTTGGGGATTATAAGCCTGATGTTATGTTTAATTTATGTTGTTTATATTAGTGAAAGGCGTCTCAGTCTAGATATTTTCATTGTAAATGCACAAGATCGAGCTCAGTGGACAAGATTTGGTCTAAAAGTGGTTTTGCCTCTAAAATAATATTTTAAAAGAAAGCAAAAGGAAGCAATGAACTTAGTTTAGACTAAAAACTCCTTTGTTGCCTCATAGCTAGAGTTGGGTACGCGATTAATATTATCAGTTGATAATTGACGCCAATACCATATGCAAAATATTATGAGTGTTTCTCCACACAACATTGTGTTGAGCTAGCAAAGGTGACATATGATTGATTGATGGGCAATAATTATTTCCATCAGGGCATTCCTTTGTTTCTATTTACTTATTGTCAATTTTTGTCTTGCTAGTTTTTTTTAATTATGTAAAAAGGGTGGGAAAAACATAAAAATAGTTTTGTTGTTGTCATTACCACGACAGACAATGGCGCCGATTCTCTTGTTCACAAACTAAACTAAATTTAAGTTCAGTGCATCTTTTTCTTTCTATTTCATTATGAGAAGGACAGAAGATATATTTATATTAGTTTAGTCCTGCGCCTGACGTAAATTGACGTATTTTTAGTAGCCCATTGTTTAATCACGTCTAAACTTGTCTATGGAGTATCTTAATTTGACAGAACTAAACTAATATGTATCTTCTGTCCTTTTCTTAATAAAATAGAAAGAAAAAGATGCACTGAACTTAAATTTAGTTTAGTTTGTGAACAATTGAATCGGCACCAGTATTGACCAAAACCTACGTAAATCTTCCCAAAATTCATAAAAAAATTATTTAAAAAATACTCACTTCTTTGGATTGTTTGGTAGCGAACATGTAGTCTCCTTTAATCTGAAAGTCTTTGGCTTCTTCGAACAGTATCTCAGCATTAACCAAGTCTGTAGGGTCGCTAGCACTGAACACGGTACTCGTGCCATCTGGCTTCCAGCGCTCCATGTAGAAGACCTTCGAGAAACTTGGACCGGAAGACCAGAAGAACGACTTCACGAAACTTTGGATCATCTTGAATGTTTTACCGCCGTCCAATGTCAGATATAGCTAGAGGAAAAGAAGTGCGCTTTTTAAAACATATGAAAGAAGAGGGTCTTAAAATAAACCACTTTAGAAACAAGATTGATTGCCAGTCATAAAAATAACTACATCTAAACTCCATACGTGCATTCAACCATTAAGATTTGTCCTAGCCGCTTGACGGTCAAACCGGCGCGGCGGTGTATAACCGTATGATTGGTGATATCCCTTCAGCCATGTCCTGAGTTATTGTACCACTCACAGCCAGATACAACTCCAATTCCCCCAATCCAGAACTTCTGAATCACAAATCAAATCAATTAAATAGGTCGTTGGTTTGAAATTGATCGTATGGCAATGATTTGTTATCGAGTCTCGATTCGATTTAATAAATTACTGGCAATTCGACTCGATTAATGAATTAAAATATATAAAACTGTATAGTGTCTTATCGGTCGAACGACAATTCGATGTTTTTTTTTTTGTGGTTCTGAACCAGGCTTGCTAGAGCTTACTGCAACTTTGCTACCCTGAAGCGTGAGGATCGGCACAAGAAAACACGAGGCCTAGGCAGTGGGTGAAGTTAGGGTGTGGATGATGATGACACTTGCTTTTCTATTGCTGTCAACTTTGTCCAAAATGACGTATTTGTCAGGAAACTCCTCGTCAAAAGAGAGCTCGCTGGGATGGAAGACCAGGTCTGATCGGTGGATGTTGCGTCCACCGTCGCTCGTGTAGAACAGCTTCTTATTCGTCGTGTCCACGAATACGACCTGCGAAGAGAAATTTAATATGAACTTAAAAGTAATAAGAGCCAATTTTGCATCTAAATGATTTTTACTTGGAATCAGTCGACGGAGTAATTTTATTTCCTTATTTATCTTATAGGTATTTTGTACCGACCATTTTGTCTTTTTTGTTTTATGTGTTTATCAGTGGAAACTTGTAAATGGTCTGTAATGCATTATGTTTAAGAACACTGTTTATATTAGCTGTAAGTTTTCCTAAAATAAAATATTCTTTTGTGTTTTGCGTTTAGTGAGAAGATGAAAATGATATATGGCTAATTGGCTATGTAGAAAGTTAACACTATGGATTGTAGAAGAAAAACGTTTTGGGCCGACAACAAATAAATTGAGAGAAATGGAGAAGGATGACTATGATGTTGAAAAAATTGTTAAATTTGTTAGCATTATTAAATTTTGTACGAAGTTATACAATATTTATGATGCCATTCTGGAGATGAATATATTATCTTTAATTTCAGGACATGATTGCCTCGCAGTTGTGATTCCTAATTTATTTAATTAGTACCAGAAAAACAGCAGTATTTGTAGAAAAATGTGGAAGCGTCCTAAAAGTGGTTAATTCCAGTTCTGTAGTTTCTAGATATGTTGAAAATTTAACATATTTTATTAAGCATCGTTGCCGGACATCGGAAGCTGGGGTAACTTCTAGTATAATGAAAAAACATGGAGGAAGCTGGTATGACGTCATCATGACTAACCGGATCCTAATCGCTGTTGCAGTAGTATATTTTATCAAAATTAATCAATATTTTCATCAGAATTCCGGTATTTTATACATCATTGCGAGAATACAGGAAATTAGTGTTAAATAAATTAAGGGGATTAATAATAATTGCGATTTGTGGTATGATAAAAATTGTTTAGAAGAAGTGCGAGCAAGATTGTGTAAAATACCGTAGCATTCATCACATGCATAGTTTCTGCCCAGGGGCTACCTCCTGAGGAATGTGTATGTCCCGGGTTAATAGTACTAACAGAAGTAGTAAAAACTCGTCCGTAAATTTATTAAAATTTAAATTTTGGCATTTTATTTGTTTTTGTATGAGCTTTCTATATTATCACATTTAATTAATTCTCTTAATTTATTATAACGGACACACGCTTCCCTATGTGTTTGTTATTCTAGCGTATGGCACTCATGAGTTGCAGCTGAAAATCAGCGTCATATGGGACACCTCGTGATGTCACCTGAGCATCTGACATTATACTGAGGTGAGGCCCCTTTGGCATTATAATCTTTCTTTTCTGTTTTTATAGTTTTAATGTGTATTTATTTTACTGTAGTGCCAATAAACGCATTTTTCTTTCTTCCTTACTTTAGGTAACAGACCCAATAGCCTAACAGCTGATATGGTTCGCACTGAACAAAATCTGTTCGTCTATTGCCAGCAGACACTTTCTAGACGAATACAAGGCCAATTATTTAAAACGTTCAAAATTTTGTCGCATTCTCATCTCAGCGACAATCCAAATATGTACTTGTTATCAATGTAGGGAAATTAAGAGGTATTTTTGACAGATTGAGACGGAGATCAGACTGTGAATGTTCTTAACCCTTTACCGCATAGGAAACCATATATGGTTTGACATGTTTACAGTTTATTTACTCTAAAAAAATAAAAAACTAGCGTATAAATCCTAATGGGGTTTGTTTGTCATATCATTAGCAATAATAAAACACAACTATTTTGTCTATCATCACATACCACTTGGACATAAAAAAAAATAAAAAAAAAAAACTATAATTAATTCTCAAGCTTTAATAAAGATATTAACTTTAAAAAAAAATGTCACTTATTTAATAAATCATGCAGTAAAGGGTTAAAATTACGAGAATTGCCTCTCAGATTTTGTACTGAACGTACCATATCCGCTATCCGGCCCGTACCAAGTTCAATCGTCTGAATTTTAAACACGATTAGAGCGTACAAAAAACTTGCTTGTTTCGCACCACCTCACATAACATACCTAAATGTAAACTTAGTAGACATTAAACCTCGTTTTGACTAACGCTAGGCGAAACCTAAATTAATACCTAAACAAAAGCGCGCAGTTGGAATTTCAACTTTCAGCGCTGAACCGAGCGTTGAAATTCCAAAGGTGCGCTTTAATTTAGGCATTAATTTAAGTGTCACCAAGTGTTATAGATAACGGACATTAATATTACAACAACGCTTAACGGCGCACTTAAGTTATGGTGCAAACATACCATTCGCCAAACATTATTTACAATGTTATTGTAATGGAAATATAAGTACTCCACATTTTAAACAATGTTAATAAACGAAGTGTTGCCGAATTAACCATATGTATCTATACCTAGGTGTGAATGACCTCAGGTTCTATCACCTGGCTGGCTTATTAGGCCAGTATTATTATTACCTCCATCAGTATAATAACGATTGCAGTTCCGTTATGTTCGGTACCTGACATCATAGCCATTTCTCCTTAGTGTATCGTGCAATTTCTACCACTTTCTTAAAACCGCCCATTGTGTGACCTCTTGTAAACTACATTTATATCTGTAATGTTTATAGTATAGGTAAAATGGCAATAGATCAGAATACCTTTCGTTTTGACAGTTCAGCCACGTTCATTGCGTTATTTACGTTGCTGGGCAGACGAATATTTAGAACCTATGAATCAATGGATGTCAAAATGAGAGGTATTGCGATCCATTGCCATTTTTGTGTTACGCAATTACCCAGCGGGTCTCTAAAAACATGCGTAGGTATCATACATATACATACGGCATATAACTTCTATTCTATCTACTTTTTGGTTATTTATTAAAGACATAAACTAATATGTATGTATCTTCTGCCCTTTTCTTAATGAAATAGAAAGAAAAAGATGCACTAACTTGATTTTAGTTTAGTTTGTGAAGAAGGGAATCGGCGCTTATGTCAATTATTAAATACCTAAGTCTTTCGTCACAACAATAACTCTGTGATATGCTAATGGACACAACACACATTTTACAAAGTAAACTTCATTATACAACGTGTAACGGAAAGGGGGTATCAACCCTGAAGGAGGTGAATGTGCTCATGAAACTCAACAACTTTCCCCAAAGAACATAGGTCGAAATATGAAAAAAAAATTTGGCCCTCCCATAGTAAATCAATCAGCTGGTAGTCAGTTTTGTAAGGAAGGGCCAAATTTTTTTTTCATATTTCGACCTATGTTCTTTGGGGAAAGTTGTTGAGTTTCATGAGCACATTCACCTCCTTCAGGGTTGATACCCCCTTCCGTTACACCCTGTAGATACTTATGTTTCTCTTAGTATTCCTTGACATCTAAGTAAGTTAAGTTCATTGAACTCACGACGTGATACAAATGCGACTACCTATCTATTTAAAGGATAATCCTTCCTGTTAGGATTCCGAGATTGTGGCACGTTTTAGTTCTCACGAGATACCTGTTTTTTAGGGAAAGTCGCCCATAGAAGGGAATTCGATATTGTTATGGCTTGTCAATCACCAACGGGATACTTGTATAACACACTTTCAAACACAATCTGATGGAAATTACTAATCCATTGCTTCATAAGTTCGAAAAATTCTTCTACTCAACAACGTAAGTAACGCAATGAATGTTTTTGAATTGTCATAATGAAAGGCATACCAATTGTATGTAAGTGTGTTACGCCATTACCCCGCAGGTTTGACGACTATTATTAGTTTTTTTTTTTAAATCTTGTGTGCATGCATGATTTTAATAACGATGGTACAGACGCCAGCACATCAAGCTACTACAATCTGTCAAATTTCTCTAATAGATTTTCAACTTTATCGCTATAGCATTAGGTTCAAAATTGATTGGGAAAATTTTACAGTTCCGGACTTCCGGGTAGCTTGATGTGCTGGCGTCTGTACATTGTTATCGGCAAAAAAACCGTATGGAAATCCATGAAACAATTAAATTGCGAATGTATGTAATTACACCTTTTGATAAAAGTAACATACTATTCTTACAAAACTATTCGTCATCACCAAATATCAGATTTAAAACACGTAAATAAAGTGTTATCTTTCGATAAAAAATGATAACAATGTTTGTTGTTAAATAAACACTAGCAAATGTTCTTTGTACTTTAAGTAGGTACTAATATTAAGGTAAACAAAATAAAATTACATCAATATTAAGTAAGTATTTTGTTTTATAAGACAATAGAAAATACTATATACAGAATAGTGTTATAAAATTAAATAAATTACTTTGTATGTAATTTATGGGTTATTTATTTTAGGTATTTATATTAACGCTGTAGGTATTTATTCCTTAAATTAAATGATTTAATTATTTTATTTTAAATAAAGGATATCTTAAAAGTCAATGGCTACTTTGGTTCTCACAGATAGTGAGTTTGGAATTGGACAATGGAAAGTTCATTAGAAAAAGTGAAGATGGTTGCATAAATAAATAAAATACATATTATTATCATGTGCATACAAGATAAAAGAACCATTATTCAAATGATTCAGTGTGATTTTTTTTATCTATTGTACAGATGTCAGCACATCAAGCTACTACAATTTGTCAGATTTCTTTAATAGATTTTCAACTTTATCACTAAAGCATAAGGTTCAAAGTTGATTGGGAAAATCTGACAGTTTCGGGTAGCTTGATGTGCTGGCGTCTGTACAACACAGTCATGTCCTGGAATATCTATCGCTTGAAAGTAATTTTATCATTATATGTAATTCTCTATTTCTACTATATGCTCACAACAAATAAGTATGTTCATTATATTCTGTACACAAAATACGCGCATCGACGTGGAGTTGCAGACACCAACCTGTATTACCTATTATGTTCACTATATTATGTGCAGGTAACAAGATATGCCTTTGCTTAACAATAGGACAATAATGGCTCAATGGTAACCTTACATACTGATAATTAATTTACTTGAATTGTCAAAGAAAATACTGTATTTCTAGTTCCAATCCAACCAAAGCATTTTTCTAATAGGTACTATCATAATTTTCCGTAAAAATAACATTGATAACAATATATTTCAACATATTGAGCAGGAAACAGTTTTTAAAATGAAGTTCCTTTAATATTAAATACTTTTTTTAGCCGTTAATGTCCACAGCCCACTGTTAGCCCACTACTGGACAAAGGCCTTCCTACTCTCTTTCCACCTCTCTTTGACCTATAAATCCTATAGGTAATTAAATATTTAAAAGAAGAGGTCCTTGTATTTTAATTAATTAATTAGGTATTAATTGTTAAACATTGTTCGAATCAACTTCCTCATACTAATATGCAAGAATTTACAGATTCATTAAGTTACTAGGTATTGCACTTAATAAGAGTAACATCAATATTATGGGAATTCCCATACACATAAATACAAGAGATTAATAGACAGAACATACTGTAAAAGAAACACAAAAAGAATATCTTGAAAGATAAAAATAATATCAGTAGAAAAACCCTTTATAAATGGTTGATAAAAAAGTCAACTAAAGTATGTTAATTGATCAGTATTATTTTATTGTATGCCTCAGAAGGAGATGCAATTAATAAAACATCTGGCATTATGTAATTTATACCTTCCTACCTATAGAATTAAAAAAATATATGAGTATGTGTTGTATCTATGGATGCAGGACATGTGTATGTGTGTGTATGTGTATGTATGGAGAACTTTTGCAGTTCCATGAGTTGCATTATAAAAGGTTGACTATACATATTAGTTTTTATTTTTATTTTATTATTATTTTTATGCAAGAGAATGATGAATTATGATAATATTAGATTGTTTTTTATATACTCACAAATTCGGGATATTTTGGATGATTGAAGAACTTATCCACTTGTGCATATCCACTGTCAGAGGCATCTCCCAATCTGAAGTTCTCTGTCTTATTGGTGAAGTTCTTGCCATAGTCATAGGAAATGAAGAGTGCTGATGGTGACACTTTATTCATAGGACTTGAGTCCCTGGCTAGGCAGATGATGACATTAGACCCCTCACCCACCCAGTGGACCATCAGCTGCTGATGACTGTCATTTAGATGGGTTGTCTGTGGAAGAATATACTTTTTAATTTCTGAAAGTAGGTTTCACATTTTTATAAGAAGTGAAAGTGTGGCTGTAAACTCAGTGGTAGCAAAAATTATTACTGATTGTTAGATTGCAGCTAAATAGAAAGTTTTCAAGCTCAAGCTATAAAAGAGGATGTGATATTAAAATGTAATTATGTAGGTATAACAATTAAAAAATATATACTAAATTAAAAATAATTTGTTTCGTATGTGTAATGGAACCGAAAAAGAGGGATTACTTTTCTCAAAATTGATTTATTTATCTCAATTACGTCAAATTTGCATAGACATACCTAGATTTGATATTCTTACACCTGATAAAAAACCCCTCAAAAATGCTTAGTCATTAAGAGAACGTACGGGTAATTAAAAATAAGTATGTTTACTACTAAATATAAATAATGAATGTACGCGGCCTTCTGGACTAAAACTTCAGTCTTCAGACAAAAGACGTCGTCATTCAGTGATAAAAATAGTAGCAATAGTGAACACTACAATATTACTAAGTAAACAATGCGACAAAATATAAATAATGGAACGAATAATACAGGACTACGGGTTCTAGTAGTCTGAACTAAAGTAACAAAGGGGAACAATCGTAGATAATAAGGATATGGACCATTACCCATGTACTTATGTTTTTCTGTATAGCGGGAGTTGTTAACGTTGTTGCTTCACGTTTTCTCCTTTCAAAACGAGAGCTGTCTTCATTCTCTGCGTATCTATTGATAACTTGCAATTTACCACGGCTCGGCTGCGTATCCTCAGCCACGTACAAAGTATTACCCGGCGTCCCATACTGACGCAAAGAAACAACGCACGATAACAAACACACTAAAACAATTAAGCCGATACCACGTCCAAATGCCAACAACATTTTGTGATCACTGCATATCCAAACACATCCAATCGAATCCAATATTTCAATGAAACTGCTAGGAAGAGGAACTGCGTTACTGCGCTAAACAGACGCAAATCAGAATGAAGTTAGCAGCAGTAAACGAAATTTTTTGACATTATTGACGTTTCGCTTTGAACGAAACGCCGCTGTGTTGCTATACAAAAATTATTAGATTGATTTTATTGTTGCCATTGTTTTCTTCTTTTATATCTATGTGCAAGCAGGCAAGCTGTTTGTTTGAACGCATCAACTGCCCGCGCTATCACATCTTTTCGTTTAGCGTTCTTTCTGCATTTTTTCCTTTTTGCGCGACTCCTAAGGGGCATAGCATGATGTTAAATAACCTTTAGCCTTCATCAATAACTGGGCTATCAACACAGAACATATATACCCTAAGAGGGAAGAATAACTGCTCCGTACAAATTTTAGGAGGAAATTTTTCCTTACCGACTGGCGCCATCTATATTCCGCCCACGAAAACTAAGGAGTAGAAGCTAGGGCGGGAATTTTGAACTACAGTGCATTTTATAGATACTTTGTATTGCATTTTATGCACAAGTACAGCGCGTTTCTCGACAGTTTCCTACAAGATGGCCAATTTTTGCTCAGCAATAATTGACATCAACAATCACTATCGAGAAACACACTGTACTTGTACATAAAATGCTAAAATTTATATATACAGAGCAGTCTAGTAAAACAAAGATTAGTACTTGACTTTTTTATTTAGCATGTGATTATAATTTACATAACAGATTAATTATTATATTATGACTGATTTTACATGAACTACGAACTCATCACGAAATTAAACACAAAATCAAACAAGAGTCACTGTCTCAACACCGAGTCTATATCTCACAAATACGCACTTAATTTCACCAAAACACAGGAACGCAGGAGCAAGCTCGACTCAACGCTATCAATGTTTGTAGAATTAAATGGAACTAGTTTATTTATTACAAATAAATAAGTAAAAGATAAAATAGTGCGCAAGCGGTGGCAGACATTTTTCTTGTGACGTCAATATGACGTGCGGACGTTAGTGTTGCCACACATTACCCTCCATATCATTTTTTTATTATGTCTTAATCAATTACATATGTTATATTTCTCAATAAAATATATTTGTGTAACATCAGAATAATAGCTAACGGTTTTTTCAAGGGTAATTTATTTTAAAAATCAAATAATAAGCTCATCATTATGGAAAATACGAAATTGTATTTTTAGTGGCAACATTATTATATTCATCTCTTTTACTCTCATGGCGTTGTCTTTTTCTTGTTTTCAAGCCCACCTACAGTCCGCGCGCGAGCTCCGAGGAATGATAAGGAATGTTGACGTAATGAGCTAGAGTTGTGATTTAGTCGATATTGCACTGTCGATACTAATACATCTTGAGCCTCCGCGCGAGTGTACTCCATGAAATCATTTTATGAGGGTATTATGTACTTGAAATAAAAAAAATGATAAAAATAAACTCTCCTCACGCACTTCAATAATAAATGAGTCGACAACATTCTCCATTAAGCCATCCCTTTGACAGTAATGCTCCTCTAATGCTAAAACATGTTTATCATATCCACACCAATCTTCTTTTATGACATGCGTGATAGCTTTTCCTGTGATCTCCTTCAGTCTCGTCAGAGAAAAATCTGAAGTAATGTTGTGTTCCCTCACGAGCCTTTTAACTTTTGCCCATGTGAGCTCTATTGGGTTCAAGTCGCACATAAGGCGGTAAACGCATTGCATCGTGACACAAAACAACATAATTATAAGTGTAGTACTATTTATAGTAGAAAATAACACTACATACTATCGCAAAATTAAAAATGACTCGATAAGCGTGTTCTCGCGTCAAGGTCGACACTAGTACTGGGAGAGGGCGGGGGATGGAGCGACGGTCGGGCGCGGCGCACACCCGCCCGCTTCCTCAGCCACCGATTCCTCGGAGCTCGTGCGCGGACTGTACATACAGTTCGTAGAACAAAGTTGACAGACCCTGGCTATCAAATGAAAAAGGTTTATTTCATATCCGGTAGTTGCAGAGAAAAGCGCGTTCAAACAAACGCTTCAGCTTTATAATTGTTTTCATATTCTACAACAGCCCTGCGGGGTACTTGCGTAACACTATCAGCAGTAATGGCATTTATTTTGACGGTTCAACAACATTCATTGCGTTATTTACGTTGTTGAGGAGACACATTTTTCGAACATACGAAGCAATTTCCTTCAAAATCTTTCAGATTGTGATTGAAAGTGTGTTGCGCAATTGAGGTGCTGCATTAAATAGTAGTCGTCTTTCGATGCACTTGCATGATGCAAGCGGATAATCGCCGGTTGCGGTTGGTGTCTCATTTTATTAAAATAGTCTAAAGAGGTCTCAGCCGAGATTGAATCTCGAAAACAGAACCGAGATGTCGCGAGATCGAGATTGCATTCCCTAGATAAAAATCAAGGGCCATTAAATTGCACAAAATTATTGTAAGTATTGGTGCATGGTTTAATCCTGTTGCGCAAGCTTGAGATCTTGGGTTTAAGAGGCACCTAGCTGAAAATTTTCACAAGTTATTTAGAAGATCGTTCCCAGTGCGTAGATTGATAATGTTCTCAGCGCTGTTCAAAAATTATTTATTCATTTTTTGGCGTTCTTCAAGGAATTATTTTAGGGCCCACTCTGTTTTTGATATACATAAATGACCTTTGCAATCTAAAGCTAGAGGATGGCACTGTCATAACTTACGCTGACGACACTGCTCTACTTTTTCCGGCTGACTCAGAAAATGAAGTTTACAATCTTGCGCAACACGGATTCAATATTGTAAATAAATGGCTTCAAAATAACTCACTAACCCTAAATGCAGAGAAGACAAATTACATTAAGTTTTCGATGCGCCAGCAAATATCGAAGATCCTCTTAGCGTTGCATGCTCATTGCTGCCCCGTCGCTGCAGATAGCCAGTGTAACTGTCCTAATATTAAAAAGACAGATAAAATAATATACCTGGGTATTATAATAGATTAATCCCTTTCCTTCAAACCATTTATGGAAGCTCTAAATAATAGAATTCGTAAGCTGATATACGTATTCAAAAAGTGACGATGTATTGCAAATCCATAAATAATTAGGCAATGTATACTTTGCTCTTTGTCAGTCAATTTTGACTTACTGTATTACTTCATGGGATGGGGTGAGTAAAACTTTGCTATTGCCCATTGAAAGAGCACAAAGAGCTATTATTAGGACAATAGAGGCAACCTCTAGCAAAAATGGAACTAAGGCAATTAATAACTCAAATGAAAGTGTAAAAAAATTAAACAGTATCAATCTGGTGCATCAGAACATTCAAGGTTTTTTAAACAAAGACTTAGAAGTAGAATTATTCCTGAATTGTTATAATGTAGATATTCTTTGTATGACAGAACATTGGCTTAAAAGCCACCAGTTCATGTTCAATTTTAGTAATCACCAGGTTGGTAGTTCATTCAGCAGAGTAAATGCTATACATGGTGGCTCATTAATTTTAGTACATAACCAGCTTAAATTTAAGGACCGAAAGGACATTGTGAGCCTCTCTGTTGAGCGGAAATATAAAATTGAAATAGCCTGTATAGAATTGGAGCAGTTCATTATATTAAGTGTATACAGACCTCCTTCAGGATTGTATGATTGTTTTGAAAAGGTTATGGATGAAGTGTTGCACAAAATCTGTAATACAAACAAGTCCATCATCACTTGCGGTGATTTCAATGTTAATTTGTTAGAAAATTCTGGGTTAAGTACTAAAATCATAAGTTTGTTTCAGTCATACAATCTTGTTAACCTATTTTTGGAGCCCTCTAGAATAACTCCTACTAGTGCCACATGCCTAGATAACATTTATACAGATATTATACCAAACCACAAAGAAATGATTAATTTAATAGACTCAGATCATTGCGGACAGCTGATCACTATTACAAATCAAAACAAAAAAGTTATTAAAAAAGATATCACTGTTAACCCAAAAACAACTAAACGCTTAGAAACATTTAAAACTAAACTCTTAAGTAAATTACCACTTCTGTTGACTAATGATGACCCTAACAAACAATATAATGATTTTTTTAATATGTATTGCACACAATTTGATAAAACATTCATTCCAAAGACATTATCAGTCAATAGTAACGCTTCCTTCAGTGACTGGGCCACCATTGGTATACATAAAAGTAGAAAAAGACTTTATGAATTATATGATGAACGAATTTGTATAAACACTGCTGAATTTAATTTATATGTTAAAAATTATTCTAAAATATTTAAAACAGTCTGTAGTATGGCCAAGTCACGTTATTTGAGTTCAAAAATTAAAAATAGTAATAACATTATTAAAATGACTTGGAATGTCATTAATAGCGAAACAGGAAGGTCATGCAACCGAAGTAGTGACTACAGCCTTGCTATATATTGATGACAATGTAATTAGATTAGATTCCCAGGTTGCCGCGGCCTTTGAAAATTTCTTTGCAGAGATTCCTGTGTCAACCACTAAATCTCTAAGCTCATCACCCACTGCTGCAGAGTCTTTACTTAAGGAAAACGTTCCAGTTTGTGATTCGGAATTTCACTTCGAATTTGTCACTTGTACAGATATAATTAAAACTTTTCACATGTTAAATGTTAAAAAGACTGTAGATCTATGGGGTAATTCTGTGGATGTTGCTAAGACAATTATAAACATTGTAGCACCTACTTTAGCTGTTATATTTAATAATTGTATTCAATGTGGTGAGTTTCCTGATCTTATGAAACACAGTAAAATAATACCGTTGTTTAAATCAGGTAGTACATCAGACCCTACTAATTATAGACCTATTTCCGTACTACCCACCTTTAGTAAAATTTATGAAAAACTTATTTTAAATCAATTGCAAAGATTTTTCAATAACAATAAATTACTGAATAATAAACAGTTCGGTTTTACAAGGGGTCGTTCAACTACCGATGCCGGAGTTGAACTTTTAGGACATATTTATAATGCATGGGAGGACAAATGTGATGCTTTGGGCATCTTTTGTGATTTGTCCAAGGCATTCGATTGTGTTCTTCATGAAACCTTAATCAGGAAACTTCACCACTACGGAATCCGGAACGCCTCTCTGGATCTTCTCACTTCTTACTTAAGTGATAGGATTCAGAGAGTTGATGTTAACGGGAAAAGGTCACCCGGATCTGTAGTAAGAATGGGGGTCCCACAGGGCTCAATACTTGGACCATTTTTATTTATTGTTTATATCAATGACTTGCCTTACCTCATAAAGGATGAACATGATATAGTGTTGTTTGCAGATGACACTTCACTTTTATTTAAACTCAAACGTCAACAGCTGGTTACTGACAGTATAAATAGTGCCCTCGCAAAAGTAGTTAGCTGGTTTAATGTTAATAATCTACTTCTTAACGAAAAAAAAACGAAATGTATTAAGTTTACGATACCAAATGTTAGACAAGTAGAAACTAGTGTTCTCATAAAGGGTGAAGAGTTAAAACCCGAAAATACCACAGTATTCTTAGGCATAACTTTGGATGCCAAGCTTCAATGGGGCCCCCATATAGATAAATTGTCAAAAAAGCTTAGCTCTGCAGCATACGCCGTTAGGAAAATTCGTGACTTAACTGATTTAGAGACAGCCCGTTTAGTTTACTTTAGTTATTTTCATAGTGTGATGTCATACGGTATTCTGTTGTGGGGAAATGCCGCCGATATTCAGACAATTTTAATTTTACAAAAAAGGGCAATTCGTTCCATTTATAAATTAAGTCCCAGACACTCCCTCAGAGACAAATTTAAAGAGATTAATATAATGACTGTGCCTTCTCAGTACATTTATGATAATCTTTTGTATGCACATAAAAATATTAATCTGTTTAAGAAATACAGTGATATCCATAATATAAATACTAGGAACAAACATAAATTTGTTGTTCCTACAACAAGGCTCAAGAAAATAGGTGGCTCGTTTAGATGCCAATGTATACGTTTTTATAATAAACTTCCTAGCCACATTCAAGAACTAAGCATTAATAAATTCAAATCTTTTATAAAGCTAAAACTATGCCAGAAAGCCTATTATACTGTAAAAGACTATATTGAGGACAAAAACGCTTGGGATTGAGCTGCTCCAATAGGTCTAGACAGTGAATGTTGTTTATTTTTTATTTTTTGCTGATTTACACTTTTGTTTTTTTTTTCTCTCTTTCTAAATATCTATTTATATACAGAATGACATGAACATTTACTGTTTAAAGTCTTATATTATTTTAATTATTGTGAATGTGAGGACTATGTGGGTCATTGTTTCCGTTTTAATCATGGTCTGGCAGTTTGAGTGGTTTATGCGGTCTACACAAATGTTCTGTCCTTGGTATTGCTCGTCGAATCGTTGAGCTCCTTAAGTTCTGAGTTGAGCAGCACGGTTACTGACGAATGCGTGCACTGACTGCACAGGTCCACTCAATCTGTGTGGTTCTTCCCTCAAAATACCACTTCAGACACCAATCTACATGGTCCTCAAAGATCAAAGATGATGTCCGGATTTTTATATACACATTGACATTGATGAATTTTATATAAACAATGACATGGATATTTACTTTGTATAGTATCTTATTTTTTATTATTATTATTGTGAGTGTGAAGACTATGTGGGTCATTTCTTTTTTCTTTTTTCCTTCTTAGTTAGTTTTAATCATGGTCTGGCAGTTTGAGTAATTTATGCGGCCTACCCAAATGTCCTTTCATTGGTATTGTTCGTCGAATCGTAAGGCTCCTCAAGTTCGAGTTGAGCTACACAATTTTTGACAAATGCGTGCACTGACTGGACAGGTCCGCTCAATCTGTGTGGTTCTTTACTCAAAAGACCATTTCAGACACCAATCTGCATGGTCTTCACATGATCTGACCAAGATTATGTCTGGACTTTAAAAGAGACTGTGACCTCTGAGTTTGTTTCGGCCTTTCTTCTCAGAGTAGTCAGATAGGAAACGCCGACCTCATCTAGTTTAAAAAATATGATTGACATGTAAAAGTGTTTGTACAAACCTACTTACAGAAAATAAATCATTTATCAAGGTGGCTACTTGCCGCCCTTTTCTTTTCCCCACTAACACACTGTCTAAAGCTTGTAAAGTACTTATAGTTGGACAGTTATTTATAATCACCACTGTACTAAAACAACACGCAGCGCTTCCATACAGCACTGGTTTTACAAAAAGGAGACGGAACGATTTGTTTGCCCTCAAAAAAGTACAAAAAATGCTTTCACAGCCAAAAGGGCGAACCCTTTTGGCTGTGAAAGCATTTTTTGTACTTTTTTAGGTATGCCACAGAGGTTCGAAAACCTCTGTGGCATACCTAAAGTTGCAAGTACGTACATAAAAAGTCGAGTTTTGATGTACAGGTTTGAAACATATGCCAATCGATAGAGAAAATTATTACAAACAACAAATATTAATGACAAAAATGTCGTAAGTGATATACTTTCTGAGTTATTCCAGTTTGAAAACATAAAATATATTAAAAGAAAATCTTCATTTAATTGATTTAATAGGCCATTATCATCATTTTAAAGCATTCCGCGTCACTACTAGTAATAAATTGGGTTATCATAATAATAAAATAGTTTAAAATAATTTAATTATTTATTTATTTAATGTTGTTTATCTTTTTTATTACGGCGATCCAGTTTAATGCTAGTCACTAGTACGTGGAATGCTTTAAAATGGATTTTGAAATCGTTTTAAATAGTTTTTTATTTTATTCTTGTTTGTTTCGTTTTTGTGTTACTTTAAAAAAAGTAATATACATTTTTGGAGAAATGTACAGACGCCAGCACATCAAGCTACTACAATCTGTCAGATTTCTTTAATAGATTTTCAACTTTAGCGCTAAAGCATAAGGTTCAAAGTTGATTGGGAAAATCGGACAGTTTCGGGTAGCTGATGAATATTTTTTTAAATAATTTTAAAACAAAAACAGATTTGTTTTTTAAGTTTCACCCTATTATTCGATAGTAATACTGTTGGCAAGTTGATCTGCCGCGGAAAAACAACCATTACAATTTCAGCCTGTATTTCATTTTTTAATAAATTTTATTTATTTATTATGGGCGCTCTAGTCGTCCTTACTTGTGAATTAAGATACCAACATTACAGAAACAACAGCATAAATTTTTAAACTTTTTTTATTGGTCATAAAATTACAGTACTATGACTTGCTGCTTGGCGGCCTGCTTAGCCTTTAGGCGGACCTGAGCGGCGATTCTGTCAAGATCACGTCTACCCTGAACTGTAAGGATGCGACCACCATCTTGAACTTTCTCAACCATTTTCAGGGCCTCGAGGGCTTGGAGGGATTTGCGGGCAATGCTGCCGGATGACCTGGAAAAAAGGAAAAAAGAAAATTGAATAATAGGTTTATGGAATAGTACATAGAAGTTATTTCCAGTGTTATTTTAAACGATGGGGTTTGTAACAAGACACATAAGCAAGGGGTCTTAGTAACCAGATTTTTATGGTTCTGTAGTCAAACAAGGAATCCATATAATTTCGCCATGTCCGTCTGTCCGTCCGTCCGCAGCTTAACTCTTGACTCTTAGTACTAGAAAGCTAAAATTTGGCATGGATATACATCGTCCGATACGCACTTTGCCAGCTTTTTATTATTTATTTATTACTTTAAGCACACAAATGCCTAGGATGCCTGCACAACCAGCGCTGCAATCAATGCTCACGACGAACCGGCGTCAACGACGTCGCGGTGGCGCCGTGTAGATGCTGCACTAGCGGCGCGTAGACATGTATCGTACAAAATTAACGTTGCGGTGGTGCGCTTACAACGCGTTTGCGCAACGTATATTTTCGACAAATACCTAGGCTAGATGTAAATGGTGCAGCAGGTTCAATTCATCATCCTAATAAAAAAAACTACTCAGTTGGTAAAGTTTTCCAAAATATCGAGTCTTCCATACAACTTAACATAGTAAATAGTTGATGGACATGCAGATCAATTCTAGTGGGATATTAACTCCATTTTTCTAGTGAATCCACTATTTTGAGGCTGGTTTTATAGTCACGCCGCTAGACGCGCCGCTGGGCAGCGCGCTGTTAACAGCGCGCGCTTGCACAGCGGTGCACTGTGAAACGAGATTAGTACCGCGCGTTCCGCTGCTGTGAGACAGTCGTGTACAATATGAACGTTAATGCGGTTAGAATACTGGCTATTTACTTTTTATGGAAAAAAAACGCAACGGTGCCTTCGAAGCACTTTCTCAATTACTCCTCCCATATTGATGTAATTCATTTTGTAAACAAATATCTTACGGCGCGTCGCAACGGCGGCGTCACACTAAAACGCATACTGGCCGTAGAAGCGCACGAGCGGTTTATTGTTATTATATCGAGAGCCTTAAGTGTCCCGCAAAGTGTTAATGGTCTAGCTAGCTTTTAGAAGGAAATGTGCAAAATTATCTGTTGAAATGACAAATTGTTGAATGCCCAGTAGATAATGATTAAAAAAAAAAAATTAATTAAAAGGACTATTCTTTTACCAAAAATAAATTAAAACAGAACACATTTACAAAATATGTCCAGCAGAATGACAAGCTGTTCACTTGATTAAATTTGTGTTTTAGTGTATTTATTACAAAAGGTTTATGAACTTCCATGTACAATTTTATAATAATAAGTTAATCAAAATTCTAAGTAATAGCAAATCCAATAGTAATGTAAATAGAATTGAAACAAAATCTTTCCACCTAACCAGTAGGCCAATTCTCATAATTTAAAACCATTCAAAATGTAGTTGCAGTCTCACCTCGGCGACCAACAAATGTCAAAAACTTGTCAAAAATGTAGGGAAATTGGAGGTATTTTTGACAGATTGAGACAGATTAGACTGTGAACGTTCATAAAATAATGAGGTTTTCCCCTCTTATACTGTCCAAATAATCCCTCCCACAATTCATCCATCTTTTCTTTTGCCTGGCTTCCTATCCATCCACAGTGCTAAGTGATCCAAAAAAAATTGAAACATAAAATTTACCTGCAGAAATGTGAGGGTGTGACTCCATTACGTTTGCGACCACCGAAGATCTTGGTGACAGTCTTGACTCCAACTGGGGAACGGATGTAGATGTGACGGAGGATAGCGGCACACCTTACGTAGAACCAGTCGGGGTCATAGGGAGCCAGTTCCTTGAAACGACCGGTCTTCACCAGGTCCATGTGTTCTGGCACCTTGACCTTGCCTGTCCTGGAAAATAAAGCATGATACCATGAATAAAGGGTATTAAATCAATATGATTAGATTTAGTGAAACTAGAGGCCGTTCAGGTATCATTGATTGTGGTATTGGATCCTTACCTACCTTGATTTTTATCAGTGAGAATGTAAAGCGATTTAAAAAAAATGTGATGGTTCATGATGAATAGGTCTTTAATATAGGTACTTAGTAGGTATTGCTACATAAGAATCTACAGCAATACGAGGACAGCTTATACAACGTGTAAAGTTAAATGCGCAAAACCTGAAAATAGTTTGATCAGAATAACGAGCACAATTAATTGAACCACTTTTTAATATACGTCACATTTTTCAAAAAATCTTCATTAAAAACATTGCCGTGTCAATTTATTAATAGGTCAAGCAACTCAATGTCAGCACATCGCAGCGGCCCGGTGACTACTCCTCCCTCGGTAAAGCATAGTCGCAGACGCAAGAAACGATCAGAATGGCCAGTAAAACTAAAACAGCACATAAAACCTTTATATTTTTTTAATGACTTTTTTTCTTTCTGAAATAGGTCAAATGAATTAAAAATCAGTTATGGTGTCTGAGGTTTTCCACATTTAACGTTACATGTTGTATAGGTGGTAACCTAGGATGCAGTGACTATCCAAACTAAGTAAAGTTTTCTAGTAAGTCATGAAACAAATCAATATATTGTTCATGAATATGTTTTTGTGCAAATGTCGTCCACTGTTACTGGTTCTCTAAGGAGTAAATTCATGCATACACTTTACACCTGCTACGACCGCTCATACTCCTATTCCTTTGTAGGAGTTCAACTCATGTGTACATACTAAATAAGAAAAGAACATTAGATCATTTGTCCACTCACCATGGATAGACCTCACTACTGGTACATTTTACAATAGCCAATGTAGGAACCTAGAAAGATCTAGAAAAGAGGAAATGAAGTGATAATACTACTTACTTCTTCAGATGGGCAGCGACGGTCTTGACGACCTTGTCCTGTTCAACATCCTTCAATGTGACGGAACGCATCTGAAATAAAAATGAAAACTGGAAGTAAATTCAACTGTTCCTGTGTAAACAGCACATGCATGTGCCTTAAAACGCGAAGGGAGACCATGTGAGGATATCAAAAATAAAGTATTCCAAATTATCTAAATTTCAGGTTCCCAAAGAACTTTAGCAATGGTTGGTCTAAAACTGTAAAAAAAATACATCAAAATGGAATGCACACTAGTATTTATGATTAATTCTAAGGGAAAGCACACTCAGCGTAGCACCAATTTGATCTTTGATGTTTATTACATAGCGGATATTGAAAAGTAAGGTTATGATCGAACGAGTAGACATCAGTTATATGCAATTGCCGTTCGTCTTTTAACTTAAGAATAATATGGTTCCGTTACGTTCAATATACTATTTGCAACCACTTCATCACTTATTGAAATCTTGGTTTTGTAAAATTTTACGAATACAACATGACACTTCATGCGCGTTGCGGTGCACTTTAACTTTTTGTTATTTCGCACCCCAAGGACTAAGACTGGCACATAAATCATACGAATCTTACCGTGGGCTACAAATTTAAGCAGTTAAATCACTTTATTCTATAAACATTCAATTATTTCACAAATAAACCATGTGGCTTTGACTAAAAACCCACCTTGCCTTGTGTTGGCAACCGGAAGAAAGAAATTTAAAAATTAATACAGTGTTGACATCATAAAATAACAAATTGTACCAACAATCTAAAAAATTAAGGTATAAGTGGACTTGAATAACTTAAAAGTAGACGTGATGGATAGAAAAAAAAATTCAATAAAATAAATAAAATAACATTTAGACTAACCAGTGTTTTTGTTATTTTTACCTTAGTCGGATTGAATTTATTGTAGGGTCAAGTCCACAGACCAAGCAGTGATGTCTATTATCCCTTATTAAAATAAAGGTAGATATAAAAACAGGCAATATTAGTTATACAGAGTAAAAAACCATGGATTCGACTGAAAGACTTGTCATGAATAAAAATTATTAAAAAAAAAAAAGAGTAAAAAAGAATCTACCTCGAATTAAAGCCAGGAATACAGCAAGACGAGACTCTGTCTCGACCATAGACATATATAATTATATGGACTGGAAATACCTACGAAAAAAGGGTGCCTACCTACAACTCATATTGTCTCAAAAAATGGCTGCCATTGCTAGGGTTGTATCAATCAAGGAACATTGGTGTTACTATAACGAGTATCGATACTAAATACGAGTCGTACTAGTTATCACGTTTGGATCATAATATAGTATACTAACTTATAGTCCGTTCTAACTAAGGTTGCCTACTTTATAGTAACGTATCCTAGTTTATTTTCGATAAACATACTTTATAATTTTGCATAAAAATACAGTATGCGAAAATACTTTATTTCTAATCTTTTGTTATGCGTAAAAGACTCATATGAACTATTTATCGATAGGTACAGATGCCAGCACATCAAGCTACCCGAAACTGTCAAATTATCGCAATCAACTTTCTTCCCTGAAAATAAAATTAATGCCAAGTGTTTTTTTGGCACAGAATTAAAAAACACTTTTTAATTACATCACGTTTACGTATTAAAGTGAAGGAAAACAGCGTGAAGAGATATGTATCCATATGCCCAAAAACAGGTGCTTTCGCATATTATACCTTTGGGTTGGAAGGCCAGAGAGCAGTAGTTTCTGTTAGGTATGCGGACCCTAGTGAAAAACAAGATAATCACTAGGGTGAATGAATAATATAAACTTCCCATCACATTCTCCGTGAATGGGATGGGATGCTTATATTATTGTGTTAATGAGTGGTGGAGTAAAAATAAAATAAAAGTATTTTTTTTTGCCTTTGTTTATTGGTATGATAATGATTAACAAATATAACGTTCAATTATCGTTCAAATATAACGTTTGATTAGTAAAATAGGCTTACAAAAGTAATACTTTGCGAATGCGATGCTTTGGGCATCTTTTGTGATTGGTCCAAGGCATTCAATTGTATTCTTCATGAAACCTTAATCAGGAAACTTCGCCACTACGGAATCCGGAACCCTCTCTGGATCTTCTCACTTCTTACTTCAGTGATAGGATTCAGAGAGTTGATGTTAACGGGAAAAGGTCACCCGGATCTGTAGTAAGAATGGGGGTCCCCCAGGGCTCAATACTTGGACCATTTTCATTTATTATTTATATCAATGACTTGCATTACCTCATAAAGGCTGAACATGGTATAGTGTTGTTTGCAGATGACACTTCACTTTTATTTAAACTCAAACGTCAGCTGGTTACTGACAGTATAAATAGTGCCCTCGCAAAAGTAGTAAACTGATTTAATGTTAATAATCTACTTCTTAACGAAAAAAAAAACGAAATGTATTAAATTTACGATACCAAATGTTAGACAAGTAGAAACTAGTGTTCTCATAAAGGGTGAAGAGTTAAAACCCGAAAATACCACAGTATTCTTAGGCATAACTTTGGATGCCAAGCTTCAATGGGGCCCCCATATAGATAAATTGTCAAAAAAACTTAGCTCTGCAGCATACGCCGTTAGGAAAATTCGTGACTTAACTGATTTAGAGACAGCCCGTTTAGTTTACTTTAGTTATTTTCATAGTGTGCTGTCATACGGTATTCTGTTGTGGGGAAATGCCGCCGATATTCAGACAATTTTAATTTTACAAAAAAGGGCAATTCGTTCCATTTATAAATTAAGTCCCAGACACTCCCTCAGAGACTTTAAAGAGATTAATATAATGACTGTGCCTTCTCAGTACATTTATGATAATCTTTTGTATGCACATAAAAATATAATCTGTTTAAAAATACAGTGATATATATAATATAAATACTAGGAACAAACACAAATTTGTTGTTCCTACAACAAGGCTGACGTTTCATAAGTGCCCATGTAGGTTTATGTGAAAGAAAATATTTTGATTTTGGTGCTGTGAACCACGGGCCGGACCTAGCAAGGTCAATCGGAGCTAATAAGACGCAGGACTATTTATGTTAACATAGCAGAATATACCGATATCGTTCCAGCGGAGGAACTAGTTCCGGAAACTATTAGGCAACGGTACAACACTATTCTATTATGACATATTATTGTAAACAAACGAATGAATTAACAAAATAATAAAAAGGTCTGTTATACGGAAATTCACCCAAATATCAATACTTTAGCCATAAATTCATGATCGCGTTACAATTATATCATCGAATGTCTATTATTGTATGTGTTATTGCATGAAAACCGGCTACTAACCTGTGCAAAGAAAGTTGAGGTTGATTTTCATTCTTCCTTGCACCACACTTCACAATACAACACACAGGCATGTTGAATTGCTGTTTTTCAACATTTACATGCAGTTTTAAAGGTAAAGTCCTCGTAATTTTCTCGCAAATCTCAATAATACAAAAAATAAACAACCATTTGACAGCTGAACTACCACGAAACTTGGCGACAAAGATGGCTGCTCTGGCACCTAACTACAACCGTGTATAGAATAACAGGGCATCTCCTGTTATATCCCATCTCAATGGTCTCGACTTAGTGTGTCTCAGTGGCCCAAATATGCATAGAAAATGTCGATAATATTCTGATGACGACATACACCTGCTACATAGCTAATCCAGCCCTGGATGGAGCTGCTGTAAGCTGTTGAGGAGTTCTCCCTTCCGTCTTCATTCCCCGATCAGGTCTCTATTATGTGTGCCAAGTTTCAACAGAACCCGTTAACAGGTGAAAGTTCAATAGGTACGTAAAGCTTTCTAACGGTTCGAATATCTGAAGTCCGGTAAAGGTTCTCAGTTGATAATCTGAAGGGTTTAAAATACGTAACTTTCAGTAGTGACCTCTGAGTCCACTCGAGGTCTAGACCTCGAGTGGACTCAGAGTTTAATTTTAGTGGCATCTCTCCAGACCGGCAGTCAGGTTTACAGGATTGTGGAATTAATGAATCTTAATTTTGAATTCTGGAGGGGGGTTGAGAGGTGTTGTACTTTTTGAAACAGATGAAGTTGGTTTTGGAAGTTTTTTAAGGTTAGAAGGTTATGATCCAGCCAGGCTGCTATCCTTGCCAGTCCACGCTCGACAGTTATCCAGATATTGTCCCAGGTAGCGCTGAGCACAGTGTCATCTGCGTATGAAAGAATGTATCTGTTCTTATATATATTAAGAACAATGTCGGTCCGAGCAACCTACCTTGGCCAACTCCGAACTGGACAGTCTCTTCAGAGCTAATGGTATTACCAATCTTAATCTTTTGTTTGCGTTCGCTTAGATAGTCTTTCGAGCAAGGCGTGGGAAATACCTCTTACTCCAATTGATTCCATCCTATCCAGCAGAGTGAAGACAGATACTGTGTCCATAAGCTTTAGAAGATCCAGGAAGACAGCAAGGCACTTGCCTCCACTGTCCACTTGACTGGTTACAGCGGAGGCAAGCGCTAGTGCTGCAAATACATGCGTCCCCTTATTTTTGCTGTTAACAGCTGCGCAACGGGGCATATTATTTGATTATGCGTCAAAGACGTCGCTTGGTTACAAAAAAATGAATAGATAGTGAACATCAAACTATAACATAGCAATTCATAACGCTGGTTCATTGTGTTCGTCCCATAATTAAATTAATTTGTATCGTCTGGTTATTAACAATTTATACTATCAGTTATGTATATTGTTTTGTTCATACAGGCTACTCGAAACAGGTCCAAAACTCTAATAAAGGTCAACCTCAGCGAATACACTTTGTTTCCTTCAACCTTGACATTGGCAGAATAATTTTTTTTTTCCTTTTAAGGCAACTAAGCCGATGTCGACTATTCTGCGAGCGTCATGTGGTGAAGTTACTATAAAATATAAAATTGGAATTGGAATTGGAATGGATAGTGTCAGCTAGCTGTCAAATTCTTAGACACGCAGTAGTAGTGACATCTGAAGTGAGCAAGTGGCCGTTTTTATCCCGAGTCTTCCGATTTCTACCACACCATGAGCTAACGTAACTTAGCGGTATTCATGCATTACAATATTGAATCTTATCTTGTACTTTTGTATTAGGTGTAATCCTTGAATGAAACCTTTAGTGCTGTCTATAACTCAGATATATGATATAGTCTGAGTGTCGGATCGAATGTGTACTGCATAGAGCGTTTTTCAATCAATAATGGTGTGATTCGCTAGTAAAATCTGACAATCGATCGGATAAGATCTGACGTATATTCTAAGCCTTACAGAATTTATTGTCTATAGTATTAATTATGTTTATGGTTTTTGTTTTTGATAGCGTCTGTAGTCTATGAATTAAGAATTGTCAAAAATTGGAAAATGGCCGCGAAACAAAATCCCATTGTTCAAGAAGGTAAATTGTTGATAAATAAAGCTTTATTCTACTTTAAGCAATTTATATTAGTGTGTAATCAATGCCGAATTAATTAAACTTCGTAATTTATTGCATGCAGTGCCTTTACTTTACGGTTTTATGCTTCAAACGTGTGTGTTGTTTCAGAACCAACACCATCTGATGATATTCCATTGACGTCGTTAGAAGAAAGCTTGTTCAGCTCGGAGAAACTGGATCGTGCGTCTCCAGAATTGTGGCCTGAGCAAAGTATGATAATTATTTTCATGTTAATCGCTATGATACATATGAAATAGGTTATTTCAATTTATAAGTTTTCAAAAATCGCGCGAAACTGATTTACGTTTATAATGTTGTCATTCCGTTCTTTATGATTTTGATTTCATTTTGTTTTGGCATTTCGGTTATAAACGACCAGTTTTTAAACTGAATCTGCAATGAGCGACGATAATGTAAATGTAGTGAATTCTGACGAAGGATCACAATGTTCTACCTCATCGTTTGCAGTTCCTGGAGTGTCGGAATTCGCCCCCCTGCCGAGCAACAACCAGTCTCCTCCATCATGGAGCAGAGGGGCTACCAAGGAGGATTATAATTACATGCAACGTAAGTTTTTCATGTTGGGCTAAATTCTAACAGATTTTGAATTGAATTGAATTTTGAATCAAATTCCAAGTTCCTGATCATCCAATTTAAATTGCACTGGACTTATCAATATGATGTCAATATTGTGTTTAACATAACATACCTACCCAATGCCTTCCTTGCCTTTAAGCTGGTCAGCAGAGGCTATAATTGATCAAAATTAAATCTTACTGCTACATCTGGTCCTTGGAAGAATGATAAAGTTATGACTAGATTCAGTTTTTTCAGAGTTACAGCTTGACAATTGATAATTTTACAGAATTGGGGTCACTGTCTACAAGTGGTCTGATCATGGAAGTCAAGAAGCTCCATGATCTTGCATACCAACTTGGGCTAGAGGAGGCTAAGGAGATGACAAGAGGAAAATATTTAAACATATTTTCCTCAAGGCGGCAGCGGTAGTGTGATAATAAATAGTGTAGGTAATATTAAGATTTAGAGCTATATGAAAACACTCTTTAAACCCCTATGTAATATCATTGGAAAAAAATAATCTTTAATTAAACACTAGTTATTTTCAAACTTTTTTTATCTATAAAAACTTGTTAAAAACACTTACAATGTAAATTATTAGATGTTAATAAACTATTTTAAGTTTACAAAGTATTTGAACCAAAACATTAACACTTTCACAAACTGGATATTGTTGATGGAATTTTCCACAATGGGGACAAACAAAGTACACATCAATCATTTTCTGCAAACTGCAAATGCTTACACTCTGTCCACAAACCTTATTTTCAGTGGCTTATTTGGTCTTGATATAAAATTTCTTGTTGATCCAATATCACCATAATGATATTCAAGTTTATATTTCTGGATAATCTGGAAGTTTAAAAAAAGGTAGGAAGTACTTTTGCAGTGGTATTCAAGTCTTGACCACCATAATATTTTTTTTTTTCTCATTTGACACAACCGCCAACCAATCCATCCCTAAGACGACCCACGGCCAGGGCGCACCGGAAGAGGGCAGGGAAAACATGGAGGACTGGCCACCGGCCAGCACACACTGATAATTTGAGATGTCGCCAGCGGCCGCCTTTACATGCCACCGCATCCTCCAGCGTGCCTTTCAATACCGCATAGAGAAATCACCTTTGATGCTCCATGATCAGTCTCGACACAAACAAAATGGACAGTTAAATGGTTTTGTATATCTGCTCGCATCCAGTAATAGGCAAAGGTTTTTAGTACATGGAGCTTTATCTTGTTACCATTAGATACATATAATTTTATGTTGGTAACTTTAAAATAAAGCACTCTAATGCTTCGCATTATGAGTCATGCAATACCCTGCCCTGTCGTTCGCCGATGTGCGCTGCCCTTTAAATGAACCACGTCATAGATTAGTGTTGTAACATGTTCACTGTCATAGGACAGTGAACATGTTACAACACTTCTCATACTGCTATAATTTTCACAAGCAAGATTTTAAAAAGGCTTCATCTTAACTCACCCTTATAGTCAGCAGGGTCAGCATAGTTTCTGACATGTTTTGGCCCAAGCACTTCCGGGCACCAAAACCAAATGGTATGGAGGCAAACGCATGGTATTCTTGCGAATCTTCCTTCAACCATCTCTCTGGGTAGAATACTGCAGCATCATCATAGTTTCCTTCTTTGAGTGATGCGTCTTGAGTAGACATTATAATGAGAGTACCACGAGGTATACTGTAAATAAAAATATCAGAGATCCAGATTTTTTTTAATCAAAATCAAAAGTCATTCAAATTAGGCTGAGAATCAGCACTTTTCGAACGTCAAAATTACAAAAGACAGCCCTCCAAAACGCCAGCCCTTCACCACTTTCTAGTGTTATCGCTGGGAAGAAGTGGCACATCAAACTCCCCAGCAGCACAGCTGTCTGTTCAGTTTTACTTGACTGTATGCAATACTAGGTATGCAAAGAAATTAACATTACAAGACACAGAAACATGAAATTAAATTATTTGCCAAATGCCAGCTAGCCACGTCAATATACCAACTAATAAAACTATGGTCAGCAATACGACCACAAGCGGCTCCCGTTCACGAGCATATATCGCAAAGAGCAGCCATCATTTCGCCTTTATAATATTAGTGTGAATTCAGCGGCTTTGCCCCACACCAGCGGGGTAATTGCGTAACACACTATCAGTAGCAATAGGTTTCATTTTGACAGTTCAACAACATTCATTGCGTTATTTACGTTGTTGAGCAAACACATTTTTCGAACATATGAAGCAATAGATTAGCAATATCCTTTAAAAAGATTCAGATTGAGACTGAGTGTGTTACGCAATTAGGGTGCTCAATGCCGTAAGACATAATGCTGTGAAAATAATAAAATACAGTAAACGAGCTGTATCAGCCTCAGTGTATAGTCTTACTTTCCTGACGATAGGCAGCCGAATTGAGCATTCCTGCTACGCTTGATATATGGCCCCCACTGAAGTTTGTCATCTACTGTTATTCCCAGAAAAACTGCCGAGCTCAGTTTCAAGCATTTCTCTATCTAAGACGATGTTGTAATAAGTATGCTAAACCAATAATGAAAAGTGTTGATGGTTAATAATAAAATATGAAGTTATACATACTTATATCTGTCTATAGTTATATTTTTCGGCAGAATCCTTGTGAGCACCGGGATCGGATGAGCTAATCTGTAATTCAGTAAACAAATGTTCAGTTATTTTAGATTTTTGTGTAGACTATTATAAGATTAACATAGTCATGTCATTGCACTGCTTACCGTAAAGTCTCCTTTATACAAGCTTGAAGATAAGGCGTTAATTCGGTAATCTTCTTCATGTCGTTAACGTCGAATTTGGCCCCGATTTTATCTATTTCTCTGAATAATATCTTTTGTGCTCTTTGATACTTGGCTAAGTAATACAGAAGGAAAGACATTGAAGAAGTTATCTGCAAATAAAAATATTTAAGTACCTATATTATGATTATTCGCTCAACTAGGATTTATTCACCGACTGATCAGTTTGGTAGCGAAGTTATGAGAAGGTAAGGGTAATTTACATGTCGAAGATGCTCATTATCGCGGTCACTATCTCGAAGCCTCGATGTCGACATTCGCTATTTCTTTATGCTCAGTTGTTCAGTCGTGTGTTTGGCATATTAAAAACTACAGCAGGAATATTAAAAACTAGCTGTTGAACATACAGATGTAAAAAGCAGAAGTGGGAAGTGGGCGTGTCTGTGTCTTGCTATATGTATGCTAGTGATTTAGTCAATCACTAGCATATATGTAAAATAAATTGCTTTTGGACAGCACAACGATAGCGACATGTTTTTGTGTGAAAGTTTACGGTGCATTGCAAATGCACGTTCTGATTTATGAATTGTAAGTGTGTGCGCGACTGCATCTATTGCTTTTACTGAACTACATGTGTAGTAGTGGCGCGGTGGTGGGGCCAACCTAGCGACATCGGGTTCTGATTAATTTTCAACTACAGGGCATATCTCCTTCTTTCTTATATCTATGGTTAAGAATATATTAGTAGTGAGGTCTTACAGTGTTTACTCCAATTAGAAGCATGTCCATAATAACAGTGACAATATCTTCAGCGTTTAGTTTGTCTTCTCCAATAAGCATGGTGTTGATCAAAGAGAGGTTGTTATCTTTAAGAAAACATAGCATTTGAAATGACAATATTTTATGATAGTATCGGCATGAGGAGATAATAATACACATTTAATATACATAAATAGACACATAATAAAGCAGGGTAGTTGCGTAACACACTATCAGTACCTACCTAGCAATGGGTTTCATTTTGACAGTTCGACAACATCCATTGCGTTATTTATGTTGTTGAGCAGACATTTTTGTCAAACATATGGAGCAATGGATTAGCAATATGCATCAAAATTATTCAAATTGAGAGTAATAGTGTGTTACGCAATTAGGGTGCAGGGAGGGTTCAGCACATGATTCCTAGACCCCCTAGAGTGAACATTTTTCGTCGGTTATCAAAAATAATCAGTTGTTTCATAGAAAAGTCCGCGGCGAAAAATTTCAACGCAGTAGGGTTCAAAATCATGTACTGAATCCAAGGTAACAGGTTGCGCGTCGACGTCCCTGTCACCCTATACAACGTGTAACGTTAAATCCGCAAAACCTGAAAATAGTTTGATCAGAATAACGAGCAGAAGTAATTAAACCACTTTTTAATATAGGTCACATTTAAAAAAAAATCTTCATTAAAAACGTTGCCGTGTCTATTTATTAATAGGTCAAGCAACCCAATGTCAGCGCGGCGCAGCGGCCCGGTGACGACTCCGACCTCGATAAAGCGTCGTCGCAGACGCAAGAAACGATCAGAATGGCCAGTAAAACTAAAACAGTACATATTACAATTTTTTTTATGACTTATTTTCTCCCTGAAATAGGTCAATTGAATTAAAAATCAGTTGGGGTGTCTGAGGTTTTGCGCATTTAACGTTACGTAAAACTCGCACCTTTTTCACATGGGGGTAGGCTGAGATACACAACTACATTTCGCCAATTATCTAATAGGGGGCTAGCCTATTGCAATCGACTACACGACTCATATACCAAATCAAATAACACTTACTAAATTCAGCTGGTAGTTCCTTGGATCCAATAGAAATGGCTTTTTCCGCCTCTATAACATGTTTTCCGATCAAACTGTAAAACAAATATTGAAGGTAAAGAAAAGCATTTTTTGTAAAACAGTGGCGTTGTCCCCCCTATCTACTACCGAAGACGAAACTGTTGTCTTAACTTTACTGAATAGTGATGAGGGCCCATCACCAGCTGTTGACTGATAATAGGTCGGTGTGATTCGGAGTTTTTTTTTTTTGTTTGTTCAGTCTATACCATACCTACTGTCCCACTGTTAAAAGTTTCCAGACAATGGGTGCCTGAAGATGGACGGCGCCGCCGAGATCGTCCCAGAAAGTGGTGGCGAGATGACCAGGTACCTAATTGCGTAACACACTATCAGTAGTAATGAGTTTTATTTTGACAGTTCAACAACATTCATTGCGTTATTTACGTTGTTGAGCGGACACATTTTTTCAACGTATGGAGCAATGGATTAGCAATATGCTTAAAAATTATTCAAATTGAGAGTAATAGTGTGTTACGCAATTAGGGTGCTGGACGTATACCGCGAAGGCTGGTTCGAGGTGGCGCGTTAAAAGAGTTCCTGGAAGGACTTGGAGAAGGCATTTGCCCAGAAGTGGAACAGAGAATTTGAAAAAAAAAAAAGAGCAAACAAAAAAAAAAAGCGAAAATTCAAATGGTGGTCCGCATGCACATAAACCATCCAAAGTCTACAGAATACCCATAGCAACTCGTATCTTCGTAATACTGTAAGTAAGTAAGCTAGATAAGTAAGTAACCATTTGATTTGTACACACTTATCTAAGCTGTCGCAGTATTTGACCAGAGAATTCCAAGATGGCGTCGAGAACAGTTTCCAGAAGTGGAGTCCGGATTCGCACTTGATAATAGCATCAGTGGCCTTTTCCAAGCTGTGGTATAGCCATGACATGTCGCATTGACTATAGACGAGCTCCGTGTCTAGCATGGTGAATCTTTTTGAGAATAGTACCAATCCTGCAATGTTTGGATATGTAGGTAAGTAGAGCCTGACCGGAACTGGCTTATTTCGCCCAAGAGTACCAACTAGTGAACACCACTGCGGCTACATTATAATAAGGTGTTAAAAAATTAACCTCACAAACTTTAAGAGGTGCTTTAGACCATCGAACTGAACAACTTTCACTATGGGACCAACTCTGAAATCACAAAAAAAAAATCAGGCGTTCCCTACATTTTGACGACTCGTATGAACATAAATGTAGGGAATAGCTGATTTTATTTTCGCGATTTCAGGTTTGGTCCCATAGTGTGTTTTAGTTAAATGCGCAAAACCTCAGACACCCCAACTGATTTTTAATTCAATTGACCTATTTCAGAGAGAAAATAACTCACTAAAAAAATTGTAAAGGTTTTATGTGCTGTTTTAGTTTTACTGGCCATTCTGATTGTTTCTTGCGTCTGCGACGACGCTTTATCGAGGGATGAGTCATCACCGGGCCGCTGCGCCGCGCTGACATTGGCTTGCTTGACCTATTAATAAATAGACACGGCAACGTTTTTAATGAAGATTTTTTTTTAAATGTGACCTATATTAAAAAGTGGTTCAATTAATTCTGCTCGTTATTCTGATCAAACTATTTTCAGGTTTTGCGCATTTAACGTTACACGTTGTATAACTAACTAAAAAAAGCGGCAAGTGCCTTAGTAATAGGGTCTTCGTTGGCACCCTTCAGGTATGTAGGTAACTCTTAAAAGGAACCGGTTAAAAATTGAGGATCACCTACCCATACAGTCAAAGGCCCATTTGTGAAGCTCCTTATAGAGGTCTTTTGGTACCTCGTCTTGATGGTTTCGCAAGTTATAAATCTTCTGCGTAAAGGTCTCACAGACATCGTTAATTCCAACCATTTGTTGTGTTACCGAGTAATTTAGTGGAGTTAATACGACTGATCGTTGACGGCTCCACTGTTCGCCATGGCTGTAATTTTTTTTTTTTTTTTTTACAAAATCTCGCAAATGATTATTACTGACAAAACCCCTCAGGCTCATAACACACGTCCAGGCTGCTGGCTAGCCTTCGCTGTGTATCCGGGAGCGAAATATAGGCGTTCACATACAGACGACTGTCTTAACTGGCGCCGTCGCAGAACGTGTGTAAAGAGTGCGCTATTCAATGGCGTAGCTTGTCCTAAAGGGTCAAAATTAGCTGGGAGCCGTTTTTACCTAATTGCGGCGAAGCTCCAAAGAAGGGTATTATTCTTACAAGATAAATAAAAAAGAAGCGAGCTCGATATTGGAGCATCCTGACTGGGATACTATATTAGACTGCCATTGTCATGTTACAACGGGAATGCAAAACTTGACTAACCTGACTGAAAGCAAACACTTAGCTATTATTTTTTGGCTGCCCAGATGGCAGCACCATACCTACGTAAAATTGTAAATCAACAAACCTTCATGACTTTATATATGCACGGCTACACATCCAGCTATACATAACCAGTATAAGCTGACTTATGATTGTATGAAATACCTATACAATGCGAGGTCAGCTAAAACTGGGAATGTATAGTTTGATGTGTTTCGGCGTGTATATCAAACACGCCAGGACAATAGAAATATGTATAATTTACTGTAGCTCATCTATAATGTCCTTTTAGTAATTCAAAAGTCAAATTAACTCACACTGAATACAATCCACCACAAGTTATGTTTCTGTGTTGCGATCTATATTTCTCCAATGAGTCCAAGGCTGATCTCATGGGGTAATCACCCTCCATGGCGTAGACTTTTTGTATATGTTCCGGGTGGTTTATCAAGACTATGTCACCTCCCACGGGGCTAACAAATCGAACTACAGGCCCATACTTGTCAAAGAGGCCTGAAAGATTCTTCAGTGGCTTTTTAGTGTTCAAATATGTCTCTGTAAAAACCTAGTATTTTTATTCTGGTATATTTTCTCTAACATAAAGAAGAGCCAAAAATATTATTTTATACATAGCACCGTGTGACCTAAACCCGCACTTAAGTCTTAAGTCACGTTTGTCACGTCAGTTTTCTGTGACTTAAGTCGTCCATTTTTACACGGAAAAGCTTGACTTAAGTGCGGATTTAGGTCACACAACCTATAAAATAATATACGATAAGTGTGACTTACGTAGTCTTTCTATTAATGCACGGCGTTTAGCAACCTTGCTACGCTCGGGCGCTAATATCACGCAGTGCAATAATGGGACGTATCGTAAAGTACTATAAATAGTCATAAGAGTACGTACCTACATTAAGTGCCACCGTGAGCATACCAACTGTAAGTTGAGTACCTATTTCTGAAATGTACTGACGAAAATTAGAAATATATTTGGAAGCTTTTGGTCCAGGTACGTCGTCAAATGACAACACGATCGGTTCTTTATTTATCACAATTGGCATCATCCGCGTTGTTGGAAACATTTCAGTCGTTACAGGTCCATTATGAGAAACATCAACAGAATGTGAGTTTGCTTTACGGATATTCATTTCTTGAGATAATTTCGGACGACGCAATGCAGCTTTTTCGTAACATCTTCTCTGGATGTTAACCAATCCTAATCTCACGTATGGTTGAATATTTCGGAATTGATTTAGGTACATTTTTTGCTTTGTTTATATATAATCAAAGATTTTTTGCTACTCCTATTACTCTTTCTTGAAAATATTTACCTCTACGGAGTATCGGTTTTTTTGACAAGTAAAAACAATGGAAAGTTGAATTTATTTGAATTTGGCGCCCGATGTGGGTATTGATTGTCTATGATTTGAAACTATGAGCAGAATAGGTACTCGTATTTAAGAATAGCATATGAATCATCATGGTTACCTAGAATATATACAACGTGTAACGGAAAGGGGGTATCAACCCTGAAGGAGGTGAATGTGCTCATGAAACTCAACAACTTTCCCCAAAGAACATAGGTCGAAATATGAAAAAAAAATTTGGCCCTCCCTTACAAAACTGACTACCAGCTGATTGATTTACTATGGGAGGGCCAAATTTTTTTTTCATATTTCGACCTATGTTCTTTGGGGAAAGTTGTTGAGTTTCATGAGCACATTCACCTCCTTCAGGGTTGATACCCCCTTTCCGTTACACGTTGTATATAAAATGCTTTTATCTCTCTTTTTTATTTTTACTGTAGAGTTACAACATTTTTCTGAACGACTGAAAATTAAATTGAATTAAACACCTTATGGTTTCTAAACGAATAATTCAGTGTTGCCGTTTGTAAAAGGATGTTTATTTTGGTAGATTCAGTTCATTTGGAAGGTCTTTTAAAACTTCCTCACATTCGTTAAGTAAAAACCCATAGGATACAAAATACAAAAATACTTGTAACGAAAGTTCAGGCATTTGTTAATGAATGGTATTAATGAGATAGATCATTTTGCTAGAGTAAATCACTTCTTTCCATTATGGTATATTTTTATAAACCTAACTCAAATCTGTCAAAAACTCAATTTGTCATTTTCTCGCTTTTAGCGAAGATTAGCGAAGCGAGTGAGCGAGCGAGCTAAACTGGTAGATGGCGGGAGTGATCTCGTGTGATATAACTGTGTTAGATTAGTTTTTAAATTGTAGTGTTTAAGTTTTAGAATAGTTATTAAAATGACTAGGTAAGCTATTTGTCGCCTATTTTAGTCTCCCTCGTGTTCCTAAAAATAACCTGCGTCGTGATTAATGGTACTAAAATGAAGCACAATGTCCGTCCGTAATATCATGCGATTTTACCTATAAAAGAATACGTTTGCCTTTTCAGAGCTAAAATAGAACTCGGCGACGTGACCCCACATAATATAAAGCAACTGAAGAAGTTAAACACAGTTGTGTTTCCAGTGTCTTACAACGATAAATTCTACAAAGATGTTTTAGAAGCAGGTGAACTGGCCAAGTTAGCATATTATAATGATATCGTGGTGGGAGCAGTGTGCTGTAGAATAGACACGTCGGAGAACTCGCGGAGACTTTATATTATGACCTTGGGATGCTTGTACCCATACAGAAGACTGGGCATTGGTACTCTTATGGTGGAACATGTGCTCAAGTACGTTGAACAGGACGCCAATTTCGACAGCATTTTCTTGTAAGTACACTTTAAAAGTACCTTTTGTGAGACTGACAGTTGTATTTTCGTGCATTTTATATGATTTTGCTACATATATTTATAGATTGAAGGTTATGAATCTTTTCAAGTAGGTACTGCTTACCAAGTCATTGTCACATTTTATATTATGTTTATCAGTATAGAAACATGGCCAGTATAGTTAAATAGGATTTTACTTATCAATAAATTGATTCTCATAGTACCTGACAATCTAACTTGAAACTAATGGGCTTTTAGTGTTTAACAATATGCTATTATGCCATCCATCTAACCAAATTATGTCAAGGACATGCACACACAGATTCAATAGATTAAAGAATCTGAACCCCATCAAAGCTTTCTATTTAAATTCAAATTTTCCTGATACAAACTGATAATACTCATAGTAATTTATAGAAGTTTATGTTAATTATAAATCTTGATTTATTTAATTAGCTGGATAATAAGACAATTTTACTAACAATTATAGTATTATAAATACTCAATTCATTTGAACATGGCTAATATCAAGTTTTAAATTAGAGAAAATGCAAGCCTATTCATTTTAGTAGGATTCTGGAAGTGTACTGGACAATGTACTAAGGAGAGTGTTTATGAGTAATACTGATCAACCTTTTCTTTTTCCAAATCACCTGTATGATTCCAGAAGGTTAATTCCTGTAATTAAAAACATTCAAATTGCAAAAACAATCTAGTAGCAGTCTCATATCAGCAACAATCAATGTCAAAAATGTAGGGAAATGAAAGGTATTTTAGACAGATTGAGACAGATCAGACTATGAATACTCTTAAAATAACAAGAATTACCCCTCTGGTTGATAATTCACAAGAGAGGAAATAATGGGTGTGTTTAAAACAATACTTTCTTTCCTTTTATTGGCAATAGGAAGAGAAAGAGAATCCCATAAAAAGTCTCTATCTCATTACAGTAAGAAGTCCTAACATAAATGTACTCTGTGCTCCTGACTAGATTCAATACTTCTTTTTTCTTGTAAATTTTGACATTAAAAATTGCACACTTAACACTAATTGAAATAAACATTCCCAGGTTGGGCAGTGTTGTTGGGTTTTTCCATTAACCCTTTAACTATGGATGCGCGGTCTCACAGGCCGCTTGCAGTTCGTGATTAAAGTGCCCCTCTCCATCCATGAACACTATGCGTCTGTCGGCCTCAGTAGCTTCGGTTCTAGTGGCTAAATGACTGTTGAGCTTTTATTTACATCAGTAACTCCTAAAAAGAATAAAAACAAAAACTGGCACAATACTTCCTTAACTAGATAGAATTCAGCCTTTAACACTTCAGTAGGCACACCTCAACTTATGACATATAAGTAGAGCACTTTTAATTTAAATATTTTGAAGGAAAGTTTCAGATTAGTTAAAAATATGCTTTCATGTTCAAGAAGGCTTTATTATGAAACTAAATGAGGCACAAGGAATATGTAATGTAATGTAGAGGAATACTATGAGTGTGTCTATGAGTGACCTTCAATTTGCGCTCAAATTCTAGGAGTGCGTTCTACAGTAGTAGAATGCGGGCCTACTGGAGTGTTAAAGATAGCGGTCTGTCAGACCGCACGTCCATAGTAGTGTAACAAAAATGCGTCCATAGTTAAAGGTTAAGAAATTCTCAGTACCAGCCCGAGTCTGGATTTGGCCTGGTTCATGGCAGTAGGCTCGACCCCTATTACATGGGATTTAAATATAACTAGCAAAATGTGGCTGTACTATAGGTACACCTTTGCCTAACTCTTTGGGGATTGCAGGCATGAAGTTATGTTATGTAAATTATTTTAGGCCAAGTTGAAACTAAATGTAAACTGAAAAGCAGCTGGTCGATTCTGTAAAAATCTCACTGTGAAATCATAAGTGAAGTGAGCAGTGTCAATAGTTTTAATCCCTAATGACAGCTCACTCCACGCTCACTTCACCTAAGTTTTCACAGTGAGATGGTTACATAATCGCACGGCAGGTTATCAATCATGCTGGCTATACTAATCTCATCATAGGGTTAGAAGTTAACTGCTTATTAAAATGCAATTAGTCTAGAACTAATGTGTTTACAAATTAATTAACATTCAATAAAGATTATTTCTTGAATTTGTTGTTGCTTAAAGAAAAATAAAATATGGAGAAGCCATTGACCCTTTCCAAGGACAGTGGCCCATATGTATGGTTCATAGCGACTGCTAACTATAATAATCAGCCTGTATTGTCCCACTGCAGGGCAAAGGCATCCCATTCCTTTTGGGGCCGTTCAAGTTTTACGTAAGCAGATTTTTTGCAATTATTAACTTTGTATTCAAAATATTTGTGTTTGAACCAAAATTGCCTTTTGTAGAAAATCCGGAAAAGTAAAGCGAAATAAATACTGTTGACATAATCACCATCCAGACCCCCATCCATGGCCCCTTTTCCACTCAACTCGATCCTCAGCCAATATGGACCAACCCCTCATATAGGCGTCAAGTTCGTCCCACTATCTATAATTGTTTTAAAATAATCCCAACTGGTGGTGATATTATGTACACCTGAAAAATCCAGGCCAATCACCCCCACTACCACCTTGTACTCACGATTTTACTACAACCTATTAGTAGGGTTGCCATAATAATATGTGTTCAAACCAAAATTGACAAAATTTTGTAGAAAAGCCGAAAAAGTGAAGAAATAAATACTGCTGACGTAATCACCTTCCAGACCCCCCCCCCATCCCCCATGTCATCAAAAATAAGCAAAGTAAAGACCCCCGCCCCCTGTAGTGCTTACGTAATACTTGAATGGCCCCTATGTATGTGATGTTTCATATGAATCTTAGCTCTGTCGTAATCCAAAATCCCCATAAACACACATGCTAAATTGAGTGCCAGTTAGCTTGCAACTGTATCCATGGTCTAGTTGTCTCCTAAGACACTGGACTTAAATTTATATGTAACCACCTGTCAATCAATTAACTCAACCCATCACAGTTTAGATCTGCATGTTAGCATAGCTTGTTCACACACAGCAGTGACGTTACACAGTCCCTTTCTTAAAAATGGGGTATAGGTGGGGTAGTAGTAGTATGTACAGACGCCAGCACATCAAGCTCCCGAAAATGTTATATTTTCCGAATTAACTTTGAACCTTATGCTTCAGCAATAAAGTTGAAGTTGAATCTATTAAAAAAATTTGTTAGATTTTAGTAGCTTGATGTGCTGGCGTCTGTACTATCATATGGTCTCGTTGTTATTCTTGGTTTAATCAGGATGTAAAGAGTTGCTGTGATGATAGTTCTTAACTTTGCTGACTCTGATGATAAACGGCAAGCTATAATAAAAATAAACTTCTCCTTTTTCAGGCATGTTCAAGTCAACAATGAAGGTGCAATAGATTTTTATAAGAAGTTCGGATTTGAGATTGTGGAGACTAAAGAGCACTACTACAAGAGGATAGAACCAGCCGATGCACACGTGCTACAGAAAACGATCAGACAACCACAACCTTCTGTACCTTTACTCAATGGCACCGTACCACATGCAAAAACCAATGGACATGATTGAATACACAACCTTACCCAAAACTTGTACTTGTAAAAGCCTCAACTCGGTTGTTAATGTGAAACAAGTGATAACATAATGTGTAAGAATCATAATAAAAACATTGTGTGCATACAGGATTGATTTACATTAAGATATATTTGTAACGGATGGGTTAATAAATAAGTTGTGGTTGTGGACGCATGAGGCCATAAATATAGTACTAGAAATGACTGATATTCCACTCAGTATCATTATAATGTTGTACAGAATATGTTCATAATAATGCATGCATATTTAATAAATGTATTGACTACATTACAATACGCAAGACAGTCTAGTACTTTTTACAAGTGACTCTATGACTTATAAAATAGCATTCAACTTGTAAATTAACTCTTTTCATGATTTGAATAATTATATATAAAGTAATGAATAATGCTTAGCTCTAGACATTCTTTTAACTTTAATATCGTCATAAAATTTCTGTCAGTTTTTTACTATACTTGTATATTGTGGTATTTAATAATGTAGTCATGAAGTCCCTGTTTTTAAATTGAATGTTCTCGAATTCGGAACGGAAGTGTTAATAATCACCTCGGAATTAATTGGTACTTCATATCAATGCATTTGTTTTTCAAGCAATGAGGAAAGTGAGGGTTTTGATAAACTACTATAGTATTGAGCACAATTGAAACATTTTTTAAAGACGCTTATTCTTTGCACGACGAAAATAAATTTTATTTAATAAAATTAATGTTGAGTTGTAATGAAAATTTTGTTTTGTTAAGATTTTTACATGGTCTATTAATAGCTAAATAAAGTTTTTATTTCTAAACGGCATCTGTAAGTAGTCATTTTATCATAATATTGTTACCAAAAAGTCAATTGTCGACCCCTGTCAAGTCTTCTCTGTAAACATTAGTTGGTTAAACATCATGTTCACTGCAACCTTAGCATTATTAGTTATAATAAACATGATTAACATTTTATGATGTTTCATTTCATTATAATTTGCTTTTCACTTTGTAACCACAAAATTAAATGTTCAATTATAGGGAACATACCACATCATCAAGCTCCTACACTACACACAGTTAATTCAATCGATGGGATACTAATCAATCGTCAAAAGTCTGAATTACAATTCTTTTGATCGTAGCGTGACCAGAAAATGTTATAAGTACAGCCAGATTTGTAAGTTTAATCTTAGGAACATCTATCTATATATAAAAGGAAAAACTAACTGACTGACATATCAACGCACAGCCGAAACCTTTAACCCTTGGTATGCAGGAGCGTGCCCGCGTCGAGTACGTGGTGTGCGGCAGATTTGAACCGTAAAGAACGCGCACGCCGCATTTTTAATTTCTCTTTATTTAGCATGAATTGAATGAATCATTATATAAATGGCAGAGAATTGACCAAATCGTGAAGGCAGTCCCATTGTAGCATATCTGCACCAAAGCACCGAGAACCCTGGAGCAGATTCGCTCCAAAGCATACCAAAGGTTAAGGGGGTGAAAGGGGGGGGGGGGGGGGGTGTTATTTTGTTTGTATGAAAAATCTTATTCCATGAGTTAATCGATTCGTTGCGGATAACACGCAGGCGTGCCATCGATTTATTTTCTGTGTGGCGTATGACACGCAAGTCGTATAATTTTTTAAATTGTTATAACTCGCTGAAATTGCGTTTTTGGATGATCTATCCAAGAAACAAAATGCATTATTTTGCAAGTAGTTCATGCCTACAGCTTTCGTTTCTGGATATTCTGTGAATTTGAAATTTTAGGGGTTGACAACCTTTTTTGTCGAAAGCACTTTTTATGACGGCCTTTGATTTTAAATCATTTTGTGGAAAAATACTGTCTAATAGCACTTATCGCGATCGCTTACGAACTTAAATCATTTTTAATAAAAAAAACCCTCATTTTTCACTAATTCGCAACACCTCTAAAATTTTCTGCATTACAATATATCTTTGATTAGTATCAAATCTTAATAGTTCATTTGACACTAATTGGCCAAAATAGTTGCATCCGTGCACATCTACAACTCTAGGTGGATCCTTTTTCGTCTGAATTTCGGTGCATGTCCCACTGTCCTTAAATTTCTTATCAGCATCTAAAGCTTCATAATCTGAGCTCGTTTGTGAATAAATTTCGGAGTTTTGGAATAAATCTTTATCGTCGTCGTCCTGACATTGTGTCCGGTCGTCATCAAATTCTGTCGTCTCAGGAATATACTTGCGTTTTCTGTTTAAATCTAAAATATGAAAAACCTTTGCTGTGTTACCCGTACATTATTATAACAATATTTTAAGTATTGATTTTTTTCCCATGTCAGCAGCACCCTAATTGCGTAACATCAATCGGAATTTGAATCATTTTGAAGCAAATTGATAATAAAATTTGTCTGATCAACGCGTAAATAACGCAATGAGTGTTGTTGAACTGTCAAAATGAAACCGATTCCGATTGATAATGTGTTACGCAATTGCCCCGCTGGTCACTACTTTTTACACGACTACGGCGAAGCCAAAAAGAAGGGTAATGACTTTGGCAGTCGTATGTATTATGTTTGTATGTTCCACCGTAGCGCCTGAACTACTGAACCGAGTTTAATGAATGGGGTGTCAATAGATTCGTAATAATAGCCCGGGTAACATAATAGCCGAATGATAAGATTTTTAAATTTCACGAATCATACACCTTTTTTACTTTAAGTTCTTGATTCTTTGACATCATTATTCGCTGAAAATTTAACTTAATAAAATCTAAGGTTTTTCAGGGTGAATTAAATGTACAGACGCCAGCATATCAAGCTACTACAATCTGTCAGATTTCTTTAATAGATTTTCAACTTTAGCGCTAAAGCATAAGGTTCAAAGTTGATTGGGAAAATCTGACCCCCCTGCTACGCCCCTGTATTCATTTGGTTAATGAAGTTGACACGGATACTTAATTTTAAGGAGAGGTCCGATTTTTTTTCGACTTTTGACAGAAAAGAAACCATGATGATTTTTTGGGTCTTTAGAAAATAGAAAAAAGCAAAAGGGGCTAATAATTTTTTTAAGGGTAGCATTTTACTGCGTGGCTTGATCAACTCAAAAATTGGTATAAATATCTTTCGAGTCAAATTATGGAAACATTCCAATCGATTTTTTTAGAATTCTACCCCTGTGAGGGTGAAAAGACTGGGTACAGTTAATATGAAAAATCCAATTCCTTTGGTTAATAAACTTGAAATTAGCAATATTTGACTCACTATATAATAAAAATTGTCCATTTTAGCTTAAAAAAAAACCCCACATAGGATTTGGGGGGTGACAATGTTAATAGGTAAGAAAAAAAATGTAACCCGCTGAAACTTGGTACTAAATACTTAACACAAAAAATTAAAAATTATGTGTTTTAGGGTATTTCAAAAATGGACTCCTACCGGATGGAAAAGGGTAATAAACTTTAAGGAGTGGATTTTACTGCTTGCTTCCATTAACTCTGAAATAGGTATAGATAATCTTTAAGTCATACAATGGAAACGTAACAAACGCCTTTTTAAAGACAAACCCTGTCGTGGTGAAACAGGACGACAGTTAATTTGAAAAATATTATTCCTTTGATCTATAAACTTAAAAATGTCCGGAATACTTATTTATCTAAATACATGATTATGATCGTAAACATACATTTTCGAAATTTTTAGAGGAAAGTACGAATTATCGCGGACGAAGTCGCGCTTAAAGTGCTAGTTACTTATGTTCCTCTTCACAAAATCATGCATAATGAATGAATGTAGGATAGTTATTAATAACAAACTACATTGTTTGCATTCATTTATTGAAATAACATAAGACATTGTACAATATTGTCATTTTTGACTAGTCTGTATATTTTCACTATGGACAATAGACCATAACTATTTTGTTTGTGATATTAATTTAACATATATATCCATTTCCGTAAGGCCTAATTTCAAGTGTCCATCTATTAAATCACCAATAAATTTATATAGAGATATTATTATCAATAAAACGTTGCAAGTTTTTAATAAGTTCATATTTGTTTTTATGGATACTTTTATTTCTATAAAAAATATTGTTAAATACATTTTTATATTACATTTTCATGAATACACAAACAGACAACATTATATTAAATTATTTTTATCTCACAAAGCGAGACGCATTTACTTGTGGTAACCAAGCGTACAAACACGCTGTGAGTGTGTGCGTGAAGATGACTATCGCTAGCACATAACCCACATGGACACAGACACACTGTCTCGGTCGCACAAACACACATATTCACAATGTGTTTGTACACTTCGGAACCACAAGTAAAGCGCGCGTCGCTTTAAGAATACTGTTAGTTATGCTTTCGAAAAGCCTCAATTCGCTATCACAGACACAGTTTAACTTTGCATTCTTATTGCATCTAACTTTGTAGCTCGGTTCTTGATACATTGACAACTAAGTCGAAGCCAGAGAGCGAATTTTGAATTACAAACATCGATACGATAGAAGGCATTTTTAAACGTAAGTTGTACCTAATGGACTGGTGCACGAAATGCAAAGAAAACATTTATCACCTAGACATTGACAATAATAAGGATATTTTCTAAATTTAACGTTTAACACGGAAACATTCAAAGCAACGGGTCGGTACACTTCCACTGATTAATCAGATTCCAAAAGATGTTTAAAGAAAACATTTAGTATCTTATACCATAACAAAATATTAGGCATATTCTAAAGCTATGCGTTCTCTAAGTCTACTTGCTATAGAATCTCGAGATTTAAAACAGTTGCAGGATCTACATATTAACATACTAGCCCAACTAAGAAAATTATATAATTGAACACAGCTGTGGAAAAAATGCTTTACATTATAATATTGAAATGAGCTCAAATTGAATTCCATTTTCCGAATTCCTTGCCTCATTTTGATACTTTAAAAATACAGACCAAAATGAGGTTTTGATAGACTTTATGATAAAATCTGAAAAAGACTGTACTTGATTTCTACAACCAAGTTTATTCTCTTGAAATTTAAATATTAAGTATATATAAAATACGTATTCAGTTCACAAAATAAATTTATCAAAAATATACAACGAAGAATTGAGCATTCAATGTTTCAACATTTTTATATGGTGATAAGGGCATGATATTCAATTATGGTCCATAATGTTTATTACAAAGTAATAGGGACAAACAAATAGCTTTTACAAGAAGGAAAAGTTGGTTAACAATGCAAATTAATAAGACATAACGCGAAGCTCCCACCATCCACGCGCTTCAGGCGTTAACGCCTCTCGTTCCTTTAAAAAACACTCGACGCGCGCCCCTTTTTTGACAAGAGTCGTGTGACGTCTGTCAACTGGGCTGCGCACCGAAAGTGTACAATATTTTTAGTAAACATTTTTTACGAGTCTTCACCCCCAAAACCCTATAGTTTTATATACAACGTGTAACGTTAAATGCGAAAAACCTGAAAATAGTTTGATCAGAATAATGAGCAGAATTAATTGAACCACTTTTTAATATAGGTCACATTTTTCAAAAAATCTTCATTAAAAACGTTGCCGTGTCTATTTATTTATAGGTCAAGCAAGCCAATGTCAGCGCGGCGCAGCGGCCCGGTGACGACTCCTCCCTCGGTAAAGCGTCGTCGCAGACGCAAGAAACGATCAGAATGGCCAGTAAAACTAAAACAGCACATAAAACCTTTACAATTTTTTTAATGACTTATTTTCTCTCTGAAATAGGTCAATTGAATTAAAAATCAGTTGGGGTGTCTGAGGTTTTGCGCATTTAACTTTACATGTTGTATATATTGTGTGTATGTTAAAAAGCTAAAATTATTTCTCAAGCCTTGAAGATCATCATCATTCTCTTGCCCTTATTCCGGGAAGAAAGGGATATATTTTTCTCGAATCGATCGAACGCAAAATAATTATCTTTGGTGTCACTAGAACATATTTATCTAAAGTGAATTCTGCAGATAAATTATCTTTGACCGAGAATTAAACGCTGTGACAATCCCATTCGTATTTCCCGAAGCATATTATTGTACAAAGTTGGAACAATTTATACAAATTATCATTTATTCCACGATAAATTAATAGAATTTTAGGATTTGTTAACATTTCGAAATAAATTAAACCTGGTTAATAATAATAATAAAAAAAACAACAACTTAACAAATAACTGCGGATGATAATGTAATTGTTTTCTATACAATACAAGTTATAAGATATTATTATGTGCATGTCAGACCGAAGGGGGCTACACGTGATGCACGTGAACGTCTTTGCGTGCGACCTTCGAACACGCGTTTTTCTTTAACGCCACACGTAATAATCCGCAGTAAAACAATAAACTTCTTAAATAAAAAGATTTTTACCTCAAACAATAGATATTTACCTATAACAATTTAGTGAAACACTTTATTCAAATATTAATAAAACACAATCACTGACACTCCTACACAATAAATAGATAAAGCTTTTTTACAACACAATGATTGAACAATTAAAAAGTTCACAACACTAGCGAGGAAATATGGGAAATGTAGCAATATAATATAAATAGTTAAATATTAGATACACAATAATTTAAACTAAATGCATTTCCCGTAATGTTTGGTGTTATCACATAATTATGGCAACACTGTGACAGATAACGTCAACTACAACAATGTTGCCACAATATTAATAAAGAATTGTGATGACAATGAAATAAATTAAACGACCATAAATATTGTAAAATCACATATTGTACCTACATAAAGTTTGCAATTCAGATTCCCTTTATAAGGTTACATAATCGTATTAAATGTGGGTTAACTAGTATATTTTAGCCCAATCTAATTGTGATTTACGCAGTTATTATATACGTATCTACAGTAGCGTGCTAACTAAAATACTGAACTATTGATTGCACATACAATACTGCACCGTTGGTACAAACATCAACACAGCTTGGTGAGACATTGTTACAATTAGTAGGACGAAGTGTTAGTTAACGCGTGTTTTAAACATTATCATATTCTTACAACATTAATTATCTTATTTAAATTGACAGTACCACTCTGGAATTTGGCAATGTTAATACATTAAGATTTTTTCTTTATTACAGTTAATAAGACTGCATATTCGCAGTCGCATTTCTTTACAATAAAATTTGGAATTGGTATTTTCTTTCTCATATTATATAGCGAATATTCGCTTACTTAAACGTCGATAACAGACAAATAGTTTATCTTCTATTCCCAAGTGCAAGTTTCTACTGCAAACTTCAACGAAATTCGTTACAAATTGGTCAGTGCGAAACTTTACGCGAATAGTAATATTTAAATCTGAAACGGTATAGTTCCACGATTTACGATAAGCATTTACAAATACAACTACCATACGTGTGATAGGTACTCTCGATTTCATCTAAACAAGCTTATAATCGGCCATTAGCCGAGATTTTACTCCTATTTATTGAGCTTGACGAATAAATAGTTGAGTAGTCGATTCCGCTTACAGAGCAAATTGCCAATTAAATATTAATCGACTAAATATGAATGGCTTTTGCCTTTTGATACCGCAATATACACTTCACATTGACTCGACTAAAGAGTTTAGTAAGAATCGATACGATAATCGTTTGAGAGTCCGTTCTTGTCGCGTATAGCGGGCCTACTAACTTTTCCCGCTGTGCTTCCGTCTGTGAGGTTCAGGCACGTACTAAGGCCTACTCTACGAACGACAGCAGAGGCCGCACATTCATAATTGCTCGTTCTCCCTCCCACCTGCACTGTTCTCGAGGTCAAACAGCTGTTTGATGCGTTCGATGCACAGCTTCGAACCTTCGTTCGCTTCTTTGGCCATCTGGGGAATAGGGATTGAAAAAAATAAAACAATTGCTACTTGCAGTTTGAGTTTTTAACGTAAACCAAGCCTTGGACATTGGGCAACACTGAAAAGGAAATTACCGTATTCGGAAAGCTTGTTCATGAAATCGGCGTTAAAGCTTTCACGTTTTTTATTTGAAATTCAATGTGCCTTCAGAGTTCGGGAGTAAAAATAAAAGACACTTACAAGTGAAAAGTTAAGGAATCCGTGTGGCAATCCCTCCAAAACTTCGATGCCGACTTTGTTACCAAGCTTCTTCAGCTTCTTAGCGAACATCACGCAGTCATCCAAACACGGGTCCAAGTGCACAGTCTGTAATAATTAATGTTACGTTATTTAAGGCAAACATTTTTAAGAAAAAAAGTGGCTAGTAAGAGGGCAGATCTACTTCATAAAAATCACTGACAGACGATACACATCGCAAACGGTTAAACCGCTAGGTCTAGAAGCTTCAAATTGTGTTTCCAGAATTACTTTTATAGCGAAGGATTTTTGAAAATTCGTCCCCTAAAGGAGTTAAATAGGAGATGAAAGCTTGTATGGAAGTTCGTCATTTTTGGCGATGGGAAAATCCCATTAAGGACATGGCCTGTAAACGAATAACTTTGACCAAAATTGAACAAAACAGACATGCTTATGCTCTGGAAAAAAGATTAGCCTCTTAGCAAAGTTGTAAGTGGGGCTATATTACATGACACGTGGAAGCAGGACGGCATGTCATTATTATCGGGAGCGCAAAAGAGATAGCACAAATGTTGCTTCCGTTGACGCCGGTGCAACACTGAGTTCAGGTTGGCTAAGCTATCTATCTACTTACCTCTTTTTACTTATAATATCATTGGTATAATTCTTGCTGATCTTGAGAGAAGAAGTAGAATCACAAATCATCCTTCATCCTTGTAGTACTTACCAGTATTCTGACAGGCGGGAACTTAGTTAGCAGATTGTCGTCTGCCCAGTAGGGCGACAGCAGCGGGTCACGCGGCACCGAGAATATGAACTCGTCGGACGGACTGCGCGCTATCAACGCGTCCAGATTCGTACGGGCTGCTAGACTATGGAGTCATGAAAGGTTTGTTTAGAAATAATAATAAATGTTTATTACAAGCTTTTATTTTGTCTCTACAAATGGCATTCTTATAGTAGTTTAACACGTTCAACGTCATGCCGGACATTGCTGGGCGACACTTAACTTTCCCTATAAGCCACACAAAACATTTAGAATTGACAAAAAAACCGACTTTTTGTTTGTTGTTGCCCGACATGGCGTTGAACGTGTTTAGTTGATAGGTATTTTGTCAACTATTTGTAATGTGTGGGAGATCTGGAGTCTAATCTAAGCCTAGGCCTGTATTTTGGAACTCTAGGCCATTATGTCACATTGTACAGGTTGTCAACGTGGTACAAATTGCGACTAATTGACAAAACGATGATATTCAAGTCACAGTCTCAGCGCTGTGTAGTATGCTGTTTATGACACTGATAATAAGGTAAATTATTCAATGACATAAAAAATCCTCTACTCTGCGCTCTTCTTAGGCCACTGAGACTTGATCTCGTTTTGATTACGAGGCTTTTGACTACGTTGTATGTGTATATTTTATGTATTTTTTTATATGTAACGTGCGTTTTGTTTGTGCAGAATAAACAATTTTTCTTTCTTCTTTCTTTCTTGATTAACATTAGGCTACACCTACCTAGTGTTACTGAAAACGGACATTAGATTTTTCACAGAAACAGTTTCTGTGCAGTACAAAGGGCAAGAGTTGAGTTTTAATATATTACTTACTCGTCTTGCGTCGGTCTTGAGATCGCGTTCGATCCTGTGATGTACGCTAGACGAGACGACATTGCACCCATGAAGCCAGTTGCTGCTTCGCTAATCCTAGGAGAACAAAAATCCAATATAATAATCATAAACAATTTTAGTATTAAGTTTTTTTTTTACTAATTTGACAACGATTTAAATGCAATTTTAAGACCATAGGGTTAACATCGGATAAACAAAATGATATCACTTTGCTTTAGGTCTAAAATATATAATGGAATGTCGACTTATAGTGACCCTGTTATATGGCACCATAGGATATTTGTATCATCTACATTAATTAATATTATAAAGAGGAAAGATTTGTATTTTTGTATGTACATATGTATGTTTGTAACGAATAAACTCAAAAACTACTGGACCGATTTAAAAAATGTTTTTACCATTAAAATGCCACACTATCCTTGAGTAACATAGGCTATATCTATTACTAGAAAAAATTAGGGGTCCCTACTAAAACTTCAATAATGTAACCCAAGGTGTAAAAAAATTAGCCAACAAAATGTCTTTCATCGCATGCGCTGCGGAAACTATTGATGATAGAACAAACAAATGTTTAACTATAATAAAGAACATATCAATGTCTACAAAAAACTTCGCGATACCATATGTCCAACTATTGTAGTTATGTCACTACAAGTACTTTTTTACATTTTAAAAGTTGATAGAAATGCCGACCAAAATCAGACCATGTTACCCATACCATTGTATTAATCCTTATCCACATAAATAATTTCAAGACTGTTTCAATACCTGTAGAATACTTTTTGAATGATTCAAATCGGTCACTCCATTCAAAAGATACTACGAATTTAAAAATGTTAATCTAAACAAAAGTGGCCGGTGTGGCCCCACGCAGCGCAGCGGGAAATATATAACATGTTTACTTCTTCACGCAAAAACTAATGAACTGATTGCGATGAAACTTGATAGGTACATAGCTGTTACTTAAAGCTCTTACTTTTTAAACCCGGGGTGAAACCGCGGGGTGGAGCTAGTGTATTATATCATGCAATCGTAAATGGATTCATAAAAATAAAATAACTGGCCAACGGTGGGTGTAGCATACAATAAACCTCTGCGGAACCCTTCAGGTTATACAGGCGTGGGCGCGGCCTCCGATTCATAACAGTAGAAGGAACTGTGGGGTTTTAGTAGGAGACCGACATAACCCTCCGCTCTCCCCAGATGGAGCGTATCCATGAGGATTTCCCCACGATGAAAAAAGGTTATACACTGTTATATTACGTTATTATAATATCAACAAATACCTTGTCTTGATCCTTTTCTTGTCGTCTTTACTGTCATTGTCGTCTACTAACGGCGGTTCCCCTACTAATGTACTAGAGTTTTCAGATTCAGGCTCCCTATAATAACACACATGGGAGTTAGCACAACAACAATTTATGGAGGTTAGAAACGTGGCTGGAATAAATACAGTTTTAGGATAGGTTCTCAAAAAGGTTTACCATTCAAAAACGCCATCTGTAACTGTATGAGCGTTAAGACAATTAGTTTTATTAATTTAGTGGTAAAATGCAATTAGTTTTGAAAAAACGCTGAATGTAAATATGGCATGCTACGTTTCAGACAGACTGCGTAAGTTAAAAAAAAAAATCATACTATGAAACAGAAAGAAAACCACATTAAAAAAGATGCCAGCCGTAAAAATGGCACATCGAGTTTCAGAAAAAGATCCGCCTTGTAGAGCGTTGTATCTATTTTCTTTAAAACTAATATCAGGTGCTTCACTCGAGTGAAGGTTCCATTTTGTTTAATTCCACGTTCAAACGACACCGCCAAAATTAAATGGGAATTACCGATTCATTCGTGCCCACTTTCACTCTCACATTCTCATTCACACACCCTCACTCACACACTCGCATGCCTGTGTGTGTGCTGCATGTGTGTTGGCGAGTGAAAGAGGCCGGAGTGCCGAGTTCCAACATCGTTTGATTCATTCTATGTTCAGAGGTTTCACTTTGTGAGTGAAAGAGATAAAAGACAAAAAAGAAAAAAAAAGTGAAGTATCTGATATCAGCATAAGTGACTGAGTGCCTCTCTAAAGCTGGGTGAGTCACGCTTAGTACCTACTATAGTAGTAAATACCTGTGAGATTCATCGTAAGCCTTGGCCGTGGGTTTGATAACGGGTATCCTACGACCTTCTGAATCCGTGTCGCTGTCCAACACGTACCTCTCGAGGAAGTCTGATACGTATTTCTGAGATTTATCCTCCGGTGGCGTAGCACCTGCGGGTAAAATAAGACACAGCGTCAACACCACAGTAAGGTCGACTTACGAAAACCTTAACCATACTTCGAACCTTGTCATATTAATTCAATGCAATTGACGACGTAAAGTATGACATATTAATCTACGTAAGCACTGACAGGTGGTTAGCGCCTAGAGCAGAGGTTCCCAAACTTTTCTCAGCCACCCCGCCCCCCCGTCCTTCCTTAGTGTTATGTCACATTTTGCAATTTTAAATATAATATCGTAATAACCCCCCCAAGAGGGAGTGAGGGCGTTAACAACGGGGGTTCCCTTATTAACGCCCGCCCTCCCTCTTAACGTGTGAAGTTATTTATGCATAGCCCCGTTTATTGATCATGTCGATGGCATGACAGTTTATTCAATGTTGATGGCCCAAAACTTCGCTTTTTAAATGGCCTCTTATAACTATGGGCGATATAGTCTTCACTAACCTGTGGCGGTATGTTCGCTCTGCAGCGAGGCAGCGCTAATGGTAGTGTCAGAAGACTTTCTTCGTTCACTGCCAGACTTGTGAGCCTGAAGCTCTGCCAGGTCAGAGGGTGACACCTCCTCGAATGATGAGGGGCCTTCGCTTATGCCTTCTGAGAATAAATAATAATTATTAATATTTGAAAAACCCTAAAAGCGCACGTTTTAGATAGTATCAATAATAATAACAAAAAAAAAAAAAACCGGCCAAGCACGAGTCGGATTCGCGCACGAAGGGTTCCGTACCATTATCTATAAAAACAACAAAAAAATCATGTCTGTTTTATGGGAGCCCCCTTAATTATTTATTTTATTCTGCTTCTTAGTATTTGTGGTTATGGCGGTAACAGAAATACATCATCTGTGGAAATTTCATCTGTCTAACTATCACGGTTCATGAGATACAGCCTGGTGACAGACGGCCGGACAGACGGACGGACAGCGGAGCTGGAGTAATATGGGTTCCTTTTTACCCTTTGGGTACGGAACCCAAAAAAAAAAAAGAAACAATATTCATGTAACTTAAGTATGAGTATTCAATAACATGAAGATGTGAGAGGCAAATTAGTTGCTGTGACAAAATTTGCTTGTGGACGCCCTCCCTAAGTTTAGACGCGTACTGAAAACGTCTATTTATGATTGTTTAACATTTTTTTTTTTTGCGAACTTGTACGTATAAATAAGTTGGGGGCTTGTGGTAGTAATAACAGCCGGACGGGTCGACCAATCAGGTTAAGCTACGTTGGCCGCGGTTGGTCCGTGGATGCGTGACCATCTTCACATACCAAGACCCTTCGTGCTGTCATTCGTGGATCTTTGACAGTCGTTACGGGTCGTCAGTAGCCCGAAAGTCTGACATCCAGTCTTACCAAGGGGTATCGTAATACCCAGTACTGGGTTGTGGAGGCCAGATAGGCAGTCGCTCCATGTAAAATACTCGTATTCAGCTGCATCCGGTTAGACTGGAAGCCAACACCAACGTAGTTGGGAAAAGGCTACGTAGATGATGATACGTATAAATAAGTTGAGAAATGTTGGCGTTAAGAGAAGGTGAAAAAATGATTACTAATATTATTCAACATTCTCACTCTGCAACCATGCAAACTATTGATTATACAGCATGTTTTTTTTTACCGTCTCCAAATTTTTACAGGATGTTCTACCTATAAATATGAACAACTTTCACTATGGAACCAACTCTGAGATCAAGAAAAAAAAATCTGCTGTTTCATACATTTTGGTCAAGTAGGTCTTGAACTTTTGTATTAAACAGCTGATTTTGATTTCGTGATTTCAGAGGTAGTCCCATAGTGAATGTTGTTCATAGTCACGAGTAGAACACCCTGAAAAAACTTGGAGCCTGTAAAAAAAAAAAATATCCATTATCTTGTCCGGCTGAGTCTGGCATCATGAATCGCAGTCATATTTCTATACCTTACTTTTTTTTCCCTGCTAGAAAATTTCTGTGTTTTTCTGTACAAATAAATCTCAAAAAGCTCCAACAAGTTCTACCTTTGGCAAGCTCGCTAGTTGATGAGATAACATGGTCTTACCTTGTGAAGGACTGACTCTAAGGAACCCATTGCTATCTATTGGCGTCGTGGCGCTCGATACAATCTGATTGTTTCCTCCATTCTGTTTGTCATCTTTGCCTTTTCCGCCTTCAGATTTCGTGTTGGGACTTGCATATGCTGAAAAACGTACAAAAGGGATTGAAGATTTTATATGGAGCCTGGCGTACAGCTACAAACGTTCAGGGTGATTATTTAAAACATCTATGCAACACGATGTAAGCAAATTAAAAAAATATTGATGCCACGTAATCAAATTTGAACGTTAATATTAGCTAATAAGTAATTTAAATACAATTTAAACTATAAAATTAAGAAATCGTCTAATGACGTCTTTTTGAATAACTTTATGTTAAAGGAAGACACTTGATTCACGTTCAAGTTCACTCACACAGGCGAATATTATTTCTAAGCATGGTTTCCTGGCATTTTCAATAAATGAAATGGCTTGCGGTGCAGTACTAAATTAATTATATTCATAGGCGTTTTGTGTTCCTACCACAAAGAGTCTTAAGACGTTAAAAAAACTTTTGAGAAAAAAAAAATGCATACACTTGGAAACTAAAACTAGTACAAAGGTAATAAAGACTATAATTGAACATACCTTTAAGACACCTCATCATAAACCCAAAAGGTAGTACGGGATCCATCAAACATAGCAGCCTGGCTGGACTGGGCACAAAGCTGATCATCAGCGGTGCGTATGCCAAGAACATGCCTTCAGGTCTCCGTAACCCTGACGTTAATATCTTGAGTGTGCAAGCGGCTACTAGGTTAGCACCTGCGGAATCACCCGCGAACACTATTCGTTTACCTGGTGAAAAGACACGAATGGATTAATTTTAATAAGTATAGGTTACTAGCATCTGCCTGCGACTTCACGCGAAACTATCTCACGGGAACGTACTAGCGGGATAAAAAGTATGTCCCAACCCAAGTTCACAGGTCATATGTGCCAAATTTCATCGAAATTAGTTCAGCCGTTAAGGCGTGAAAGTAACAGACATACAGACCGACAGATAGAGCTAATTATAATATTAGTATGGACAAAAAGAGTTCAAATATAAATAAGTTATCGTAGGACCTATTTAAAAAATGTCTCAAGAAGAGTACTTTTAACTTTTAAAAAAGTCTTTGCTAGATAGTCTTTAATCTTGTCTCGCAACAATCACAGCTAAATCTACCTCTCCAAAAGGGTTCTGCTTTGACATTAACATCCAAATAAATTTTTTTTTTTTTATATGTTGCCCCACTTGGAATTACTCCTGTATTGTGGGTGCGTTGCGTTAAAATAAACTTCAAAATTAAAACCACATACCTGTAGTGCCAATATCCTTAAAATGCGTCAGCATCCAGCAATACGCGTAGTACACTTCTTCCAACGCCCTCGGGAAGGGAGCCTGTGGCGCTAAGCTGTAGTCTATGGATAGTATCGGCACGTTCAGCTTAGCGGCCCAGTCTCGAAGGTACGTCTCGTGGGATTTTGAGCTTTGAGCCACGAAACCTCCTCCGTGGCAGTGGAATAGAACGCCGTCGGACGGTGGAAGGGACGAGGACCCTTCTCCTGCCTGCATATGTAGAAATAGATGTGGGGTGATGTAGGTTTTGAATGTTTTACAGGTCTTCTACGTCTACCAGGGCTTTCATATTGGTATTGTTAAAATGTCCTACAAAAATCTCAAATATAGTTTCAATTTGAGTAAAAGCATACCGATATACAGGATAACATTTTAAGCAGTATGCAAACTGTAAACATGAATTCAGTTTATGATTAGGGTAGAATTTTTTCGTCAGTTCATAAAAAAAATCTGCCTTTTCATAGAAAAGTGAGAGACAGAAACCTACGTGGTGAAAATGTATGGAACAACTTTTTCGTTTAAAACCTTTGAAAAATTTCTACGCTACGTCTAGAATCATAATCATATGCTTAATTCATGGTTACAGTTAGCGCACTGGTTAAAAAAAAAAAATCCCTATAAATAGTTCGGTGGCATTGCAAACTGACACTCAAATTGAAGCTTACTTAAAACAATGGGAAATGGAAAAAGTTGGGAGTTCTAAAGTAATGCTAAGGACGCTGAAACATAGTGTAATTTGTTACAGTTAACCCTAAATGGTCTAGTCACATCACGCTAAGAAAACACTAATATGGAAAAGGGGTTTATTTAGTTTTACATTATTTTTTTTTTTTTTTTTCATACCTGCAATGAGCTACATGGACTATGATCGATCAATATTACGAATGTACGTAGTTCCTCTAAGTTCTAATGCCTTACAGATAAGAAGCAATAATCATTTACCTTTGTCTCTGGGGGAAGCTGCGGTAGTTGTTAAAAAAAACTTTTTAGATTACATAAAACATTGCCTAGCCATATAAATATCAACTAAGATAGGTTTCGTTAAATAATTACTGTGTTACATTATAATAATTATGTATTCTTCAATAACTCAGTAATATAAGTCAGATATTGGCGCCAATTTCCTTGTTCACAAACTAAACTAAATTTAAGTTCAGTGCATCTTTTTCTTTCTATTTCATTAAGAAAATGATAGAAAATAAATATTAGTTTAGTGCTGTCAAAATAAGATACTCCATAGACAAGTTTAGACTTGGTTAAAATATTGGCTACTAAAAATACGTCAATTTACGTCAAGTGCTGACTAATTTGACAGGACTTAACTAATATTTATCTACTGTCCTTTTCTTAATGAAATAGAAAGAAAAAGATGCACTCACTGAACTTAAATTTAGTATAGTTTGTGAACAGGGAATCGGCGCCAATAGCATTTTATTAATCAGTATGTATGACACCTGTCAATATAGAACGATTTGTTTTAGCACCCATTTAATAATAATAATATAATAATATTCCACAACTTTCACACAACGCCATCTAGTCCCAAACTAAGCAGAGCTTGTGCTATGAGTACTAGACAACTGATAAACATACATATATATTTCTAAATACATACATATTATACATAAATTACACCCAGACAAAGAACAAATGATCGTGCTCATCACACAAACATTTGTCCTAGGTGGGAATCGAACCCACGACCTTGGGCATAGCAGTCAGGGCCACTGACCACTAGACCAACAGGCCTGTCGAATTTGACGGTTCTCGAATCTATGATACGAGCCCTAACATACTAACTAGGTCATCATCTGCCTAGCCTTTCCCCAACTATGTTGCGATCGGCTTCCAATCTAATCGGATGCAGCCAGTGGCGTAGCTTGTCCTAAAGGGGCCCTGTATCAAAATTTGTAGGGGGCCCTTCTTACCCGAGTGTGGTGAAACTCTAAATGAGGGCATTGTTTCAAAATTAAAGCGCCTGTCTGGGTTCGAACCCACAACCTACAATTCGTAAGTCGCGGCCGTTACCACTGTGCCACCACTGTTCCAAGCCATAAGCTAATAAAACGATATTGTTAATATTTTCATTGGATATTCATTCATTACAGGCCTCTTATTGGTCAACAAGAATTTCAGGTTCTGTATATTATTTAAAAACAAATTGGTTACACACGTCGCGTTGGGGGCCCTGTAGCTCGGGGGCCCCGTATCATTGATACGGCTGATACAGCGGTAGCTACGCCCCTGGATGCAGCTGAACACCAGTATTTTACATGGAGCAACTGGCTATCTGACCTCCACAACTCAGTTACTGGGTAATACGATATCCCTTGGTAAGTCTTGCTGTCAGATTTTCGGGCTACTGACGACCCGTAACGACTGTCAAAGATCCACGAATGACAGCCGGGACCAACGGCTTAATGTGCTTTCCGAGGCACGGAGGGGTCTTGGTATGTAAAGATGGTCACCCATCCACGGGCCAACCGTGGCCAGCGTAGCTTAACCTGATCGACCGATCCGTGCGGCTGTTACAGTCGACTCTCGTTAATTCGAAACTCGAGGGACTCTTAAAATATTACGAATTATAGTGTTTGAAATATCAAATGGTTCGAAATTTTTGAGAGAAAATAAATAAAACTTCGAATTATTAAGTGTTGCGCCAATAAGTTCGAATTAACGCGTCGTTTTGTTACGTAGCAATGATTTTTTTCGTTCGAATTACCAAGTGCACAAAAATGGATTTAGTTCGAAATATAAAGAGATTTTGTAGGGAACTCGTGATAACTTTGAATTATGGAGAGGTTCGAATTATCGCAGGTTTGAATTAACGTGAGTCGACTGTATTAATTAGCCACAAGCCCCTCTCCCTAACATACTAGGTGTTCACTGGAAATAATAAAGGCATGTTACTCACCATGCCATTCCTTTTATTCGCACTTATAAGTCTAACATTCAACCCTTGTAATCCAATATGTACAGTGGGGGGTAGGACTGTGATTTCTTTGCCTTCAGTTGTGGTCACAACGATGGGTTCCGGAGGGATCGTTATGAGCTTGTTTACAGCGACTGGTGACGACATTAGGCTGGGAACTCTCTTCATTATCTCTGAAAGGATAAATAAATTGTTTAATAAACGTATTTCTCACTAAAACATCTAGACTTCGAGACACTTTATTTCCCGCTTGCATTACAGTCTAGTAACAGTTTCGATGAGGGCTATGTCCAGCAAACTGCGATAGACTGAGTTGGATAAACTGTTTCTGTGCCTATTCTCTCTTAAGAGGAGTATTGCAAAAATACGCGTAGATGCATGATTTCCTCGTTAAAATTGAATACTATTCGCTGGTTGGTATAAATAACAATTAATTGGTAAAGATAGTTCGTTTTCTCTTTTAAAATAAAGCGATTTTTATTTATATATTTATTTAACAACGATCGTTCCCCTGATGCATGTTTAGACAAAAACTCATGGAGAACTGATTTGAGAACTCTAATTTGCAGATTCTGTTGAATATAATCCACCAAAACAGTTATTCTTATATCACAATTATCATATACTTTTATAATGATAGAATACATTTTTGTTATATGCCTAGTAAATAAAGAAAAAAACGACTGGACCTAATTCAGTTTTCTACTGGAAACAAGCCTGAATATCTCCGAACTTCTACATCATTTTCACGTAGTATTTATACAAAAATAGTCTCCAATAATTCCTTAAACAATAAAAAAAAAAAAATGATACTTTGATTTTTTTATAAATAAAATAAAAGTACAATACATTGAGGCATCCACAGGCAAGGCCGTTTAAGCAGATGGCAACCTCATAGATTAAACTGCGAGATGAAATGTAAGAGGGCTCTTAATGGAAATTATCATTTTAAATTTGTTGCTGCAAGTACGGAGGAATGTCCTGTGTTTATTGCTTCATCATCTGCCAAGCCTTTTCCCGACTACGTTGGGGTCGGCTTCCAGTCTAACCGGATGCAGCTGAATACCAGTATTTTACATGGAGCGACTGCCTATCTGACCTCCACAACCCAGTTACTGGGTAATACGATACGCCTTGGTAAGACTGGTTGTCAGACTTTCGGGCTTCTGACTACCCGTAACGACTGTCGAAAGATCTACGAATGACAGCCGGGACCAAGGGCTTAACGTGCTTTCCGAGGCACAGAGGGGTCTCGGTATATAAAGATCGTCACCCATCCACAGACCAACCGCAGTAAGCGTAGCTTAACCTGATCGATCGACCTGTGCGGCTGTTATTATTTAGCCCCTCTCCTGTGTTTATTGCTTCTAGCACAAAATTCGCAGTAGCATCCAAGTCGCATCACAATCCTTCCAGTCTTTTAATTAGAAAACATACATATATACAGGTTGTCAGGAACACCGACGCGCAACCTGTTTCCATGGATTCAGTACATTATTCTGGCTGGACCCAACCACGTTGAAATTTTTCGTCGATTATAAAAAAAAAATCTGCTGTTTCATACGAAACTGCAATAAATAATAAAAGTCCTCCAGACCGTATTTCGGCCACGGCGGCCAATCTCAACGGAGGCTAGCCTTCGGCGCGGGAGATATTATAGTGCACAAGTGTGCGCGCAGACACAGGGGCACTCCCTCTTCCCTCACTCTCATAGTCCGATGGGACGGAAATCCGACACGAGCGGAGAGAGATCAGGCACAAGACCAACGGCTTAACATGCTTTTGTTACTAAGTTTTACAGCCCGGAGTTTGGCATTCCCGGGTCGGGCAAAGTGTTATTGCTTCAAAAAGTAAAAGCTTTTACAAGGATGGGATACATAAAGTTGTATCTCGTTGGGAAAGGATTGCAGAATGCGAAGGTGCTTACATAAATGAATAAATTGGTTTATAAATAAATCTACAAGACTTTACATTTTCATCATAAAACCGCACGAACTTTTTTGGTCACCTGATATAAACTCGCGCATTTTCCCCATGACGGTAGACAGAAACTAAAGAACGCCTTCTCCCACGATCCTGACATACTCCTTTTGCCTTTTTCACGTTCATACCTACATCTAGTCATACACGCGCACCGGTTCCAAGTTATCTTTAGATTAGCGCTTACGAGTACAAATTGCGACAGATACCTGTCTATTATGTTCGACCACTCGAAGATGTTACCGGACCAACTAATGAGGACACTGGAGCATCCAAGCGTAATATGAATTGATTCATTTTAATCTTGTTATATGTCGTCGAGGGGCCCGTGGCTAAATAATAACAGTCGCAAAAGTCGATCGATCAGGTTAAGCTACGTTTGCCGCGGTTGGTTCTGTGGATGGGTGACCATCTTTACATACCGAGATCCCTCCGTGTCTCGGAAAGCATGTTAAGCCGTTGGTCCCGGCTGTCATTCGTGGATCTTTGATAGTCGTTACGGGTAGTCAGAAGCCCAAAAGTCTGACAACCAGTCTTACCAAGGGGTATCGTATTACCCAGTAACTGGGTTGTGGAGGTCAGATAGGCAGTCGCTCCATGTAAAATACTGGTATTCAGCTGCATCTGGTTGGACTGGAAGCCGACCCCAACATAGTTGGGAAAAAGCTAGGCAGATAATGATGTCGCCGGCTCAAAAGATTATTTTGATACTTGCTGTGACCTTCATGCAAAAGTATTTACTTCAATCAATACGAGAGAGCCTAATGAAGCCATTTCTATTCTGAAAGTCGCTTCAGACTGACTATTCAATGAACTCGTTTCTGTTAATTTCTCTAAATTTAGAGTCATGAGTTTATGAGATGGGACTTTTGGACGAAAACAGAAGTTATAACAAAAAGAGAAAACAAAACTAAATTACCCTAGGAATCGAACTAAATCTTGAAATAAAAAATTATACCCTAACTTTTACAATATCTTAGTAATTAAATAGGTAGATATGTTATTTTAATGTTCATGTATGCAAACATAACATGTTTTGTTTTAAAACATAACGCCTAGGTATCTATGTTTTCCCTGTGCAGCATTGCGCTAAGATTAAATTTCGAATACGCACGTAAAACCAAACCAAGGCGATTTTACGCGGAAAATCACGTTTGATACGCTTAATATGTATAAACACCAGTTAATATATTTTTAAAACGCGTGAAACGGCACGACCGGCATGAATACTTCAATCGTGAGCTAACCTACCATTTGATAGTATAACGAGTGTAATAAGACAGTTAACGAAGCCAAGAGTCAATTGTACTCCCCGTCATTGTAATATTTTTTTTTTGTACTGGACCATATCTGGGAACCGTCTGGTTACGGACATAATATTGAAGATCAACGTTTCAACTTTTACTGACCTTTTTTACGAGAACAAGTTTTTGATACAATGAAATACAATTTTTTTTTAACACAACTTAAAATAACCCCACGACCCTTGTACCGTAACATGCACCCATAAACACAATGTTTCGCGTGTGTTAGGGCTCTTTCCAACGAAAAATCCCGTTTTTTGCAGGTACGGTTTTTGCATGATCCCGTTTAGTAGTGTACGTGTTTAAATATACATATTCACACAAGCATCCTGTTTGCGGTATCCAGGAAACAGGATGCTAATGTGAATATGTATATTTAAACATATTACACATGTATAACAACAATTAATGAAGTAGTTCTAACTGCGCTGAATATCACTACATAGTATAAAACAAAGTCGCTTCCCTGTCTGTCTGTCCCTATATATGCTTAGATCTTTAAAACTCCGCAACGGATTTTGATGCGGATGTTTTTAAAAGATAGAGTGATTCAAGAGGAAGGTTTATATGTATAATACATGCATAATATAGTAGAGAAACACTGATAATTTTAGAGGTTTCTAATGTGATGTCGTAAATAAACACATTTTTTTGCGCTTACATTGCAAACGCTGGCTGAATCCTACGAGATAGACGAAAATAATGTACTACAGTATTGTACACCTTAAAAAGGTCTACAAAAAAGTCCACAATGGTATGTGTCTATCTCTTAGGGATAACCCACAATAACGATTTTTTATCCTTTACTTTTTACGAGAAATAATGGCTCTAAAATTATCAGTGTTTCTGTACTATATTATGCATGTATTATACATATAAACCTTCCTCTTGAATCACTCTTACCTATAAAAAAAAAACCGCATCAAAATCCGTAGTGTAGTTTTCAAGATCTAAGCATACATAGAGACAGACAGACAGCGGAAAGCGACTTTGTTTTATACTATGTAGTGATCAGCATTGCACCCGTGCGAAGCCGGGGCGGGTCGCTAGTTACTTTTATTTTTATCAATACAACCTTGCCCTCCGTTCCACTAAACTTAACTAATCATTAAAACAGTTGCCTAATTCTTAAACACTTAGCTAAACAAGCTGTAACTTAAATAACGCACAAACTCTTAAGGCGTCATTGTACTCATCATTATGAACAACTTTTACCATGGGACCAAAACTGACATCGCGAAAAAAAATCAGCTGTTCCCTACATTTATGATCGCATAACTCGTCAAAGTGTAGCCCGTCGGGGTTTAGACGGGTGGTGTTATGTATGTGTTATCTGTATCAATAAGAATATATGACTATCAATTTGTTGAAGTACCAACAAGTCAACAATTTGCGAATGTCGTTAAAATCAATTGAGGAAAAAGGTTTGTTAAGTGCGAGTAGGTGACGTTTGCGCATTGTCACTGAAGTTCTAATGTATTTTTATTTATTTTATTTTGTATTTATTATTGCTTAGGCATGAATTGCATAGTGATACAGACATTTGAATTGGTTTGGAATAGGCCCTAGATTTGATCTGAACAAGAAGCATATTTATGTCTCAGCGAATAAGGTTGCTGTTAGTCTGGCTTCAGAGTCAATGTCAACGCAATAGCAACGATCTTATGCTTGGGCAGATTTCCATACTAATAAATGATACTTGAATTCAGAGGTCTACCCCCTAAGCACGATATTTATTTATTTATTTATTTATTTATTAAAACTTTATGCACAAGTAAAAAAAGTACTGTACAAAGGCGGACTTAATGCCTGAGGCATTTTCTACCACTCAACCTTAGGGTGATGCAGAGACAAAATATATGGTAGGTGCAACATACGGGATAGATAGCTAGGATTCCTACTCCGTGTAGCTTATGGGCTTAAGATCAGTTTGAGGCCCGAACTAAGAATTAATGACAACAGGATTTGACAGTTGGCCCTGCTAACGATATGTATTTGCCCGTCCGAAAAATGTAATTTGACACTTGTTTTGAAGGATCAACTACTTTCGGAGGGGCCCGTATCTTCGTTGACGGACTTAGACCCCTGGATTAAGCCAACTTTTCGGCCATCCCACAATATGAGTGTTTAATGGCTAAGGTTGGGTCTTTATCTCCATCTACTATAACCTACGACCAGTAATAATAAAATCCGTTGCATGGCAACTGCATACCATGATTAAATAACTTGGCATACACTGTCCCAATGCTGAAATATGGCCTCCCCAAATCCTTCCAGGCATTCTTTTCTAGAGCCACCTCGATCTATCGAGATGGCTCTAGAAGAAATCTTGCGGTAAAAAGTCATAAAAATAGTATTCTAAATTCTAAATCAACATACCACTTTCAGCTAAAAACCAAAACGCCTTGCAGAACTCAATGCTCGCCGACTGCGAGATGTTAACGATTCTCCTTGCCCTCATCTCAGGGTCGATGAGGTACTGTCCACCGGTCCATACTGAGCTGATCAGGTTGCCATGACAATAGTACGCCTCGGAGAAACCCGCCATACATATTGATATGCCTTTCAATATGCCACGCATCGACGGTAAGAACTGGAATAGAATTTAAAAATTAGTATAAGGCCCTTTGTGCACGGCACGGTTTCTATACGGTATGGCGTATTAACTGTGCCGTAGAAAAAACGTGACCGTTAACAAGCTTCCATACAACATTGACAACAGTGCATACACACGGCATATAAACCGCGCCGTACAAAAAAACGAGTTCGTCAACAAGCTTCCATAGTGATCCATACAACACTGACGACCGTGATTACACACGGCGAATAAACCGTAGTTTTTCACGGCAAGAAAAACGTGTGTGCACAAAGAGCCTAAAGGTTGATTTGAAGGTAGTGTTATTGGGTCTAGGACTGTAGATAGGAAAATGCACTTTAAAGAGCAGAACTGTACGTAGTAGATTTAAGGCACGTAATAAGAAGTTCTAGGATGAAAAGGGACCTTGTATATACTTGTCCTGTTGATGTTTCTAAAAGGACAAATAAAGCAAACACCATTTTCCTATTTTGAAATGTATTAAATTCTGATTTCGATCACATTTTGACAGCTTTAGTTGCAAATTCTGATCTCAGGCGCTGTCTTTTGATCGGTAGATCAATATGCACCCTTTGTTACTTCATTGCACAGTCAACGCACACATTTCCAATATGTCATTCTGCGAATGTGGTATTATGCGCCGAATGCTTAACCCGTGAGAAGGCGCGCCTAATTTTCTTACACGAGTAGGCGCGTGCGAGCAAATTGCTCACACTATCATAAATGTTTATATTTTTAGTGTTTCTATATTTATTGGCTTATAATGTATTTAAATAAATAACACAAGGTTTAGTAAGTAAGAAAACAAGTATTTTAATCAAAACTATTAAACATAATAGCAACTTCTAACGCAAATAACAAAACAACCTAGCATTAATTAATTTTTTGGCACGTTTCATAAAAATCACAATAAAAACTGTTCCATAACAAAAACTAAAAAGTGTTATTCATCCATTAAATCTACACTAATGTGCCTCTCGAAACACACTGAACACATGTATTTTACATGTTCGGTGCAAAGTAATTGCTGGGCGCGTGATGAGCAAATTGCCGCACGTTGGTACACGGCCTCCACAAACGCCTTGCTGCGCGGTCGCAACGCCACTGAGCGGATCGAGAATTGCGTCAGGGGAGAGGGGGTGAATATTTAGGAAGGTACTTAAGTGCTTGAATTGGTGTGGCATGGGAAATACAAAAAATTTTTGAATTAGATTTTTGTGTGAGCAAATTGCTCATAGCGCGCCTTCTCACGGGTTAAATATGTCTCTACACTAACTACATTGTGAAAGGTATGCTGATTACCCTGTCACATAGGATAAAGGAGGACTCGTATGAAGCGAACCGTGAAAATGCTAAGCAGAGAAGTAAAAAAGTATTTCAACAAAAAGTTACAACGCATTCAAGTAAATCATCTTCAACAGAGGTGTCCATTGCGAACTTTGCTTCTACTCAATTAACAATTCTATTCCAACTTGTTGCAATTCATTGAGTTACTAATTGGACTTTAGAGTTTAGCTAATTCACGATTGGCACTCGACCAAACTTGTGGCAAAAAAAACCACGTTTTACAATCTTAGAATACTTTTCCCTACCAAAATAAGTACCGACTTTTATATCTAACATGCTTGACAAATTTATCCATACTAAAATTTCATTTTGATTTGTTTATTTTGTGAAACATGGGTGATTACAGGTGTTTTTCAATATAAATGTCTATTGTACAAACCACGTCCCGCCGATAGGCATATAAAATCAGGAACTATATTTTCTATCACCAAAATGTATATTTGTCATCAAGTTGTATCACCTAATAAATAGATCTATCGCCACGAAATATTTTCGTTCTCAGATAAACAAAAATTGTTCCCAGGTATGAATTATCAAATTAATGTTAATATATGTGTAAAATAAGAGATCGATAACCAATAAAATTATATTGCATTACATGAATATAAACTTCGTTCTTATAATAACAGTTTTGTTACTTAAATAATAGCTCTGTGCTCAGAATGGTAGATCTGTCACCAAATAAATCGATTATCGATCCCTGACTGCGACTCCTTTTTATTTGATATTTTGTCACCAATACAGTAGTAACATTTTATTTCGTTCAGATATTAAATTAATAGTATTCGTTACCAATTTAATACATCAATTTATAATTTTAATGAAAAAATGATCAAAGGGGCGGAGACAAATGGGTATAATTTAGACGGCCACCAAAAATATTTTTAAGACTCTAAGCCTAGGCACCAAAATGGATTAACGGTCACCAAAATGGATCAACGGTCACCAAATTCTATCCAACTCAAAGATTAATATTAATAAAAATCTCTTGGGCACCCCGACACGGACAGGTTAGGTCCGAAGGGGATGACGGGGGCTCAAGTGAGCGAGCGGAGCGAGCGAACGAGCCCCCGTCATCCACTTCGTGTTAGGTTCCTTTAAACCCTGCAGACAGAAATAGTGGCCCCGCGAAGCGGGGCTCCGTCGACTACACCTTATTATTATTAAAGATAAGTAGCACAATATATAATATTTAGTCTAAAGTGTATTTTTAAGGCGTCCATATATTTTTATGACAGACAATAATAGGAAAAAATGGATTTATTTCATAATATTTTAGGAAACGTTATTTGGTGACCATTAATCCATTTTGGTAACCGTTTAGAATTTTTTTGGTTGCGAAATAGGTACTTTTTTGGGTGGTGTTTAAACATAAGCCGAGACAAATTGGCGCGCTTTAAAAATTGACCAATCCGGCCTCAACGATGGGTTGTAGGTAAAAATTTTATTTAAATATAATTTATACTACCAGTGGAAATTTAAAACCTTGGGAGTCTAGTTAAGTAGCAGAATCTTTTGGTTGAAACGATGATGACAACCCTAATTTTTTATTTGAACTTAATGCAATTTTCTAGTAACATAATATAATTTATTGGTGATCTCTTTAAATTAGTTTGCTTAAATACTTATTAGGACACACCTATTATAATACATACAAAAACATTTATTTGGTACTAGACCTTATATCTCAGGATTTTAGGTGATTTATTGTGGAACTGATTTTGCATTGTTACTACATTTTGGTGACAGATCTACTATTTTGAGGACAAACCCTATTATTTAAGAAACACAAAACTAATTAAATTGGTGATAGCTTAAATGATACCCTATAAAATCAGCTTAAAATAGCTGCTGCATGCGGCTTTGCACTCGTGATGTCGGAAATTATCCCTCGAGAACTTGCTACTGGGACATAAAGGAGCCTATGTGACTCCTTTTACATCAGCTATCTGCCAATGATTCCCGTTAAAATCTGCACCCTGATTGCGTAACACATTATCGGTCTCAATATTAATCATTTTGAAGCATATTTCTAATCTATTGCACCATTATGTTCGAAAAATGTGTCTGCTCAACAACGTAAATAACGCAAAGAATGTTATTGAACTGTCAAAATGAAAGCCATTGCTACTGATAGTGTGTTACGCAACTACCTCGCGGTCCAGTCGTTTTGTAGATTAGCCGGAACAAACAAAAAGCCAGACAAACAAACACTTTTTTCTTTTTTATAAGTACAGTATAGACTTTCATAAGCATTTAATAAAAAGCTGTTATGTATTTTGACATTACAAAGAGACACTTCAATCTTATTTATTTGTATAGATTATAAATTCGAAAGTCTATCTGTTACCTGTTCACGCTTAAACCACTGAACGGATTTCGATAAAATTTGGCTTTGACAAGGAGAAGGATGGCATCCTGAGGAAGGACATAGGCTGATTTTAGTCATTAGATAATTTCCGACATCCACGCGGACGGAGACACGGGCAGAAGCTAGTGACTGTATAAATCAAACGAGATAGAAAAGTACAGTCAGGAAGTATTGTATAGTGGATTGATGAACTTCGCAAATTTACCATGTTATAGCCATATCATACGACTGATTATTTAAATTTTTTATCGGTTTTCATTCATAAATTAATATTTTTGAATAGATCTTTTATTTTTATTCATTACTTTCATTATTGGATACATCAGTAATTACTGTGGTTGATTGTGAAACCGAGACAATAGGCTTATGGTATGAGAAATAAGATACATATATTTTCGAATTAAAATTAAGTAGACAGATATCTAGAAAAAAGAAAATGTGCGCGCACACTGCTCTCTCTTGCTTATATCCCCCACTCAACTCCCGTTCGCCACGCCCGATCACACTTTTCGTAACACTTTCGTCACGCGTTCGCGCAGTCAAGCGTGCGTAAAGAAGTTTTACTTCAAAAATACAGTAGTAATTTGAATATACAGACAATTTAAGTTAATAGTCCTAACTAAACAATCTGCACACTAATTACGTAACACACCATCAATAACAATTTGAACCATTTTTTGTAGTAATCCATTGCTTCATATGTTCGAAACATTTGTCTGCTCAACAACGTAAATAGTGCAATGAATGTTGTTGAACTGTCAAAATGAAACCCATTGCTACTGATAGTGTGTTACGCAATTACCCCGCTGTTTCCCTGGCTGCACATTTGCCAATTTCAACTTACTTGGAACCCAAGACACCTTCCATAGAAACAGTACTGATTGATGGTGTCTGCCTGAGCGAATAACTCCTCAGGAGTATGTGGTTCCGTTGGGAACAGCTCGCCTGACGGTGCCCATGAGAGCAGCGTGTGCAGGTGGTGCAGACATGTTCCTAGGGATGCTAGCAGCTGTCCACAGGATTCAATCTCCCTAGAAAAATAAAAGTTGGTTAGAGTCGGAATGTAATATTATATTGAACACAAAAAAAAAAACTGTCAGGCGTCAATTTTATTCCACGAATATAAATTATCTGTCAGTTGAAATATCAGCCCTTAACCTTTGGTATGCGGGAGCGTGCCCGCGTCGAGTACGTGGTGTGCGGCAGATTTGAACCGTAAAGAACGCGCACGCCGCATTTTTGAATCTCTCTTTATTTAGCATGACTTGAATGAATCATTATATATATGGCAGAGAATTGACCAAATCGTGAAGGCAGTCCCATTGTAGCATATCTGATCCAAAGCACCGAGAACCCTGGAGCAGATTCGCTCCAAAGCACACCAAAGGTTAATAAGACTATCTACATTGACTGCCGTCGTCGGTCTAGCGGTTGCAAGCGCTACTGCAAAGCATGAGGTCCCGAATTCGATTGCCAGGTCGGTGGTGTTTTTGGGTTTTCCATCTGCTTTTTCCAGTATAGCAGCCCAGTCTGGATTTGTGCTCAGTTGATGGCAATTATGTAGTACACACAAATTTTGACAGTTATGTTAAGTCGGGGACGACCCTATAGGTAGGTACCTACTATGCCCAATCCCGGGAATACAGGCTTGATGCCATGTTGTTTCTAGATTGATTTAAGTAGTTAGTACGATAGTAATGTGTCTTATGTACAACTAGCTGCGCCCCGCGGTTTCACCCGCATAAGTCTCGATCCCATAGGAATATTGGGATAAAAGTATTGTATGTGTTAATCCTGGTTATAAACTATCTGTGTGCTAAATTTCATCACCATTGATCCAGCCGTTTGAGCGTGAAGAAGTAACAAACATACATACACACACACACTCACAAACTTTCGCCTTTATAGTGTGATGTGATATGGCCTAATGGTAATTTACTGTGTCACAATTATCAACAGTCTCTGCGTCATAAACAAGACTTCCTGGAAACTTCACGTGCATTTGTTTCCATACAGCTCACTTGTTTATTTCTCTTTACCGTGAAAATACAGTGTGACGTAAGAGCTTCTGATGGATTACCTACACTTGTGAATCTAGTAGCGGAAAAAAAAAAAACACTAATCCGCCTGAAGTCGTTTCAACACCTACGTCAACAATGTCTATCAAAATATGTATAATCATCAGAACAAGCTATCATTATACGCTTGCGCAAACAAATCACATAAACAAATACATACTTGGAATAACAATCTGTTGCCCATTAAGATCTCTAGGCATATTCCGATGCAGTGAAGCCAAACTGTATATTCGATAATATGCGTTTTATGTATAGTATTTAGGTATCTACTTTGCAAAAAAAAAATAAAAACAATGTTAAGCACGTCTGTTTTTCTTAGCGATCTGTTAATTAAAACATCGTGACGAAATCCGCGGGCTAATTGCGTAACACACTATCAGTAGCAATGGGTTTCATTTTGACAGTTCAACAACACACATTGCGTTGTTTACGTTGTTCTGCAGACACATTTTTCGAACATAAGAAGTAATGGATCTGCAATATCCTTCAAAATTATTCAGATTTAGCTTAATAGTGTGTTACGCAATTAGGGTGCTGGACTTATGATGAATACAGGGTGAAATTGAAAACATGCGACAAATCGAAATGGGCGATTGTATTCATCATTATGAACAACTTTAACCATGGGACCAAACCTAAAATTGCGAAAAAAAAAATCAGCTGTTCCCTACATTTATGTTCGCATAAATCGTCAAAATGTAGCCCTTCGGGGTTTAGAGGGGTGGTGTTATGTATGCGTTATCTGTATCAATAACAATACATGACTATCAATTTGTTGAAGTACCAACAAGTCAACAATTTACGAATGTCATTAAAATCAATTGTTGAAAACGGTTTGTTACGGTTCCCTACATTTTGACGAGTTATGCGAACATAAATGTAGGGAACAGCTGTTTTTTTTTTCGCGATTTCAGGTTTTATCTCATAGTAAAATTTGTTCACAATGATGAGTACAATCTCTCATTTCGATTTGTCGCATCTTTTCAATTTCAACCTGTATACCTAAGTCTGAAATCGTCAACCCGTCTCAGGCAAAAGTGGTGATCAATGCTCGTGTCTTCTCTGTATGAGAAGAGGCATTTGCCCTGCAGGGGACAATAATAGACTGGTATTATTAGTTTTAATTAAGCGCTTTGTTTCCTGTGCCAACAGAAACATCTCACGAGTTTTAATTCCCACGAGTTACAATCAAAATCTCTGTGTGAATGTGAATATACGCTAGGTAGCCCGTGAAATCGAAATGTTCTTACGGTATTTGCAGGTAAATATCAGGCTGTACTTATGCTGAACAGAATACGATTTGCGAGCGAAAAAAGTATGTATTTACAGAATTATACTCATTAAAATCAGCAATACAACACAACCCTCTAAGTTCATACAATCCTATTGAATGACTTTCATGAAGTATCAATACTGCTTCATGCGAAGAAACAAAATATTTTCATAGAGATTAGTAGTTGTTGCGCATGGCTGAAATTGGGTCCCAAAAGTAGCCTGTTTCGTGTTAAACTAGTTATATTGCTTCGGATTATTTTTAACTTAAAAAAAAATTAAATAAGCAATTTTTTGAGAAAAGTATTTAAAAATAGTCCCAATGCTAAAAACATTTTACTCTTCAAATGCAATTAAGAGACTGAAAGTTGGCATCGGTTTTCATGAACAATAATAAAACGAAGAAGAAATATCTGACTATGTTCGCCAAATCGATTTATGTGTCAGTTGCCTTGTAGATCATAATGCAGTAATGTAGATAGCTAGATATGATGTACAGACGCCAGCACATCAAGCTACTACAATCTGTCAGATTTCTTTAATAGATTTTCAACTTTATCGCTAAAGCATAAGGTTCAAAGTTGATTGGGAAAATCTGACAGTTTCGGGTAGCTTGATGTGCTGGCGTCTGTACATAATAAGGAGTTATAATACTCCTTATTATGTAGGTACATCGTAAAAATTATATATATTAATGTTATTTTTTACAAGGGGTGACAGAATGACAAAAGTAATTCAGACACACGTATATTGTTGTGTTACTGCAATATTAGGGTGGTCCTTATTCCTAAGAAAAAAAATTTTTTTCTTTAATTTCGCGGGGCACCACGTAATTTGATTATATACCATAAGAAAGTATTTCAGTATTTTTTTTGAATTTTTTAAATAACATTTAGAGGTCGCTACCAAGGTTTGAATTTTAAATAAAAACTCGAATTTTTTCTTGTTTTCTTTATTTTTTTTTTAGATTCTGCCATTCTTTGAATAGTTTTTCAATTTTACTGATGACATGTTTTTTTAATTGAATTGGTATACTAGCTTTTTCCCACAAATTTATAACTCCGCAAGCCGTCAAAGTCGCAGATTCACGTATGCTTTTCTGTTCTTCATTTTTGTAGTAAAAAAAAAACGCAAAACTTCACCGATGGATGGCAACGTTGATTGGTTTAATTCGGATAATAATTGTCCAATAAGCCAAACTTTACTTTGATTTCTAGTAGCTTTACTGAGACGCCATAGCAAGTTGAAACACGTTAATATGATTTTTACAAATAAAACACGTACGCTTTCGTTAATGATGTATTAGACATGAAGTGTAGTAAGAAGTGAAGTAAGACGTACAATTTGAAACATACGCAATTACGCATCCGCACAAACCAATTTTTAACGTATTATGTTATTGCGCACGCGTACGTCTTATCTTTTTGATTGTGTGAACGGTCTAAATTTCGACGCGTCGGTACAGAAGAGAGGTCGAGAGGAGGAAGGGATAAAAAGCGATTGTCTATGCGAGTTTTACTTGCACGGAAAACATGATATAAACACCTAAATGAAACATTAATGAAACCATCATTTAAGATGTTTTTCAATGCTTTTTGTAAAAATTTTGACAGCTGGTAGCGACCTCTAAATCTTAACAAAAAAAAAAAACAAAAAAAACTTATTTCATATTTAGAAGTATATAATCAAATGAGAAAGTGCCCCGGGGATAATTTAAGAGTCGAAAAATAAGGACCACCCTATGCAATATGTTATAAATATTTAATTAAGGGGGAAAAACATCAACTTAAACAGGGAGCTAAAAATAGCTGTGAAATAACCGTATGTTTTAACTCAGCCGTGGAAGTAGCTCACTAGAGGCTATCTGATCAGAATTTTGATAAGAAAGATAGATAGCAAGTAAAAGCATGTTTTGTGGTCTTGCTATTTCTGGCATGATTTCACATAAGTACACAGTTCACAGAAACGGTATATATTCGTCATACTTATGTATATGCATTAAGTAGGTATAATATATTTAGCATATTATGTTCATATGCATTCGATGCTCATTAGGTATTTTTATTCTGAAGATGGCTGTCAAGAAGTACAGTGGAAACTCGATTAACCGGACTAATAATAATTGTTGTCGTTAGGGATTCGGATAATCGAAAATCCGGATAATTGATTAAGTACATGAAGAAGAGCGGGTTTTGTGCATATATAGTACGTACATATTGTTATGTGTTTATTAAAAACAACAAATACATATCAACTAAAATGAAAATTAATGTTTATTATGAAATTATTAAGCGATACATTTTTCAACATACGATGTATGCACTTATTGGTTGTGGTTGGTCGTGGTTGATAGACCGGATAATCGCGAATCCCTATAACTGAGGGCCGGATAATCGAGTTTCTACTGTAGTAAAATTAGTTATGTACCTTATTAGGGATCAGCTTACATATTTTTAGTTTTCCAGCATCCTTTAAAAGTAACTAAGCACTAATTTAGATTTAATCATAAAGAGTAGATGGTGCCGATTCTCTTGTTTACAAACTAAAGTATCTAAATTTAAGTTCAGTTCATCTTTTTCATTAAGAAAAAGACAAAATAATATATTAGTTTAGTCCTGTCAAATTAGTCAGAGCCTGATGTAATTTTAGTAGGCAAGTTTTTAATCACGTCTAAACTTGTATGGAGTAGTGTCAGGCGCTGATTAATTTGGGTGGACAAAAGGACAGAATATACATTTTAGTTTACTCCTGGTAAACTAAAATGTATATTCTGTCCTTTTCTTAATGAAAGAGAAATAAAAAGATGCACTGAACTTAAATTTAGTTTACTTTGTGAACAACAGAATCGGCACCATTGTATACAGGATGTTTTTTTTTTCAGGCTCCAAATTTTTACAGGGAGTTCTAGGTACTAATTAATATGAACAACTTTCACTATGGGACCAACTCTGAAATCACGAAAACAAAATCCGTTACCTACTTGACCAAAATGTATGAAACAGATGTTTTTTTTTTTCGTGATCTCAGAGTTGGTTCCATAGTGAAAGTTATTCATATTCATGGGTGGAACACCCTGTAAAAATTTGGAGCCGGTAAAGAAAAGCATGCTGTGTATTTATTATTTTTTAAAAACATTAGCTACGCATTTCTCAGTAGCAGCCTGGAGTCTGAATCTACGCCCGGCTGATGGCAATAGGTTTGCCCCATATTATATGGGACTACACGGTACACCTCTGACGTCTGCTCAACCCTTCGGGTTAACAAAGCGTGATGTTATGTTGTTAGCTACGCAAATAATCACGTACCCCGCAGTTCTAGGTTAGGCGTAATATACAATAGTACATGACAAAAAAAAAAAAATCACGTCACGTTTTTCTATTTGACACGTAACTTTGAAACTGCTACCAAGAATTAGTCATTACTAGTGTCCATAGATACCGGCCTTGATCTCCTTGTAGCCACAAGTGGCAAAAGTAAACAAGACATATACGCGTTTGCGGTTAACAAATACTGTGTACAGTCAAATGCAGAAGTAAATGATGATTGGTTGGCGTTTCTAAGGTGTTTTATCACTAAACAGCTATTATTTTCTTTTTTGTCACATCTGTTCGACAGAGGATTTCGACTTTAAAGACAGATGTTACTGTAATTTCAGAATATTACGCAAATGTCTAAAAATACAAACAAGGTTTTCGGTATTTTACAGAAAAAACTCAGTACTTTTTGTTCACATACCAACTGGTATTAATCTCACTACTTGTTTACAAGTTTGCAGTAGGATTTTAGATCTAAAGATGGTAGTTATAAGGTGCATTTGACAACGTTACTGTTTAGGATTACTTACTACTTCTTGCTATGTTTAGTTCACTTTGAATATTAGCAAAAATGTTTGAAATCCAACCTTGATGATGATTATGTTTTCATATTATCATAAAAACTCCTGCTTTGGGTAGGTAGCTCCTAAACAAAGCAGGAGTTTTTAGAAATCCTACTATCCTACTAATATTATAAACGCGATGTTTTGTGAGGATGGATGGATGTCTATTTGTTACTATTTCACGCAAAAACTACTGAACGGATTTTGATGAAACTTTACAGTAATATGTATTGCTTCTACATCAGATCCTGATACTCCTTATCGACACTTATGCGTGTGAAACTAGTAGACAATATTTTATTGTCCAGAAGCAGAGATATAATCGAAGATGTGAAGTACCATCAATATTTGGATTACTATTAACACTTTATAGTACAGCTGGCAGCTGGATGAGAGTTGCAGAAAATCGAGTTGAATGGCGTGCAAAAGGAGAGGCCTATGTCCAGCAGTGGACTGCTATAGGCGGAAGATGAGTGCAGGTTGAGGTGTTAGTTTAAAATGGTTATTATTTTATACCGTCTGAAAATTTATTTCATCATCATCTGCCTAGCCTTTTCCCAACTATGTTGGGATCGGCTTCCAGTGTAACCGTATGCAGCTGAATACCATTATTTTACATGGAGCGACTGCCTGACCTCCACAACACAGTTACTGGGTAATACGATACCCCTAGGTAAGACCGGTTGTCAGACTTTCGGGCTTCTGACTACCCGTAACGACTGTCAAAGATCTACGAATGACAACCAGGATCAACGGCTTAACGTGCTTTCCGAGACATGGAGGGGTCTCGGAAAGCACGTTAAGCCGTTGGTCGGTCGACCTGTGCGGCTGTTATTATTTAGCCACGGGGCCCTCTGAAAATGTATTTACATATTTATTTATTTATCCTCACACTGGAACGCCATTCAGCAATTACACCAACGGAGCAAAAAATTACTTCATGTAAAATCATAACAATAATAGTATGGCCTTAGTGCATCGACTGACTCATTCTGATGATTATTGGATAATAATCCACGACTAGCAATGACATTTATTCGGTGTAAAATTGACCGCAACAATCGAGCAGTACCTCTCGTAGGTACAGACGCCAGCACATCAAGCTACCCGAAACTGTCTTTCCCAATCAACTTTGAACCGTTTGCTTTAGCGATAAAGTTGGAAATCTATTAAAGAAATTTGACATATTTTAATAGCTTGATATGCTGGTATCTGTACTTAGCTGATAGTACAGAGTACAGAGCAAATGCAACGCGACGTCTAAGCTCCGTATACGTTCGACGACCGCCATTACATGAAGGGAAAGGGACCCAAACTATACTTACTTAACGAAATGTCCTTTCCGAAACAGCAGCGCATCTCTACTAGTATTGACTTGTCTGCTGAGTTTCAACCCGTGTAATACACAGGAATCGACCACTGAAACAAAACTGCGGTATCCATTGCCCGGGGACTTCGCATCAAAGTCGTATAGAGGAGCCACCTGAAACAAAAAAAAAAAAAAAAATAGTTGAAATAAATAATTTCAGTACTACAATTTTTCTTTATACATAGTTGTCTAGTATACTATTTGAGTCGGCTTCCAGTCTAACCAGATACATCTGAATTGAAATATAACATCCCCTTCGCGTCCCACCAGCAACACAACATGATTTGCGGATTCGCTTTTGGCTGGGTTGGTGGTTGTTCTCCACGAGGAATCCAGACTGCACGACGGGAAATGTTTTCGTAGAGGATCCAACTTTCGTCTCCCGTTACCAAATTCCCGAGAAATTCTTTGCGATGTGAACGAAAAAGGAGTGACTGACAAATGGTTACACGACACTGCTTGCTGTATTATATGGCGAATTTCGTGACCTATACGAAGATTACAGAAAATATATACAACGTGTAATGTTAAAAGCGCAAAACCTCACACACCCCAACTGATTTTTAATTCAATTGACCTATTTCAGAGAGAAAATAAGTAATTAAAAAAATTGTAAAGGTTTTATGTGCTGTTTTAGTTTTACTGGCCATTCTGATCGTTTCTTGCATCTGCGACGACGCTTTATCGAGGGAGGAGTCGTCACCGGGCCGATGCGCCGCGCTGACATTGGCTTGCTTGACCTATTAATAAATAGACACGGCAACGTTTTTAAGGAAGATTTTTTGAAAAATGTGACCTATATTAAAAAGTGGTTCAATTAATTCTGCTCGTTATTCTGATCAAACTATTTTCAGGTTTTGCGCAATTAACGTTACACGTTGTATATAGATTAAATATATAAATATTTATATATACAGCGTGTAACGGAAGGGGGGTATCAACCCTGAAGGAGCTGAATGTGCTCATGAAACTCAACAACTTTCCCCAAAGAAAATAGGTCGAAATATGAAAAAAAAATTTGGCCCTCCCTTACAAAACTGACTACCAGCTGATTGATTTACTATGGGAGGGCCAAATTTTTTTTTAATATTTCGACCTATGTTCTTTGGGGAAAGTTGTTGAGTTTCATGAGCACATTCACCTCCTTCAGGGTTGATACCCCGTTTCCGTTACACGCTGTATAGGCGGTCGATTTAAAATTTCAGTTATAAATGCCTCGGTATCCATTTCCGCCACAAAATCATCTAAATTTTTTTATTTATAACTACGCCATTGAGTACGTCACTGCTACACCGCTGTCCGCGCCGCTCTGTTTCGTGGCGTCGCACTCATTCACTTGTACTTTAATTTGTTCCTGCCGCTCGCTGCACCGCGCGCCGCTGTAGCGATTCGCTCGGAAAAACCGCGCGCGTTTTCGCTGTGAGCGGCGTGTCGTGGCATGCTTCAAACATTTTCATACTTTTGATCTTACCGCTCGCCGCCTCCGCGCTTAGCTGCCACTCGCAGCGGCAAGGTCGTGAACGGGCCGTGAGACAGGCGAGCAAAGCATTATCATCGATGGTCGGTGGACGTCCGGATCTGTCTTCTTGTTCGAGGCTCGAATCTCCTTCTCAACCTTCGAAGCGATCAAACCAGCGTTTAACTGTGCGCCGAGAAACTACGTTCTCTTTACATGCATGGTTGATGTTAGCTGCTGCTATGCTCGTAATAGATGAACGTTCGGATACCATGTCTGTCCATTTTAGCTAATATTCTGGAATAAAGCGCGCGCGTTGCCTTATATACCTCTGCCGCAGAAGTTTCGAGAATTTTCTACAACGTGTAACGTTAAATGCGCAAAACCTGAAAATAGTTTGATCAGAATAACGAGCAGAATTAATTGAACCACTTTTTAATATAGGTCACATTTTTCAAAAAATCTTCTTATAAACTTTGCCGTGTCTATTTATTCATAGGTCAAGCCATCGCGGCGCAGCGGCCCGGTGACGACTCCTCACTCGGTAAAGCGTCGTTGCAGACGCAAGAAACGATCAGAATTGCCCGTAAAACTAAAACAGCACATAAAACCTTTACAATTTTTTAATGACTTATTTTCTCTGAAATAGGTCAATTAACTTTAAAATCAGTTGGGGTGTCTGAGGTTTTGCGCATTTAACGTTCTTACACGTTGTATAAGTTTTTAAATTTGTTTGGATCTTAGACTTAATAAGATAGGCAATCTGCATGTGGTTGTTCCATAAGCGAAAGCACTAGGAAGTGGTGAAGGGCGGGCGTTTTGGGGGACTGTCTTTTGTAATATTTACGTTCGAAAAGTGCTGATTCTCTGGGTTTTGGGTCTACCCTCCATCATAATATGATGGAGGGTAGACCTAAAACCCACTAATTATTGTTGTTCCTACTCTACCTTTATGATTTATCAACTGTATTTTCTAGGCTACTTAGTTCAATACACAAATTACGATATTTGGTGTTTTATAGAAGACGAAATAAGTAATAACAGCCGCTCGGGTCGATCGATCAGGTTAAGCGACGCTTGCCGCGGTTGGTCCGTGGATGGGTGACCATCTTCAGATACCAAGACCCCTCCGTGCCTCGGAAAACACGTTAAGCCGTTGGCCCCGGCTGTCATTCGTGCATCTTTGACAGTTGTTACAGGACGTCAGTAGCCTGAAAGTCTGACTACCAGTCTTACCAAGGGGTATCGTATTACTCAGTAACTGGGTTGTGGAGGTCAGATAGGCAGCCGCTCCATGTAAAATAATGGTATTCAGCTGCATACGGTTACACTGGAAGCCGACCTCAACATAGTTGGGAAAAGGCTAGGCAGATGATGATAGAAGACATAATAAATAGCTAGGTATTGCTTCAGTTAGACACATGATGTTGTTAATTAATATCTCTAATCAGTAGATACATAACTAGTTAAAACAATGTATGCGCACATGTTCAACAACATACATAAAATTGATAACAAATACAACATTTTACAAAACAGCAATTACATTTTAAACAAATTGGTGTTTTTATCAGCTGCAAATTGAATTGATTGGCGTAATGTATAAGAAGAACAGTGCATTCTCCCAGTGAATCATTGATGAGTACCTAAGGTACAAAGTTCAGCTACACATTGTCTAGCCGAGTGTTGGTGATAACTTTTTGTTAAGATACCAATGTATAGTTCAGAAATTAAAGTAAGCACGTGTTTCCTTATCTCATCATGTGATCATAGTATGCTAAGAGCATCTGGTTAAATTAGAACATGTGTTTTCTATTATGATAAACGATAAACATTACAATGAAGCAGTAGGCAAAAGTCTAAATATTATTTACAAAAAAAAAAAAAAAAAACTTATAACATAAACTCATGCCTTCTTCCCATGGGGGTAGGCAGAAACTACAGAATGGCTATACTTAATCTCTAATTTGTGTTATTAGTAAGTATATTCTGTAAATATAGGCTTAAATCTTTAAATTAGTAAGTATATTCCTTAAAACCTGCAATCTGATAATTATAAAATGGGGCTAAAACTTTAATCTATAATGAAGATATAGAGACTATGACCATTATAATACCAACAGTATTTTATAATCTACATTAATGGGTAAGTACAAGAATATAATAAAATAACTATGCCAACATGAAAAGATTGATTGTTGATATTTAATACAGATAATAACTTAATTATTTGGAATATTCTAATTTATAATCTTTTTTATTAGATAACCACAAGGAAGTGTGATAATTTACTGTTTCAGTATGAAATACTTTCATAATCTAGTTTGAATATAACAATTAATTCTTGATAGATAGATTACTTATATTGGGACATTGTTACCAAATAATGCATTAGAAAGTCTAGAGGAAATGTTAATGTTGTGACTGTACTGAGTGACCTCATTTCTTTTGTCTTTTGAATAACAATTTCTAATATGTATTAAGAGCACAGGTGGTTTTAGGATTCACACAACAATTTCACTTTCAAAGCAGCTATAAACTATGAATTTCCACTAGAGTATTATGAATTAAATATGTGTACATACCTTTCTCACATGATCTACCAAAGGCCATACAGTGTCTACATGGTCCATAAGAGTCATGAAGCCCTGGTACAATCTCTGGCCATTTTCTGTATCGTCCGGCTGAAAATAGGTCGCGTTGTTTTGGCACGAATCTTTCAATGCTTCGTACATCGCATACGTTGGGGGAGCACCATCCTGCGACCCTTCGCAACATAGCGCAGCCTTAGCCGGTGACTCCGCAAAGGCCATTTTCGACAAACCCCCTTTCGCGAAACGCAAACCGCGTATAAAGAACTTAATCCTCATCTGCAACGATTTTATTATAAACATCTGACGCACTTATTTGTTATGCATAGAAAAAAAAATCATTCCAATCGAAAATATAATTACAAATTAGTTGGCGGGAAAATTTTGTTATCATTGTATCATAACTATTTTACTATTTCATTCAGCAGCCGATTATTTATAACACACAGCACTGACTTTTATGATTGTAAAATATCGCTTCGTTACGTACGATCGAGATATTGAATACAGTTGACATGCGACTGAATTGTGTCAATTTTACTGAATGACAAATTGACAGCTGTTTTTAGTGTTTTGTTTTTGGTTTCCTTCCCTGCCCCGTATTATTAAGTTGGCAACAGTAGCCAACGTTAAGGAATCGAAACACCGAATACTTAGCTATCACATCGTTGAAAAAGAGCTACTATTTTCTATCTACGAATCACATACATTTTTTACAATAGGCCTCAGAAATAAAATATTTGCTTGAAAAATTGACACCTTGCTTTACAAAGTTGACTGTCAATTCTTTAAATATGTTATTAGAAATTACAGCCAAAGTCAAGCAAGGTGTCATTATAAAAGTACGGAAGAAAAAACTGTGTTTATTAAACTCAATCTCACGGAAATACTTGGGGTGCGAATGATGTAAATAAAAGCACTACACCGTCAGTGCCAATTATTTTAAAATCTTTTTCAAATAGGATAAAAATGTGGCTTGCTTAGTTCAGATGTCACTACTATTGCGTCTCCAAGAATTTGACATCTAGCTGTCACTATCCATACATTTTTTGTAAACAAGCTACTTCTTTACGCATAATTAAGACTCTCAGCGCCATGTGGTCCGCCGGCCGCCCACATAGCCCGCTTCTCTAGAAAATCGCAGCGCTGAGAGTGTTAATTAATATGCCCCATTGCGCAGCTGTTGATTGCAAAAATACGGAGGCTCATGTATTTTCCAAAATATGTTAAAAGATGAAAAGAAAGCTGCCCGAAAAATAATAGGAAACCCGATATTTCGTCGAGACTATATGCTATCCTATTTAAACCTAAAGACTTTTATGGAGATAGTCGTGTACAGGTGATGCTCTCAAGAGAGCTCAGTCTGTTTAATTACCTAAAGATGCGTGTGTGTTTATACTATTAAATTAGATCAGTGCTAAAATTAACATCTCTGAAGCTTTTCAGTCAGAAAGATCATCTTTGAGTTGGTTTTCAACACTGATCAGTTTATTCCTGTCTTCAAAATAAAAAAAAAAACTAAAGTCAGCAAACACAAGATAAATTATAAAGGACATCATTCATTTCGTACCCAAATAATTAAAGTACTGCTGTCTTATGGGAAATGACCTCTTGAGCATTTTTTACTATTACAACGAAAGTCTACCATTAAACCCTCGGCTGCTATTTGAGATTGAAAATGCCAAAAATCATATTTTAATAACAAATATACAGTTAAAACATGTTCAGGGTGTTACATTCAATTGAAAGTTGGTATTTCTTTAATGTTATGCATATAACACTTGTTATAAAAATATGATTTTTGACATTTTCAATCTTAAATAGCAGCCAGCGGGTTAATTTTTGAGCCATTCACCTGTGTAATGTGTAGTGTAACTGTAGTGTCGAAAAAAGCGCGGGAAACGTCGAACTTGGTAGACTCGTCACCCTTAAATGCATAATGTTGCCAAATGGCAACAAAGCACGTCATTTAATTTTTTTAAGAATGTGTTAGCTGTGAGTTTCTGAACGCACCTCTTTTTGTCAAAACAATATATATACTCTATGAATATTAATATTATTGTATGATTATTATATATTTATTATCTAAATTCTATAGATAAATACCTATACAATAGCATTTTTTGCAATACGATAAAATAAATCATGCATTTAAGGGTTAAGAAAAAAATTGAAAACTGTTATATAAGGATGAAAACGTGATACTGGCTGAATGCACAAACCGTGCGAAGCCAAAAGGAAAAAAAAAATTGTAGCGTCCGTCACTGTCATAGTGTCATCTGTTGATCTGTCAAACTGCTGTGGTTTACTTTCGGATATAAAATCGTATCAAATAAAAACATGAAATAAACTGTTATCTATTAAAATGGGGGAAATATTAATGGAAATCGATTCAGTCGATGCCGGTGAGCATGGTAACCAAAGCGAAATAACTACCAACAGCGCAGAAAATGAAGAAAACTCAGTGATTCAAGAAGGGATTGTGTACCAATATCCAAGTTTATTTACGAGTAAAACTCTGATAGAACTTTCAAATTCTTCTTGGTCGCGTCATAAAAGGGCTAATCAATGTGTGCAGCCTTACTTGCGCGGTTGTAAATGGTCGCCGGACGGTACATGTTGCCTCAGTATAGTAAATAATGATGGGGTACATGTGACCGAATTATCAAGGGACCTCTATTCGGGTAATATAGCTGCAGACCGGATTATAGATGTTATGGACTCTGTAATCCATGTTAAAGAAGCTGGGTTGATTTATGACTTCTGCTGGTTCCCTCTTATGAACAGTGCAATACCTGAAAGTTGTTGGTTAGTCTGACTTTAATATTCCTACGACTACTTTATTAAAACTCCTATCACACAAACATTGACCTTACAGGCAAAGTATATTCTATTGCTACATACATTTACTTCGCATACATTACTGATACATTCTAAATATTATTAAAAATATCCATACAAAGTACTTATAACATTCTTATAAACCATGATTAAATACTAATTAATATCTTAATAATTTCAGCTGGCTGACAACCAGACAGAATGCACCAGTGCAGATGTGGGATGCCTTTGATGGTTCACTGCGGTGCTCCTACCGAGGATTTGATGCGGTTGATCAGATGGAACCAGCCATCTCTGTGGCCTTCACAAAAGATGGCCGCAGAATTATAGCTGGATACAAAAAGGTCATCAGAACTTTTGATGTGGAAAGGTGATTAAAGAATATTACTGTATAGTCATCCGGTTAGACTGGAAGCCGACCCCAATGTAGTTTTGATAAAAGCAGCAAACAATAAAAAGCAGAATATTCATTTATTCTAGTTGGGTTACAATTCAACATTTTTTTAATATGAAAAGTTCCTAAATATTGCCCACAAAATGCTTACCTTTCATCAACATCATTCAAAAGATTATGCAGAGAATAAGAGTGCATTTTACTTCATATTTTAAGTATTCCCTTCTATTTAAAAAGTTCGTTTGGACGAGTTATGCGAACATAAATGTAGTAGGGAACAGCTGATTTTTTTAAATTGCGATTTCAGGTTTGGTCCTATAGTAAAAGTTGTTCATAATGATAAGTACAATGACCCTTTAAGAGGTTGTGCGTTAATTCTGGGACATGTTGTATACAACATGTAACGTTAAATGTGCAAAACTAAAAAATGTGCGTGAAAATAGTTTGATCAGAATAAAGAGCACAATTAATTGAACCACTTTTTAATATAGGTCACATTTTTCAAAAAATCTTCATTGAAAACGTTGCCGTGTCTATTTATTTATAGGTCAAGCAAGCCAGTGTCAACGCGGCGCTGCGGCCCGGTGACGACTCCTCCCTCGATAAAGCGTCGTCGCAGACGCAAGAAACGATCAGAATGGCCAGTAAAACTAAAACAGCACATAAAACCTTTACAATTTCTTTAATGACTTTTTTTCTTACTGAAATAGGTCAATTGAATTAAAAATCAGTTGGGGTGTCTGAGGTTTTGCGCATTTAATGTTACACGTTGTATTAGGCCTATTGCCACCAACAAGCACAAGTCCAGACTCCGGGCTCCTATTGAGATACTCCATATAGAAAAACTCATTAACACTTTACCCAACCTGGAAACTGAACCCAGGAACGTAATGCTTAATAGTTGCACTTGCGACCACTAGGCCTATGAGGTCACACGTCGTAGTTTTACATAAAAATAAATTATAACATTTGTACATTCAAACATGTGACTATTTAATGAATCCACAGGCCAGGCAGAGATTTTGCAGAACATAAAATTCAAAGCCCTGCTTCATGTTTCGATACTAGTGACAATCTACTGGCAATTGGCTCCTGGAACACAAGTATTAGTTTATACAATGTCAATGAAATGGGTGCTTACAAGAGTATCGGGAAAATGCATGGCCATGGAGGTAAGAAGACATTTATGTGTATTTTTTAATTTAATTAAAAATTAGGCAGTTACCACAGCAATAAAGGCTTCAGACAGTAGGGTAAAGAAGCAAGCAAGGTGGTATCTTGGGTACTTTGGGTAGCCATTTTCTAGTATAGTGCAGCAGCTTTTTAAGCTAAGTATAACTGGAATCCATTATCATAAATGGATATGTTCTCACCACTTTTCCTTGTAACTTGAATATTGTGATAATAATAATATGATATCGGATATGTATTAGATTAGTCCGGTATGTAAAGATGGTCACCCATCCACAGACCAACCGCGGCAAGCGTAGCTTAACCTGATCGATCGACCTGTGCGGCTGTTATTCAACTACTTTATTTAACATCATAAATGTCTCTTTATAGCATTCTTATATTATTGTGACAACTGTTTAACCATTTTCTTCTATCTCGTTTTCAGGTGGAGTAACACAAGTGAAATTCGCGCCAGACGGCCTACGTCTCATATCAGGCGGACGCAAGGACCACAGACTACTAATATGGGACATCAGATACTACCGTAGACCACTCAACATACTATCTCGCGTAGTGGATACTAACCAAAGAATTTACTTCGATATTTCGCCGTGTGGCAGACACTTGGTGACTGGTGGTACAGACGGAGTGCTAAGAGTATGGGATGAAGAACAAGTGCATTGGAAATCCAGTTTGGATGCTACTCTGGATCAAGGGGATAATACTACTTATAAAGTTTGTATTTTCTTTATTTCTCATTTTCTATTTAATTCTGTGTATCTATACAAATAATAAAGCTAAAGAGTTTGTTCTTCCGTGTTAACTCGCGGGCAGAAGCTAGCCTGCTATAAATCAACCTTGGTTTTTTTTCTTTTTCATTTATCTTACTGTATACAACTACGCTATACAGACCATTGAGCTTTTTAAAATAGGTCTTAATATCTCAGTCACCATTGATCCGATAATGTTCAGGATTTAGCACAAATCATCCTTTGCAGTGTTTTAATAATGATTGTTGCGTTTTTCTTTACAGTTCCCCCTCCACAAAGATTGTTGCAACAGCGTCTCAATACATCCACTACGTCCCATCTTAGCAACGGGCTCAGGACAATTCCACTTATCAGACCCACTGCTCTCACCACAAAAGAAATCTAACAGTGGCAATAAGAATGTTAGTGATGTTGTAACTCCAATAACTGCGGGAGAAGTGGATTCTGACATAATCAATGACAATACGACTATTGTTACAAATGAAAAAAAGGAATCAGATGAATCTGGTAACGAAAACGAACAATCAGCAATTGACGTAGACGTGAAATATTCTGACAAAAGTGAAAATAGTTTAGTGTTCTGGTGGATTGGTGATGTATCTGACTGAATAGACCTCAATTATATAATTTGAATTTTATTTTTCGCGTGGTTTACCATATCGATGTTATCTAGTGTTTAAGTAGTCCTAAGTTTCTAATCTTCTGATATAAAACCATGCATTTGATATTTTGTATTTAATAAAATCATTTTGTTTTACCCCATAAAATAAGAGTACACACTGTACACAGTAGGTATAGTTATCGCAATATTATGACGGTTTTTCATGTGGCGTTATCCGATTCGCCGAAAGTATTGTGGAAAAGGCGGACCAAGCCATACAATTTAAAACGGATATTAAATGGATTAGAGCACTAAAAATTAAATTGAAATTTGATCTTTCAAATACATTCGATTGGGTTAATCGTGACACCGTTCCTGCAAGTTTGTTTGGTATGGGGTTCAAAAAAGCTCTAATGTAAAAATAATTAGTTAAATAATAGATTTCAGTGCCTCGGTAGTAGGGTTCAATCTTACGGACCAGAATATGTCAAGTCAAGCAGGTGTTCCCCAAGGTTCTATACTAACAGCTGGTTTTCGAATTGAGGATTTGATGTTAATAATTTGTCAGTCTACCTAAACATGAATAAAATATTTTTATAACGAAGTTTTCTAAACGCACTTGCGGTAAGAGTAAACTAGTAGAAATCGTCACGTAACTAAAAAGCGTTAGGCCCCCTCCATGCGACCATGGACCATGGTTTTCGAGGGTGTTAAAGCCGATAGTGTGGTCAAGATCCTAGTGTAGGTGGACACCTGTTTGACAAGATTTATCGGTTCGAACGGAAGCTGTACCTGTATCGTATAACTTTCAATACATGCACTAGGTGTTTCGGCGTGTCCATTCCTAGTAAAATATTTCACAACTTTGGCCATTTCACAGAATCGAACACCTTAGAGAAGTCTACTAAGCAGATATAGGCCGGTTTTTAAATTCTCGGGTTTTCTCAATAATGGCGCCGATTCCCTCGTTCACAAACTAAATTTAAGTTCAGTGCATCTATTTCTCATAAAAGGACAGCAGATGAATATTAGTTTAGTCCTGTCAAATTAAGATACACCATAGACAAGTGTAGACGTGATTAAAAAATTGGCTACTAAAAATACGTCAATTTACGTCAGGCGCTGACTAATTTGACAGGACTAAACTAATATTTATCTTCTGTCCTTTTCTTAATGAAATAAAAAGAAAAGATGCACTGAACTTAAATTTAGTTTAGTTTGTGAACAAGGGATTCGGCGCCAATCTGACGAACAATTAATATTTGATCCCAGGTGCCTTTCTCTTTCACAAATCCAACTTGTTCAGGTGCAATCTCTTTGGACAAATAGGCCTTTAGACGAATATGTAGTAATATACTGGCGTGTGGGATGAGAGCAATAAGGCGCCTTCCCTTTTCATGCAACGGAGCAAAGACTGTATGGGTCCAATCAGTAGCCCAGATTCAGTGTCTTCCATACCTTGTTACATATATCGAAGAAGATATCAACTCCCTGCTCTCTCAAAGCCATAATCGTCTCACTGGGGATTGCATCTCCGCCTGTAGGTTTGCCGTTCTTCACGTGTTCAATGTTCGCTCTAACTTCTGACTTTATTATCTCTGGTTCCAGCTCATTAGGCACGGTCGTAGGATATTCCTGTGATTGGGGGTCGGGGAATAAAGACTGACAATAATTCTACCGGGTATCAGAAATTTCGTCAAGTTCTGTCACGATGACACCAATTGTTGTCTTCAATTGCCCAAGTTAGTGATTTGGTTATTGAGCGGATCTTCTAGTAGAGGTCTTGCGATTCACAGCGGCCCGAGTGTACCTCTATTTCCTGACATATTCTCTGATAGTGGGCGTTTTGGACTCGACGGCATCCAGTCTGAATTTGATCAGACGTACAATTTACAACCTTTATGTCCGATCGTTTCGCCTTCATAGCTCGTCTTCTCTCGACCAAAGCATGAGTATCGCCAGTCATCCAGAGGTGACGTCTTCGAGCCTTTGCCGGCGGAATTGTCTCGGTGAATACTAGATGGCTCTATATTAAAAACGCGTAAGTGTTAAATTCACACTTTCTTCTCTCTCTTTCTACATATTATCTACTAGCGACCCGCCCCGGCTTCGCACGGGTGCAATGGAGAAACACTGATAATTTTAGAGCCATTATTTCTCGTAAAAAGTATAAGATAAAAAATGGTTATTGTGGGTTATCCCTAAGAGATAGACATATACTATCGCAGACTTTTTTATAGACCTTTTTAAGGTGTACAATACTGTAGTACATTATTTTGATCTATCTCGACGGGTTCAGCCAGCGTTTACAATGTAAGCGCAAAAAAATGTGTTTATTTACGACATCACATTAGAAACCTCTAAAATTATCAGTGTTTCTCTACTATATTATGCATGTATTATACATATAAACCTTCCTCTTGAATCACTCTATTTATTAAAAAAAGCCGCATCAAAATCCGTTGCCTAGTTTTAAAGATCTAAGCATATATAGGGACAGACAGACAGGGAAGCGACTTTGTTTTATACTATGTAGTGAAGAGTGTGTGTGCCTGCGAGTACCGCGTAAGGAACTTCGTTTCTGTTTTTTTATTATTTCCGAATTCAGTTTTCTTCAATTTTATTCAAACTTTGAGTATTGGAACTAAGTTACTCAAATATGCGTAAGGATTTTCGTTTCTGACAGGGTTTCCCTACCGCACTCGTCAAGTTACCATTTTGTCTATGTGGGCATTATTTTATCCTAAGCCGGGTATGGCTTAGGATAAAATAATGCCCACATAATAATGCACACACTTTGGCTTAGGATTAAGTACTAAAATTTTTCGTCCTAGCATTGTTAATAAAAAAATGTTCTTGTAGGTTACAATGTTTCTGAGTACCTACCTACTTCAGTGAAAACGTACGTCAGCCGGTCGATTTTGTAAAAATCTCACCGTGAAATCATAAGTGAAGTGAGCACTTAATAGTGTTAATCCCTAGCGAATGACAGCTCACTCCACGCTCACTTCACCTAAGCTTTCACGGTGAGATGGTTACAGAATCGCACGGCAGGTGTGAGAAAAATGAAGGTGCAAACAACAAATTGAAGCTATTGTTTTAAAGAAATAGTAGCAATCACATTGTATGAAAACAATCTCGGCCGAGGCGCTACTTTTGAACAAAACTCAATTTGAGCGGAGGGTACAGAGGTTCCTTTTCATTGGTAGTAGGGTGTTGAAGTTAACAACTGATAGGTACTTACTTTTTGATACCCGACCCGGCAACAAGGCGCGTTCATTTTAAATCCTACCTTAGTTGAACGTACCTAAATACTAAAACTTATTCGTTTTATTGCCAAGTGCGAGCGGAACAATCGGAAATATTTAACAACTCTTTTCAAAAAGATATTATCATTTGATTTACAGCTACGTTATAAATTCGTTTATGAGTTATTTGGTCGTTTCGGTGTTTGCATTGTTGGGCTTATTGGTTTAGTTCTGCTTAGGGAATGGAAGTTTCTAGGGCTTTTTAATGACTTTCGAGGCGGTTATGTTTGATATTTAATAAATTTTTATTTTAAATTAAATGTTTGCTAACAATAAATCTTGCCCTACATTTGCTCTGATTTATTTTTATACACAGGTGTTGCTGACTTTTAAGGGCGAACAGTTTCTCTCTGATTTCGCTTTTTTTCGACCATTCTTCAATCTAGGCGTCTGTTCTTTCTATGCTGGAGTACATTTAGTATTTCCAGAAAATATACATACAAAAAAATATAGTCCATTTTTTTCGAAACGGAGAATAGGTCATTATAACACATAATGTTTAAGAGATAATTCAATGTACGAGTAAGGACCTATTACCTACTGAGAAATAAGTGAGCCTTGACTTATTTTCTTGTGAGGGTTAGGGCGCTGACACACGGGCGTTGCAAATGCTTTGCGTCGGCGCTGCAACGCCTAAGCGGTGACATCATAGCAGCGCTCGTGTGGCACTCACTGCATCGAAATCACTGCGCTGCGACGACGCAACGCATTGGCAATGCCCGTGTCGTATCGCATCGCTCTTAGGTATATATTCAGCTGCTGATCGACTTTTATCCTACATTGCAATAGCTATAATTACCACTTTCAAGTTTACCTAAATGACTGCGAAAAGACTTCTTTTATGCAGTTTTTGCCTGAGTGAGTGCAGCTAGTCCAGTTATGTTTTTGTGAATCTATGAAACGTCGGTAGGTTCTAGATTCAATCATCATTAAATATCAGCAGCCAATCTATTCTGTAAAAATCTCACAGTGAACTTAGTGATGTGATCTTGAAATGAGCTGTCAATAGTGTCAATCCCTAGCATCAGGTGGAATGACAGCTCAATTCAACTTAGTTTTTACGGTGAGAATTTACAGAATAGACCGTCCGACCGAACAGCTCTGCTAATATCGACGGGCTAAACTCCAATCACACCCGGGCGTATATAAATGTTTACTGTTAGAATGAATGATCAGAAAGCGTTATTGCCATACTCACCACATTAATTTTATTAGGTACTTATATTGTTATTAGCAGACAGATAAATGCTATCCATCTCTGGCTCTAGGTAGACAATCCTATTATTGCTTAAAATATTACAGAGATTTATCATAGGCCCCAAACTAGGCAATTAAGAATAATAATAATAATCAAAATCCTGAAAAAATCCCGAGCCGTAGGCGAGGGCTTTAAAACACCAGAGATCGGGAATCGCACTTTCTCTCGAGTGATACATAGTGCTTTATACTACACCTACGAGGAAAATAAAAAACGAAATCTTTATTTTACTTTCTACGAAAACTGAATCCTCAAACAACACACAAATTGGAAATGGCGCCAATGGCGTCTGCAATTTTCACATGTTCTTTTTTCAAATTGTTTATCCTGTCGCCGCAGGGTCGCACTGCCAGCCCATTGAGATGGGATATAACAGGAGATGCCCTGTTATTCTATACACGGTTGTAGGTAGGTGCCAGAGCAGCCATCTTTGTCGCCAAGTTTCGTGGTAGTTCAGCTGTCAAATGGTTGTTTATTTTTTGTGTTATTGAGATTTGCGAGAAAATTACGAGGACTTTACCTTTAAAACTGCATGTAAATGTTGAAAAACAGCAATTAAACATGCCTGTGTGTTGTATTGTGAAGTGTGGTGCAAGGAAGAATGAAAATCAACCTCAACTTTCTTTGCACAGGTTAGTAGCCGGTTTTCATGCAATAACACATACAATAATAGACATTCGATGATATAATTGTAACGCGATCATGAATTTATGGCTAAAGTATTGATATTTGGGTGAATTTCCGTATAACAGACCTTTTTATTATTTTGTTAATTCATTCGTTTGTTTACAAGGGGGCCGTGGCTAAATGATAACAGCCGCACAGGTCGATCGATCAGGTTAAGCTAAGCTTGCCGCGGTTGGTCTGTGGATGGGTGACCATCTTTACATACCGAGACCCCTCCGTGCCTCGGAAAGCACGTTAAGCCGTTGGTCCCGGCTGTCATTCGTAGATCTTTGACAGTCGTTACGGGTCGTCAGTAGCCCGAAAGTCTGACAACCAGTCTCACCTAGGGGTATCGTATTACCCAGTAACTGGGTTGTGGAGGTCAGATAGGCAGTCGCTCCATGTAAAATACAGGTATTCAGCTGCATCCGGTTAGACTGGAAGCCGACCCCAACATAGTTGGGAAAAGGCTAGGCAGATGATGATGATGATGATTCGTTTGTTTACAATAATATGTCATAATAGAATAGTGTTGTACCGTTGCCTAATAGTTTCCGGAACTAGTTCCTCCGCTGGAACGATATCGGTATATTCTGCTATGTTAACATAAATAGTCCTGCGTCTTATTAGCTCCGATTGACCTTGCTAGGTCCGGCCCGTGGTTCACAGCACCAAAATCAAAATATTTTTTTTCACATAAACCTACGTGGGCACTTATGAAACGTCAGAAGCTAGATGCACGGTTCCAAATGGTGGTTTAAGCCGTTGGTCCCGGCTGTCATTCGTAGATCTTTGACAGTCGTTACGGGTCGTCAGTAGCCCGAAAGTCTGACAACCAGTCTCACCTAGGGGTATCGTATTACCCAGTAACTGGGTTGTGGAGGTCAGATAGGCAGTCGCTCCATGTAAAATACAGGTATTCAGCTGCATCCGGTTAGACTGGAAGCCGACCCCAACATAGTTGGGAAAAGGCTAGGCAGATGATGATGATGATGATTCGTTTGTTTACAATAATATGTCATAATAGAATAGTGTTGTACCGTTGCCTAATAGTTTCCGGAACTAGTTCCTCCGCTGGAACGATATCGGTATATTCTGCTATGTTAACATAAATAGTCCTGCGTCTTATTAGCTCCGATTGACCTTGCTAGGTCCGGCCCGTGGTTCACAGCACCAAAATCAAAATATTTTTTTTCACATAAACCTACGTGGGCACTTATGAAACGTCAGAAGCTAGATGCACGGTTCCAAATGGTGGTTTCCTATGCAGAAGAACCAGCGAGAAACTCCACGGTTACTCTTTTAAAAACAATTGGCTTTTACAATGTCTTCTATTTTTTTAAGTACCTGGTACTTGTTGACAGGCCTACACTGTCCTCCCCTACCTATTAACATTTTAAAAGCCAATTATTTTGAGTAACCGTGGAGTTTCTTGCCGACTCTTCTCCATAGAAACCACCAATTGGAACCGTGCACATAGCTTCTGACGTTTCCTATTGATTTTAGTTTCATATGCTAATATAATATAGCTGTAACCAAAATTATTTATTGATAAAAATACTTGCACTTTTTACAGGTTTCCTAAAAAGGAAGGACTAAAGAAAAAGTGGTTAGAGGCTATTGGTGAAGAAAATATTAATCCCCGACATAAAGAATGGTACCTCTGTTCACTTCACTTTGAAGAAAGCTGTTTCAATAGAACACTTGATGTAATGAGATTACATGATAACTCTGTTCCCACAGCATTTTTGGTAAATGTGTATTAAAATGATTGATTAATAATAGCCTGGCCGTTTGGCCTGAAATAAATAAATAGATATATATTAATTACATATATAAAAATAATAATAAATAAATAAATCATATTCCACAACTTTCACATAACGCCATCTAGTCCCAAACTAAGCAGAGCTTGTGCTATCAGTACTAAGACAGCTGATAAACATACATATATATTTCTAAATACATACATATTACAAGGTATAATAGGTATAATAATAAAGGTATAATATGCGAAAGCACCTGTTTTTGGGCATATGGATACATATCTCTTCACGCTGTTTTCCTTCACTTTAATACGTAAACGTGATGCAATTAAAAGGTGTTTTTTAATTCTGTGCCGAAAAAACACTTGGCATTAATTTTATTTTCAGGGAAGAAAGTTGATTGCGATAATTTGACAGTTTCGGGTAGCTTGATGTGCTGGCGTCTGTACCTAGTTCATATGAGTCTTTTACGCATAACAAAAGATTAGAAATAAAGTATTTTCGCATACTGTATTTTTATGCAAAATTATAAAGTATGTTTATCGAAAATAAACTAGGATACGTTACTATAAAGTAGGCAACCTTAGTTAGAACGGACTATAAGTTAGTATACTATATTATGATCCAAACGTGATAACTAGTACGACTCGTATTTAGTATCGATACTCGTTATAGTAACACCAATGTTCCTTGATTGATACAACCCTAGCAATGGCAGCCATTTTTTGAGACAATATGAGTTGTAGGTAGGCACCCCTTTTTCGTAGGTATTTCCAGTCCATATATATATGTCTATGTGCCAGCCCGACACCATCCAACACACAGCTAGTGGCCAGTGTCATTTTGCGAACTTGGAGATAAAAACTCACTGTAAAAACTTTTTGGCTATTGATATTTAGGTTACCGGCGCATAGTCTTACCCAAAATTAAAAAAGAAAAACCACGTAAGAAATGGATTTTCATACACTTTTCTCTCCCGCTCAGATGCATTTTCTCCCCGCATATTTGTTTGATATGCAATGACGTACTTTCTACCGTAAATTTGATAAAGTATCAAGGTACTTTCCAAGCAGGTGTAGTATAAAAACCATGTTCGAACATTTTTATTGACTATGGATAACATTATAGGTATGTCAGTTAATAATTTTCCCCCTTCTAGGAGCCGGTTCAGCCAGTCTATACCTATACTGTAAAACTCTCACATGAAAACTTAGGTGACGTGAGCTGTCATTCCACTTGATACTAGGAATTGACAGCTGACTTTACCTATGTTTTCGCTGTCAGATTTTTGCAGAATAGAATAGATCGCCAGGTCACCCAGACAGGTCTCCTTTCAGTGAGAGAGAGAGAGAGAGAGAAGCCACGAAGCGGGCTCAGCACAAGTTGGAGGATATCACATAATATCTTCGTTCTTGGACATGTTAGTTAGATTACTATGTTTTCTTCAACGTTTTCAGAACAGATTGAGGTCAAGACCAGGCCCCCTTCGCAATTACTTAGCAAAAAAAAAAAAAAATTACCAACATTAAAATCATTCCTAATTGTAGGAAGGGAAATGTTTCCATTCCCTAAACGCGAGTTCTAGGAATACAGGTTAGGTGTACCTGTACACTGAGCTATTATAATCCCAAGTTTGAGCAAGGTCTTGACAAATACGAAGACAGTCAAAATGTCAACGCGTACACAGCCCTAAGGTAAGACGTTATTTCAAGATAACCTCGCCTACATCATTAAGCTTTTAGGTGAGACGTGCTCCGTACTACGAGTTTACCTTAGTAGCCATCTCCTATACATATAAGAGTCACGTACCGTACCCAATTAGTAATAGGTAATTTTTCGGGTAGGAACTCTCGTGTGAGAATGTGCTAATTTCAGAATTAGGTAACTAATACTTAGTTACACAAATTCAATTAATAATTGTGATGAAGTATATCTTTTTTAATATTTCTTACAAATATGAATGAACTAGCTTTTGCCTATGAAACTCAACAACTTTCCCCAAAGAACATAGGTCGAAATATGAAAAAAAAATTTGGCCCTCCCATAGTAAATCAATCAGCTGGTAGTCAGTTTTGTAAGGGAGGGCCAATTTTTTTTTTTCATATTTCGACCTATGTTCTTTGGGGAAAGTTGTTGAGTTTCATGAGCACATTCACCTCCTTCAGGGTTGATACCCCCCTTCCGTTACACGCTGTATATGTCGGAAATTATACCACGGGAAATTATCTGTGTGGCAAAGAAACATGGCAGGATTTGTACAAAAAAATAAAGATGATTAGAGAAGTTGGAATTATAATTCTTATGTACTTGGGTGCCTAAAGACTATGTTCAGGTATTTACAATATTTTTATATAAGTATATAAGTGGAAGTGCGGAGACTCCTAACACAAGCAATTCCTTGCTTAAAAGGAGATCTCCAAAAATATGTATCTAAATGCCCATTGTAATTGAAATAAACATTTTTACTTTTTTTATTTTATACCCCGTGATAAAAATATAATGTTAAAAGTAAATAGTTTAACGAGGAGCTCATTATTTCAGAACGAAACGGTGGCTGTCAGTGTAAACAACAGTGGCAAAGATTTAAATCGTTAGATTCGCTCTACCGTGTCAAAACATAGTTGTATTTGTGATTCGTTTTGACACCTCTGATACACAATGACGCAGTGACTACACTAGATTGTCATAGAAACGCTATTTAATAATGTGTGAACTCCCTCTTCTCAGCATGAATACTTTTTCTTGTGACTAAGTACGATGAGGGCAAACCTAGCGATTTAAATATTTCTTTCAACAATATTTGACATTAGGTCAAACCCCGCCCGTTTGACTTAATGTCAAATATTGGTGAAAATGACAGATTTTCATGCAGCCGTTATAATATGACGGAACCGCTTTCCCTGAAAACCAAAGCTTTAGGGACACTATAAAGATTCCAACACCTCCATCACGAACAACGAATAAGTAGAGGGGCGGTGTAATTTTCTTGAAGCTCTCATTAAAAAACCAAACATTTTAAATGCCTTATTGACTATATTGTCAATATGGGCATCAAGGTGATGCTTTGGGTCTAACTGTCCACTATTGTGAAGTACCTAGGTTTAGGTAGGCTAACAATATTAAATTTTGAAGTGCCTATTATTCTCAATAATTCCCGGTAACGGTCATATCGATTGCTGTTATTAGCTAATGGAATAAAATTGACCCGTTTTTCGCAGATGCTAAACGCGTAGACATAATTCCGAAAATTTACGAAAAAATGTGGCAATTTGTAATCTCAATAACTATCAAGTGGTCGTTAGATTTTGTAACGCGACTACTTGGAAAGCTTTTAAGTGATTTTCGATATCGATAGGTAGCTAAAAGTGCTAAAATTAAATAGGTGTACTTTCTTTTGTAATGCATAAAGTATTTATTTTATGTAAAACTAGCCGACCCGGCAGGTTTAGTATCGCCTCAGAATCAATAAGCCGTTCCATACAAAATGTAAGTATGAGAAAATGTTTGGTTTTTTAAACAAAGTCTTACATAGAAGACAATTTGGATATCAAAAAAATGTTGGCACCGGAGACGCTATACAGGGTTACTGGTAACTCGACGTATTCCTTGCAGGACATCATAGTAGGGTTAAAATGCAACAAATTAAGCCACCAAATGTTCTACCGAAGTTCAGTAGTTTTTGAGTTAGTAAGGGTTTTAGATTTTTTGTGAAAAATCCCAGATTAAATTATTTGAACCCAATTTGAAAATTATTCACGGGGCGGCTGTACTGAAATTGGAGTTATTATCATAGTTGACGCCGTAGCGGATCGTTTTTAATAATTAAAAGTTCAAAATGACTAAAACTTTGGTGAAGATCACTAATCAAACATTTTTTTTTTTTGTAATTTTTGCTATTACTTCATACAAAATGTTGTCTTAGCACAAAAAAAAAATACTACACCAGGTTCACAAATTATTAGTAAAATATCCTTGTCTTATCAGCTATCCAAAAAGGTATGAAAGTTAATACAAAATCTTGGACTGCATTATGAAAATCGTTTTTGATTTAGTACAAGAAGGTGTTTATTCGGAAAATCAAATTAAACAATTTCGTGAAAATTATTATTATTTTTAATCAATATCAATTTGTGGTCTTTAATAACATGTATTTCACACGTCTTGTTCGAAGTGCTGCCCTCGGTTTCGAATACATGCTCTTATTCGCTTCCTCACTTCGGTTTTTGTGATTCTTGATGTGATTGTGGTCCTCATCTGGTCCACCGCATCTGTTATTCTCTCCCTTAGTTCTTCAATTGAATTTACGGGGGTCACATAAACTAGGTCTTTCATATGACCCCAGACGTAAAAGTCTAGCGGCGTCAGATCAGGGCTTCGTGCAGGCCACGGAATCGGCCCACCGCGCCCAATCCATCGGTTTGGATAGTTTTCATCCAGCAATTGTCGAATTGTGATGCGGAAGTGGGCTGGACATCCGTCATGTTGGTATATCATGTTTGCCCTTCTTTCTTCGGGTACATCCGTGAGCAGTGCTGCTAAATGATTTCTTAGGAAATCTTCATAAAGTTCCCCATTTAATGTTCGGGGTAAAATATGTGGGCCTATTAACTTATCGTCGATAATACCCATCCAAACATTAAGCGAGAACTTACGCTGCGATGCGGTTGGGGTCAGTTTCTTAGGGTTTCCTTCTCCCTTCGGTGCCCAGTAATGTAAATTGTGGTAATTTGTGATACCATCACGGTCAAAACATGACTCATCGGTCCACAGAATGTTTTTCAAAAAGTTTTCACTTTCGGCATCGGCATTTAGCATGAAACGACAAAATTCAAGCCGTCTCTGCGGATCTCCCTCTTCTAATGACTGCACGGGTTGGTAGTGGTATGGATGTCGGCCTGACAAGTGAACTACAGACCAGACTTTCCACTGTGACATACCAAGCTCACGCGCTACGATGTTTGTAGATATGTTGGGCTCGTCAATAAAACGTTGAAGAATCAGCTCCTCGTCCTCAGCCGTGTATCTCCGAGAACGACCAGTGTCAATTTGCCTGCTTCTTTGAACACTGCCAGTTTCAGATAATCGCCGATAAGTCGATCCGAAGACACTAACGTGGGGGAGTCGGCGGTTTGGAAAGCGCAGTTGATATGATCTTCGCGCCTCAGCAGCGTTACCGTCACAAAGTCCGTAACAGTACAATATGTCAGCGTATTCTTGATTAGAATATGCAGCCATAGTCAGCACTTATGAACGCACAGCACAACACAAGAGCAAGATATGGGGCAACAGTCAGGGATATAGCCAGATAACAAAACACGAACTTGCGCAACGTAGAGTTGTAACTAACTAACGCTGACGACCAGATTTTGTGAAGTCGCACCCTGTCTCGTACCGAGGGAACAATAGTGACCAATCATAAAGCTTGCCGAGTGTTTGGAATTCAAACGCAGGTAAAAACTACGAATAATATGACGGTCGACCTATTGTTCTAGAACAATAGGTCGACCGTCTCGCAATTTTACCTGCTCCCCATAAAACTTCTATCTTTCCCTGTCACACACGCAAAAGTATTGACAATCATACCTTTTTGGATAGCTGATAAGACAAGGATATTTTACTAATAATTTGTACACCTGGTGTAGTATTTTTTTTTGTGCTAAGACAACATTTTGTATGAAGTAATAGCAAAAATTACAAAAAAAAAAAAATGTTTGATTAGTGATCTTCACCAAAGTTTTAGTCATTTTGAACTTTTAATTAGTAATAACGATCCGCTACGGCGTCAACTATGATAATAACTCCAATTTCAGTACAGCCGCCCCGTGAATAATTTTCAAATTGGGTTCAAATAATTTAATCTGGGATTTTTCACAAAAAATCTAAAACTTTTACTAACTCAAAAACTACTGAACTTCGGTAGAACATTTGGTGGCTTAATTTGTTGCATTTTAACCCTACTATGATGTCCTGCAAGGAATACGTCGAGTTACCAGTAACCCTGTATATACTCTTGTTAATGATGTGATCAATAAAATTAATAATAAAATGAGAGTAGCTGGCGTATTTTTAGATTTAAGTTCAGCATTTGACACTGTTGATCACGATCTACTTATATCTAAACTAAATCACTACGGAGTGAGAGGCAAAGCCTCCCAACTTTTGTTATCCTATCTAAAAAATAGAAAAATGTTTGTAGAAATCAGTGAGATGCAAGATGGACATAGACAAAGTTATAAATCACCTTTTTTAATATTTGTGCCGGTGTTGTTTGTTTATTTGTGCATTTGTGCAAGGATCGATATTAGGGCCCATATTATTTATTATATTTACTAATGACTTAATAAATTACATAAACAAAATTCTACCAGACATACAACTCGTTGTTTATGCGGATGACACTAATGCCATTATTGGGGCAAATGACACAAAAGAACTTACGGAAAAAGTTAATGCAGCTTTAAGTTATCTTTATTCATGGTTTACCGTAAATAAGTTGAAAATTAATAGTACAAAGACCAAGATAATGTTATTCAAAACAACTGCTCGTAATAAAGACACCATGGAAATAATACTAAATGAGAACAAAATTGAACTCGTGAGAGAAGCTAAATTCTTGGGAATACACATAGACGACTCATTAAACTGGAAAAAGGAACTAGCAGCCATTGATGCATTTATATCATCTGCGTGTTATGCGTTAAGAGTCCTTCGAGACGAAATTGACATTAAACATTTAAAAATCGTATACTTCGCGCTAATTGAGTCAGGGGAAACTGTTATAATTATAACTGCCAAAGAAAAAAATAGGGGAAACAGTTATAATTATAACTGCCAAAGAGCTTTTGTCCTTCAAAAAAGAGCTATACGTACCATTGTCCGTATTTCACAAAGAGAGAGTTGTCGTCCACATTTCTTAGATTTAAACATCCTTACCGTACCCAGTCTCTATGTTCTTGTCCTTCTGACTAATCTTAAAAAGTACATACATGAATATGAGACAGATGAGGAAAGACTGGTTAGAGAGGCCACACGTAGGAAGGAATTGAGAAATAAGATGCATCCTCACTTCAACATTGTGAAGCACAGTTCACAATATCAAGCAGTGCAATTATTCAATAAGTTGCCACTACACTTAAAAAGCTTGATCTATACATCTGCATTTAAGACAACGCTTCAAGCATTCCTACTAGATAAGTGTCTCTACTCTGTTGACGACATGTAATATTATGACCATGCGTTTTTCTCGTGTCAACATAAGTTGTGTTACTAGAGCTGACTGAATTTTTTTTATTTTAATGAGATGGACATTATTTTGAGATGATAAGTTTATTATGATTCCTATTACCTATTATTATTTTGAGTTGACATTGAACTATTTATTTTTATTGTAATTTTTAAATGTTTTCAATTTCTAATCTTTAATCCTTAATGAGTTGACATTGAAAATTTTCTTGTGGGTAATTTTAGTAGAATTATGTTGTTAATATTTATATGTGTTAGGTCCTTTGTATTGTGTTAAATGATTTCTATTTATAACCTTGAATCCTTAAATTCATAATGAGTTGACATTGAAAATGTTATTGCAGGGAACGATTTCAAACACAATGTAAATTGTTTATGAATAAATAAATGAAATGAAATGAAATGAAATGAATTATCTTAATTTTTTTTAAATTTTTCCTACGTTTTAATAGTTATTCTGCTATTCGGAGCGGAGACAAATGCAACAAATCAAAGATCATAAAAATCGGCCGAGCCGTTCTTGAATTATACATGGTGTAACTAACCCGACTTTGCTTTATATATACAACAACATTAGTTTTAGTATATGCGAAACCCGAAACACGTGTCTAGTATTTTTATGTAAAGAATCTATGTTCAAAATTTCAAATGTCAAATTCAGATTAATACGTTATACAATTTCACTACCTAATTCAAAATAATACCCTATACAATATCATACATTCAAATTAATAAGTTATAGAATGTCATAAATACAAACAAATAAGTAAGTAATGTCAGATTATATAATGTCATAACAATTAAGTAATATCTAATACAGTCAACACATAATTAACAATACAAATTAAATAATATTATAAAATAAATCGGAAATAATAATACATATAATTATGGTAAGTACTTGGGATTCACCATAATTATATACAACGTGTAACGTTAAATGCGCAAAACCTGAAAATAGTTTGATCAGAATAACGAGCAGAATTAATTGAACCACTTTTTAATATAGGTCACTTTTTTCAAAAAATCTTCATTAAAAACGTTGCCGTGTCTATTTCTTAATAGGTCAAGCAAGCCAAGGTCAGCGCGACGCAGCGGCCCGGTGACGAGTCCTCCCTCGATGAAGCGTCGTCGCAGACGCAAGAAACGATCAGAATGGCCAGTAAAACCAAAACAGCTCATAAAACCTTCACAATTTTTTTAATGACTTATTTTCTCTCTGAAATAGGTCAAATGAATTAAAAATCAGTTGGGGTGTCTGAGGTTTTGCGCATTTAACGTTACACGTTGTATATTATTATTATACACACAAATTCCTATCTGACAGGTATTCATTAATTGTGTAGTATGTCTTACTTATCAGTAGATTATTGAGTTGCTTCTTAAATACATTGATATCTGTAATACGTAACAAATCATTAGGTAATTTATTACAAATATGTGGCCCCATTTCTAAGAAGTTTTTTTTAAAATACTGCTTTGTTGTATATACATGTAAGCCTACATCTAAGATATATATCCTACGTCTAAGACACAACACAAACATAACATAACATCAGTTAGAAGAGTTACACCCGAATTTTGCCAGTTATGTTTATTACTGTTTGTAACTATGTAGGTACTCTTTTGTTGTGTTATACACGTAAGCTAGAAAATCTAGAAACTCAAACAACAAGCAAAATTACAAACAAACATTGCGTTTTACGAGTTGTTTCGTAGCTCGGCGTAGGCGATACGTATCTCGTAGCCGCAGCGGGCTGCAAACAAATCGGCGTCGTAGACAGCTACAGCGCTACGGCGTAGCCTTCGTAGCAAAAATATTGCTTTACAGAAGGCTTACTTGATAAGGAATCGAGAAATGGATCTGTTCCTAGGTAACTACAATTTACTTAATTAAAAAGAGCCTTGAACTACTGCACTGCGTTTAAGCGATGTGTTTTTATCTAGTTGATTTTAAGGGCAGTTTTCTTTTGCATTTTTGGACCTTTTAGGACATTTTTATTTTGTATCACTATTTTGTTACCACAAGGAAATTACGTAAAGAAATATATATCTCAAGTTTACTGCCCCAGAGTGATGTTTTGTTTGCTCAGCCATACCGGTTATTTATTACTCTTATATGGTACACAGTCCAACTTTGTATTGTCGGTCAGCTAGATTGAAACACTAGTTTCTGCCTCGACTTTTGTTTGTTGTTTTATATGCCAACAGTTTATAAAATGAAACTGACATTGATGGCAGTTGATAATAATGCGATTGAAAGGGAAAACTGCCGGTCGGTTCTGTAAAAATCTCACCGTGAAATTATAAGTGAAGTGAGCACTTAGCATTAGGGAATGATAGAGCTCACTTCCCGCTCACTTCAACTAAGTTCTCACGGTGAGATTTTTACAGAATAGCACTGCTGGTGTACAAATAACTATTATAAATAAAATACGTTTCATTAATTTATCTCTTTTTCCTTATGGCAAGCAACTGCATATGTCAGGACTAGCGAAAATCTTCAAACAATTTCATTCTACAGGCGGCCTTTTACGATTATTGTCACGATACAATATCCAACTGCCCTATTCTCGTATATATGTGTATTCAGGAGACAGCTCCAAGATTTACGAGGCAACCAAACGAACATCCGTTTCGCTTCACGCAGTCGTATCGTATTCACATCTCCTTATAATATACGAGCAACCCTTTATACCCTCCCTTTCTTCGCACGGTTTTACAACATGACAAAACATTGAGATTTCGATATTATATGTAAGTTTAATTTTAATGAATTATACACAAACTTTTCGGAATAAATTCTCTGGTGAAAACTAAAGATGGAGTGTCTTATTGTTAGAATAAGAACGTTTCTTTTTTTGATATCGATCCTTTTTTTGTTCTACGTAAATTTAATTTTCTACATTTCCTTTTTGTTTTTGTATGTTCGATAATCTGATTGACTGATCACCTTTTTTCAAGTTGTCAATGTAAATAAAACAGAATAAACTAACAGGTTATGGCCCAGACTTGCAAGGAGATGTCTAAAAGCAACAAGAGTTCTCATAAAGTGCGGAACGCGACAATGGCACAAAATACGGAGTCTTCAGGGAGTAGTGCGTTGCCCTCTATAGAGAAACTAGATGGTAACAGCAACTACACCGTTTTTGTATGTTCGATAATCTGATCGCCTGATCACTTATCTTCAAGTGGTCTGTTCACGCCCCACACTACAAACTAAAACTAAAGCCAGCCGGCCGGATGTACGCCCGGCACTATGGGACGCGAGGGGGTGAGGAGAGAGACGCGGGAGCAAGCCACGCGCACCGCAGCCGCGCTCCGCCATTTTTGGCGCCATTACGCCGCCAGAGTCGACCAAGAAAGAACATAATAAGCGCAAGCGCTGTGTCGCGTTTCCGTCAAGCTAAAAGTCCTTGTAGTCCGTAACCAATAAGTTTTATGTACAGTAACTTCGAGCAACATTATAAGTATTCAACTAAAGCAAGAAGTTTTATTTTGTCTCTGACAGGTCAATGTAAATAAAACAGAATAAACTAACACTTATTTCCAGCACAAATCTTGCATACAGGATTTTTTTTTAACCAGTGCGCAATCTGTTACCCCGAATTCAGCATACGATTCTAGACCTACTAGCGTAGAATTTTTTCGTCGGTTATTATAAAAAAAAAATCAGCTGATTCATAGAAAAGTGAAGTACCGACCCGGTCAAAATGTATGGAACAATATTTTTATAATAGTATGCTTAAATCCGCAAGACATAGATCCATAGATCACTTTCCCACAAATCCATAAAGACAGATGGCGCCACTGTTACAAATTACAGTGGACCCCCAGTAATCCGGGCCCTGTCTGATCCGGCACCCCCTGTAATCCGACATGTAGACATGATATGTCTTGTCGACATGTCTTCGCTAATGTAGATCTTCGCTAAATTCCGGACTATAGGGGGTCTTATAGGCAGTACTATATAATCCAACAAATTCGATAGTTCGACACTGTCCTGCAAAACGTTTATCGGATTACCGGGGGTCCACTGTATTGTGTGTATTGTGTACTCTACAATCCGACAAATTCGATAGTTCGACACTGCCCTGCAAAACGTTTAAGTCGGATTACCGGGGGTCCACTGTATTGTGTACTCTACAATCCGACAAATTCGATAGTTCGACACTGCCCTGCAAAACGTTTATCGGATTACCGGGGGTCCACTGTATTGTGTACTCTACAATCCGACAAATTCGATAGTTCGACACTGCCCTGCAAAACGTTTATCGGATTACCGGGGGTCCACTGTATTGTGTACTCTACAATCCGACAAATTCGATAGTTCGACACTGCCCTGCAAAACGTTTGTCGGATTACCGGGGGTCCACTGTAAATAATCGTCTGGAAAGTTATTATACAAAAGTGATTTATAGATTTGGTTGTGCTAATTTTTTGTAAACGTTTTTAGACTTAGTTATGTTTAGCTTTGTGTTAAAATGACTAACAATTCTCTACCTCTATTGAACTGTAAGTGAAACAAACTTGTTAGGTTTTTGACCTCTTACTCAATTCTGTAATTGCTCATGGTCTTTATTCCATGTTTACTTGATAAGTAGTAAAATTAAAAGTAAAAGTATAAAAATAAAAGTCGCCTTAATATATTACCTATACGTACAACGATGCTTAGATACATATCAGCCCGTCGATTCTGTAAAAATCTCACCGTGAAATCATAAGTGAAGTGAGCACTTAATAGTGTTAATCGGTTAATCCCTAGCGAATGACAGCTCACTCTACGCTCACTTCACCCAAGCTTTCACGGTGAGATGGTTACAGAATCGCACGGCAGCTCTTCTGTACACGATGTGACGGACCAGGTTTTCTAGACCAAATTTGGTTTTGCCAGTCATCAGAGACTCACGAAAGGAAAAAAAAAATAGTATGGGTCGCCGTCGCCGGATACGGTGAAGAGGTTTGAAGGGCTTACCATGCTTTCCGAGGTACGAAGGGATCTCGATATGTAATGGTAACCCATCCACGGATCGACCTCAGCTAGCGTTGCTTAACCTTGAAGATTGACCCGTGCAGCTGTTACTATATATAGCAACGAGCACCTCCTTAAAAAATAATTAAGTTAAATATGAAGAGTAACACCAAACTTTTAAAAGTAATTAAAAACTCTCACGGTACCGTGTGTTAAGTGGCTATTAACTTGTATTTCTTCTCGTCTCGTCGAAGTTTGCCAGCTTTCCCGAAACTTAGTTCACAACTGGCGTAGTCTAAGGGCTAAGATTCTCAGATCGCACCCTGACTTATTGTCATGCGTATACTATGCGCATGAGAATGAAGTTCGTATAAAGGAAAAAGCGTTTCACTTGCTCACATTCGCTTATAAGATTATCAAAATTAATCCATGACTACCCCGCCATCAGCCTGAGGTCCTGGGTTCGATTCCCAGGTCGGGGAAAGTGTTATTGTGTTTTTTCATGTGAAATTTCTCGATAGAAGTCCAATTTCAGCCCAGTTAAGGGGGCGCTTAAATCCAGAAAAAAAAACAAGTTTCACCCGCGCCTCCTTGCCTACCCCTCTCATTAAAAACGACGCCCTTCCCGCCAGCAGAAACGTTTGAATTTGAATCTTCTGACTACAGAAGATTCAAACAAACATACACGTCACGTCACGTCACGTTTTTACATACTAATGTATACGCAAAATAATCAGATGAAACGGCTCTATTTAATGTTCCAAAGTATGATCGCTGTGCAAGTACGTATATTACTTAATATTCCGTTCCGACGGTGGTAACAGATTCACGGACCTACAAGAAATACAGCCTATGAATTTCTAATTCAGATTGAAGGACAAACTTTACTATGCATTAAAGAAAATATATTTTGTTAGATTGGATTGGATAGTAAACCGAGTTGAATGAACTAAATTTAAGAAACGGCTTAAAATTTTTCGATTCCGAATAAAACTACAAATGAACGATTTTCGAATATTTTCCTGTACTGACGGACTGATATGATTGAAGTTCCCGCAACGTGCGACGGAAGATGTCCTTCCACGAACTAAAAACGTCGTAAGTGCCATAAGCTTGTCGTCATAATAAAACCACAAATAAATGGAATTTAAAAAAATATGCTTGCACAATTTTTGTCGATTTGGATTAATACATTAATATTAAAAAAAATATCCTATTAGTCATGAGCATATTAAGTACAACTGTGAAAGACGTGAAAATTGGGGGTAACATCGTGATGTTTTTTTTTATCGAGAAAATTTTAATATTTTGTGTTTCTTTTGCACAATAAGTGTGGAAATATGATGTAGTTACTCATATTTTTTAAATTTTATATCTAAGTCTTATCAATTTCATGAAAAATCAAATTGAAGTCAGGCTATTTTGGTTACTTCCCGCTGGCAATACGCGCGCCCCCTGTTATATGGGAACATAGTCTGACAATATGAGGGTATACTATAGTTACACATATGTCTGAACCTTCGTGGCATTCCAGCACAATGTTATGCAAATATGCCAATATGAACAATGTTCAAAGTCATAATATTTGACGTTAACTTTACTTAGCAAAGTAAAGTCAAAGTGCGCTAAGTTTCTCATTGACGAGTTCATGAGTTTCCGAGTTTCCATACTCAATAATATTTATGTATCTTCGGTATATGGAACTGTTACTGAACTGTACACTTATAACACGATTCTGACATGTTTAGCCTAAGTTGGTCTAGCTAAGTAAGTAGGTAGCACATCAAGGTACTACAATCTGTCAAAGTTTAATAGATTTTCAACGTTATCACTAAAGCATAAGGCTCAAGATTGATTGGGAAAATTTGACAGTTCCGAGTAGCTTGATGTGCTGGCGTCTGTACAACTCTACAACGACAAACTACCTGGAATGTTTGAAACTACTGGTGTTGAGCAGATTTATGAGGAAACATTGCAGTTAATCGTAGCTTCTACGACCACGTCGATCATAAGTTTTAGACAGTTTAGAGTTTGAAGTTTTAAAAGAAAGAAAGAACATATGTTTATTAGCGGTAGACGCAAAGAATGAACATAAAAAATAATAAGTTGGGGGAAAATATGCGTCACATCCGCGCAAAACGGCCACCGCTCAGCATGCTGCGACTCTATGTGGGACAGAGCCCCAGCACTGGACTTCAGCGACAGCCGACGTTGCCGTGATGACGTCAACCGGTGCAGCATACAATGAGATACAAAAAACAAAGAAATACAATAAATACACAGTACAAGTAATCATAGTAATGGTACCTAGTAATGAATAGTATTGGGCTTTAATCTGAAGAATTTGACTGATCTTAAAACGTTATTAAGGCGTAAGTGTCAAGGTAACCCGCCCATTTTTATTTTTTTAATATTTTTTTTTTATTTCATTGTCCAGTGTCATCCTGTGCAACACAAATATCGGACATACACGATAATTAATGGTCTATTTTATTATATTAGTTGCAAATACTTTTGTAACACGGACTAGCTGCATGCCAACATGAACAGTATTTACGCGACTAATAACATTCATCGCCGCCGTCTTTGCCAAACGTCAAGTCGTGCCGAAACAGATTAGGGAACTAATAGTTTAACAGAATTATAATCATTAGAATCAGCAATACAACTCCTCCACAATTTACAATTGGCCTTAATGTCATGATTTCATGAAATAGTCATTCAGTGAACTTAGAGAGATGTTTTGATGATTTAAATAATTCTATGTCTATAAATAAATATTTATAACGGCCGCGAATCATAGTTAAATCAACATATAACCTGATTCTGAAAGGCAAATTGAAAAAAAAAAGTAAGAAAAATTAACTCTTGCGTGCTGACGCTTTCGCCTTAACAAATCACCATCTAATTGTTTACTACTTAACTTTATTTGTCTTATCGTCGCTTTTACTCGTATTTTCCTGTTGAGTGAGAGTGAGAGTGACACAGTCCGCACTACATTTGACAAGACCCACAATTGATAAACTGTCTCACATCCTTCGACCAGCTTGTAATTTTCCTCTCAAGTAGATATTTATCATTCTGTCAAATAACTTATGTAGACAAGGTCCCAAAGAAAAGCGTCAAATGGGAAATTTCCTTATTTTATTCTGAAAGCGAAAATCCCTAAAGCCAAAATATGTGGAATAATTTATAGGTCTTAAAAGATTGCCGACGGTTAAAAAGCTTGCATGTAAATATTTATGTTAGCCAAGTTATCCATTCTGACTTTTTCGAAGGATTTAATGTGAGTAGATGTTTTTAAAACATTTATGTCCATTAAAATGGTCACTGTAGGCTACTCTTACAATATTTATATATTAGTAATGAAGTACCTACTCAATAAAATATCTATTGACAATATATATAATAACACTGCGAAAACTGCCATCATCTGCCTAGCCTTTTCCCAACTATGTTGGAGTCGGCTTCCAGTCTAACCGGATGCAGCTGAATACCAGTATTTATTTTGAATACCACTGCAAAGTGTGCCAATAAATATATATTTAATATAATATTAACAGTTATTAATTAAGAGTACTTTCATTTAATCTAATAACACCACAGTTCATACAGCATAATAAAATATACCGTTACATCATACATTATCATCAGTCAATCTATTTTGTAAAAATGTCATCGTGAAAACTTAGTTGAAGTGAGCTGCCATTCCACATGACGCTACGGATTGACACTATTGACAGCTCACTTCTCCTAAATTTTCACGGTGAGATATTAACACAATAAGTCGGCAGCTGCCTGATTCGATAATCCATAGTCAACATCATGATTCATGAATTGATTGACAGGACCCGTGACAACCCTCATCAGCCGCTCATCAGGCTGTGCAACCCGCACCTTGTGACCATAGACTAGTCGAGATCTATGTATTATTAGTCTATGTTTATATTTTTTTGTAAAATTCCATTTTATTAAGTTTGCTTGGATAGTTATTGAGTAACCTTCAATCATAGGTTTTTTTTTTTGTAAATCGTTTTCGCAACATTCTTGTAAATTTGTAACTTTTGTGACTCTGGAGCGTTATGTCACGTCGTCATGTAACGCGGGAAGGGAGGTTTAGGGCTGTGGGTATGCTGGATACAGCGCATAGTCAACGTGAAACTACCGCCGCTATCAACACGCAGCCAAGCGTAAATTGCCGATTGTGGACGCGTTACTGGGCTATAGGCGATTTTGAATGTCACCGAGAAAGATACAGCACGGGGTTGATGTACAGACGCCAGCACATCAAGCTACCCGAAACTGTCAAATTTTCCCAATCAACTTTGAACCTTATGCGAAAATGTTGAAAATCTATTAAAGAAAGACAGATTGTAGTAGCTTGATGTGCTGGCGTCTGTACCATGTTCTACGAGTGTGGTTGTTAGAGTTATTTCCGTTATGAACCTTCCTTTTACCCCTAAACACTTGAGTAGATAGAATTTAGGGAGACTTAAAGCTAGCAGGAAAAGGCAGATTTTATTGCATCATAATAGTCTGAAGATTTCACCTTGCCCAATTAAGGCATATCGAGGTATGAGGAACAGGGTGTAGTAAAGTTCACTCATCCTCCATAGAAATGGGAGGACCCTCCGACCAGACGCGTGTCGTGTCTGGCGGGCAACTGCCCGATGATTCATGTCGGGCCGTTGTAGTATATGCTAGTTGCGCGGTAAACTCTGCTTGCGAGATGCAGGATTTTGCATGACGTCAGTATGACGCGTTGTTCGCATGTGGCGTTGTAGATAACGCTACAGGCATGTTACTGTTGAATAGCAATAGAAATACCTAATAGTTATTTTTTAATTGTTCACAGACAGACAGGTCATTTCTGGAAGTTTTTTTTTCTGTTTCAAACGGAATGGTGGCTATGGGGAAATCAGCCACCAAAAATATATGAAATAGTGGCATTATTTCTTCAACCTTTTGAGCTTGGATGAAGCTGGTATGGGTATTGGCACTTGAAAAGATAGGTTGCTCAGCAGTGGGTGAATTGGGGCTGTGGATGACGATGATGATGGAAAATACAATCAAAGACAGGCCAATTTGCTTACAATAATAGGTTAATTGGCAGGCCTGTTGGTCTAGTGATCAGTGGCCCTGAGTACTATACGCAAGGTCGTGGGTTCGATTCTCACCCAGGACAAATGTTTTTGTGATGAGCACGATCATTTGTTCTTTATCTGGGTGTAATTTATCTATAATATGTATGTATTTTGAATTATATATGTATGTTTATCAGTTGTCTAGTACTCATAGCACAAGCTCTGCTTAGTTTGGGACTAAATGGCGTTGTGTGAAAGCTGTGGAATATTATATTATTATTGTTTCATTATTATTATTATTATTAATTATTCAAGAAACATTCACCGGAAGGTAAAAGATTTACAAGAAATAAATAATATGGAAGTCAAGCCTAAAAACTCCTAAAAGTTGCTAAAGTATTTATCGAAGTAAAGTAATGAATAACAATTTCTTATGAGCTGTTAGTCACTGTACTCTTGCTGAGTTGTAATGTCTCGAAACTTCTCATGTAACGTCGTCTGTAAGTACTTTAGTTTAACAACAAACATATTCACTTTCCACTTTATAACTACCAACTATTTGTTACATTAGCAACATTATTTATGTCGGGGAATGCTGGAATTAATACTACGAAGTCCCAGGTTTGTTAATCTCCATGAGTATTCTTATTAATCTATACTGGTATTAAAGCTGAAGAAATGATTTCTTTTTCGCTTGTTTGTTTGTTTGAACTTGCTAAACTCTAAAACTACCAATCGGATTTGAAAAATTACTTTTGCAAATAATAAAGCTGAAAAGTTTGTTGTTTGAACGTGCTAATTTCTGAAACTAACAGTCAGATTTTTTTTTTGCATTCGGAATAGTAATTCTTGAGGAAGACCTCCGGTCCGGGGCGTAGTGTTCCACGCGCACCCCTCTTAGACGTCGCGGGGGGAGTTTAACACCTCACTCCCCCCCCTGACACGAGGAGGCCCGCAGGAGCGGGCCAGCACCAGCCGGGGGTTGCGGAAGTGTCGTTCGTTCCCGCGACCCCTGGCGTAGGTGAGAGAGGCAACACCGGGGTGGTTTTTAGTCAGTAAGAGTCTGACAGACCCTGCCGCCCGCCCCAGGGCGGCGGACATCCATGAGGATTTTCCACAACGAAACAAAAAAAAAAAAAAAGGACCTCCGGTCCATCCAACCGGACGAGTTGGGTCGTGTGAACAAGAAACACGCAGACGAAACGCGAGCAGAAGCTAGTCTTAAATAATAGGAACAATAATAATGTTCTCAGAATTCGTTAAATTGATTTGGACATCAGACGTCAACTGACTTCGATCTGCTCTCTAATTGCATCAATCAATCAACTCAGCCTATCGCAGTCCACTGCTGGACATAGGCCTCTCCCAGACTGCGCCACAACACCCTGTCGTCCGCCTTCCGCATCCAGTCTACCCCAGCCACCTTCTTTAGGTCGTCCGTCCATCTAGCTGGGGGGCGTCCCACACTACGCTTGATACGCGGTCTCCACTCCAGGACTCGTCTGCTCCACCGGCCATCGGCCCTTCGACAGACATGGCCAGCCCACTGCCACTTCAGTTTGCTTACTCTGCAGGCTAAAACTCTCTAATTGCATAACACACTATTACTCTCAATTTGAATCATTTTGAAGCATATTGCTAATCCATTGCTCCATATGTTGGAAAAACGAGTCTGCTCAAGAAAGTAAATAACGCAATGAATGTTGTTGAACAGTCAAAATGAAACCGATTGCTACTGATAGCGTGTTACGCAATTACCATGCTGTAGGTACTTAAGAATAAAAAGTAATGTTCCTTACCTATTCTTGGATCACTCATACTTTTTCCTGATTCTCTTCTTCAAGGACAGTTCAATAAGTCTCGTGACAAAAAGCCATCCATTACAACTAATCTACGCATCACCCACATTCGCGAACTTGGTTTTATCGCTGATCCAATCCGGCACACGTAATTCTGTATGTGAGCCCGTTCATACCAATTTATTACCTGACGCCGGCACCCAAGCACTGAAAAAGAGCATTAGCTTGCTTACAAGAAGTGTGTAGTTAGAAAACAGAGACCGAGCTTTGTTGTTTTGTAACGTCACGCTGTGATTGGTTCACTTTTACACGACGTAGCTATGTTGACGAGTTTTTACACAAGTAACTGCATGTCGATTCTGTAAAAATCTCACCGTGAAAACTTGCGTGGAGTGAGCTGTCAGTGTCATCCCACTGATGCTAGGGATTGATCAAGCAAACCTTTACAATCATAATCGAGATTTGAATACCTAATATGTTTTATGCTAATTCTATTGATCATTTTATATAATTTCAATTTTTTTTTAAATGTCAAAACATTACTATTTTGTGGGTACTTGACTCTAACAAAAATTAGCAATTTAAAGCTTAATATTTCACAAACGGATTCCTGAATCGAAATATGGTTTTAAAAAAAAACACCACTCCACTTTAGGTGTACAGGAGGTACCCTAAAAAACTTTTTTTTCATGATTTTATTTTACCACTTTGTCGGCGTGATTAATATAATATGTATACGAGTATCCATGCCAAATCCATTTCCAAATCCATTTTCTAGTACTAAGAGTCTCTGAGCTAAGCTGCGGACGGACGGACGGACGAACGGACAGACCGACATGACGAAACTATAAGGGTTCCTTGTTTATTTATTTATTTAATACTTCAAGCACATAAATGTACAGAGCCGGACTTAATGCCATATTGTTGACTACAGAACCCTAAAAAGGCAAAATGTTTGTGTTTGTATGTAGGGCATAATCTTCGGAACCACTAATCCGATTCCAATAATTATTTTACTAATGGGAGGCTACAGTATTGCCAAGTGTCATAAGATTATTTTGTGTCACCCTCTGTAAAATTTCTATATTTATGTCTGTAATCTATATGGTGTACATAATAAAGAGTATTCTATTCTATTATTTTATGTTAAAACAAGAAAAACGTGAGCGAAATCGAGGGCTGAAGCTAGTGTTAGATGTATGCATACTATAAAGTGATTCTATGAAGCTATTCTGCATGATTTTTTTTAACGTGTCCAAATTTTTACAGGGTGTTGTACCTATGAATATGAACAACTTTCACTATGGGATCAACTCTGAGATCAAGAAAAAAAAATCTGCTGTTTCATACATTTTCGTCACGTAGGTATTGAACTTTTGTAAATAAAAAAATATCAGCTGTTTAATAACAGCTGATATTTTTCTTGATCTCAGATTTGGTCCCATAGTGAAACTTGTTCATATTCATGGGTAGAAAGAACACCCTGTTACCGTGTTCGGAGACTTAAAAAAATCATCCAGTATAAATGTAGGTATCTGCTGAATCTACACACTCATTTTGGCACGTAATAATTAGTTCACCGAAAACCGATTATATTATAGACGATAAAGCTTTCAACCAAAACGATATCAGTTGCCAGGACCGTTGGGAAAGAATCCGATAAATATTTTATCCCTAATTGATTAAATTAACGAGTATAGCATAAAAGGCAGGTGGGAACCGCAAGTATCTCATTAATGAAGGTCGATCATTATAATTATTAACATCGATTGCATTTCTCTCTCGATTAATTATTTAACCGAGTGCTAAGTTAACATTCGTTCAAAGAAGTCTCAACCGCAACGCTAGTAGGTCGTCTTATGAATTTCACAATCGATAGCAAATGTTTGCATATCCCATTTAAATCGATCATATCGACGAAAATTGTTTTTTAGAACGAACCTTTTACTAGGTTGAACGAATATCTCCCTAAATTATTTAGTCAAAATGTTTGCTTCAAACATTTTTTCAATTTTTTCATAAATATAGGTCATAAGTGTCTGCGAATAATAGGAGCGAAAAAAATATGTGAGAGAATAAACACAGAGAACCAATGTATTGGAAATTTGTGATACTCGTAGCAACACATAACAAAATGTCTTTTTAATTTGCTTTATCGCGTACACGTGGAATATTGAATGTTGTTCTAAATATTTTCAATGTGACATATATAAAATATATGGTTAAAAATATTTGCTTATAACTACAGACGCGAGCACATCAAGCTACTGCAATCTGTCAAATTTCTTTAATAGATTTTCAATTTTATCGCTAAAGTATAATGTTCGAAGTTGATAAGGAAAATTTTATAGTTTCGGGTAGCTTGCTGTGCTGGCGTCTGTACTTCATATCTATCGTCTATGGTAAACCATTCCAGCTCCTTGGTAAGTTACCAAAGAGCTGGATATACATGAATAGTAATAACACGAAAATACATAAAGCATGGAATTAGAGCCTTATAAGAATAGGAATCTTATTTATTTATTTTTAGCCTATGTTGTTCCACTCCAGAGCAAGGGTCTCCCTTTCTCCTTTCCAATCCACTCTGTCTTAAGCTAGTGTGGACCAAATCTAGACAATCTTAACAAAGAAAATAATGACATAAATTCCGTGAACAATATCTTTATTCACATGATAAACTTGAGTCTCTAGTTTATGACATTAAACTTGATATATCTAAGAGGGCCGACAGCTAACGTGAAGAATAGAGATCATTTATAACGCAAATAGCCTACTTTGTGGTTCTTGCGTAAAACGATGTTGCTGTGAAAACCTTTGAAGACAGTGAAAAGTTTACCTACCTACTTATTAGTTTGAGGTAGGTACCCTAAGTATGACACTGTTTTCACGGTTTTCACCAGTCTCTTGTTTTATAGATTATCAAACCTATCCCTTCCTACATTATAAGTTTTTTAACAAATATTTGAGTCGATTATTTTAACTGCGCTTCTACTTTGGAAGCTTTTATATCTCCAAAAATAAAGGATGATAAAATCGAACCTCAGCACAAGAGGCAATAAATCCAACCAATACATTGTGCCTCACTCAAGCAATCGCTTGTTCTATAAATGTTTACACTTGAAAGGTAGGTAAGCAGTACATTCGCATTCTACTCCGTTTGCACAGTGGCCTATATAAACCTACGAGTAGTTCATTTGATTAGCGCGTTCAACCAAACAAACAAACAAACTCTTCAGCTTTATAATATTAGTATAGATTCAGCCCGATGTAGTAACAGCCTCCGACGCATCATTTGAGGATATTGTAGCATCAAATTGAAGAAACGTTAGACGCGTAGAAGCCTTATCAATATTGATCTGTTTACACCTGTGGAAGGTCGACCAAATTGGATTGTTGGTTCAGAGAAAATAACAAGAGATGTGTGAGTTTATCTAGTAAAATAACACGAATAATTACATAATTACATAAAATCACACCTGCATTCTCAGTAAGGATGGGCAGAGGTGTACCTTTAGGTCACCCACATTTCTCGAGTTATGTTTGAGTCCCATGTAATAGGGAGCGAGCTTATTGCCGTATAAGACTCCTGAGACTGTAGACACTGTAATAATAGCAGAAGCAGAAACTATTATCCTACTAATATTATAACCGTGAACATTTGTGAGGATGGATAGATGGATGTTTGTTACTCTGTCACGCAAAAACCACTGAACGGATTTGGATGAAATTTGGCACACAGAGAGTTTATAACCAGGATTAACACATACAATATTTTTTATCCCGATATTCCCACGGGATCGAAACTTATACGGGTGAAACCGCGGGGTGCTGCAAGTCTACAATAAAAAAATAAAAAAACATCAACAAGAAAAGAATATTCTTTTATCAAATTCAGGAACAACAGCATCTAGTGTAAACATCAGTTATCACTTTCCGAAAAAATATTCCAGAAGGTACATTTCTCTGTCGAGAATCATTTTCATGTAATATTCACTGATAATATCTAATATACAACAAAGACATATGAAGTAGTATTTCATATTCTAATTCCTGCCAGGAAGCCGTTTTGCGCCAACATGAATTTATCAGATAAAAGAACTTGTATGAAATCTTATACATATTCTCCGTGAAAACCTTCACGAGGAATTCAAATATAATCGTCAATTTATATGCTTATGAAAATATGTTAGCTGGAGGTGTTGAACGAACAGATTTCGGAAACTCCTGGACGCTAAGTGCTGTGTTTATTGCTAGTGTACTACCAATCTTTGTACTGCCACAGATTAGTGCAATACAGCTTCAAGAAGATACTAGTATATAGTGCCCTCCTTCTACCATTCTGAGAGCTGATAATAGTTGCTGAGTACCTTGGCACATTCCCTATTTTGCATAATCGTAAGACATTTACCGCAATAATGACGTCAAGAAAGTTTTAGTTCCATTCCAACTAGTATTTAAAAACCAAGATACCCAAACACAGTTGCCAATTCGCTATTTACCATCGTGAACAAAGCAGCCTTTCATTGAGCTCTGAAAGAGCACTACAATAGAAATTGAAAACGCTTTCGGCGATGTCATTGGATCCACAATTGTTCATTCGTATTTAGGACTGTGCTAAAAAAAACATTGAATGGTGACTATCGATAAGGTCTGAAAATACGCTCACAGAAATAAAAACTTTATTGTTTGAACGTTTTTGAATAAATAATACAAGCTCAATATTGCCTTTTGTTGTTTTGTTAGTACAAAATAACGTCGCCGTGCCGTGAACACTTCGTAATGCATATGTAGAACAACCGTGCACAATAATATTTAATTTTCAGCCCACATAGACCTCAATCCAGTTTTCCGAGTTCAAACAACGCCCTGAATATGAATATATGAAATTGGAAACGCATTTATGAGAATGGTTGAGGAAGCGTCGGTACAGCCGCGAGAAATTGATAGATTTATCACAGGCAAGGGATTGGTTACGGCACATTATTGATATCAACCCAAATTCTGCGTTGCCTTTGAAGATATATTATATTACCTACTCTCGATGTTGATTTATCTTCGAGCAGCCCATATGATAGATAATCACGGATTGGTATTTGCACATCACTCCAAAAGGGTATGAGCCTTTTTTTGATGTTCACCCGAACTCAAACTATCCATTATTACAGGCATTCAAACAAAGTATAACAGGGTACCAATCGTAACCCAATACAAAAAGCTGATTCGCGAGAAATCTCCACTGAATAGACAAAAAGGGCCCGCCAGAAAAAAAGGTCGATATGCGAAATCAAAAACAGTCGTGCGATTCTGTAACTATCTCACCGTGAAAACTTGGGTGAAGTGAGCGTGGAGTGAGCTGTCATTAGAGATTAACACTGTTGACACTGCTCACTTCAAGCTCACTTCACTTATGATTTCACGGTGAGATTTTTACAGAATCGACCGGCTGAACATGCTATCGCTTAAATCTCATTTCACATACATTACCGGTACGAAATGATATGTCGTTATGATAATTTCAATATTGGCGTCAGAGACAAACACCTCTCGAGGGACGGACCGTAGAAAATCCGAACATTATTGAGACTTCGATAGACAACGTTTGATATGCATTATGTACAACACTGCTTTAGATTTCTGCGACACATTTTTTGAGCTTTGAGACTGACTTTGACATAATAAAATATTAGGACGAAAGCAACGACTTGAAAGGCCTTTTTACCTATACAAGAATTCCACTTTCGTAGAAGTGAAGCTCTTGTAAATGAAAACCAGCCGGTCGATTCTGAAAAATCTCACTGTTAAACTTGCGTAGAGTGAGCTGTCAGTGTCATCCCACTGATGCTAGGGATTTTAATAACATTTTTTATGCTAATTCTATCGATCATTTTATATTTCAAAACTAGTATTTTAGTTGTCAAAACGTTACTATTTTGTGAGGGTTTAAAATAAAATGGCAAAACAGATACTTAGTCAGAACATCAATTTTGTTTTTTTTTCTTGTTTTTTCCTACATTAAAACCCTACAAAATAGTAATGTTTTACTTAAAATACTAGTTTTTAAATTATAAAAAAATTATCAATAGAATTAGCATAAAAAAGATTATTGCAATCAGCCGGTCAATTTTGTAAAAATCTCACCGTGAAATCATATGTGAAGTGAGCACTTAATCCCTAGCGAATGACAGCTCACTCCACGCTCACTTCACCCAAGCTTTCACGGTGAGATGGTTACAGAATTGCACGGCTGCATTACGATTGTAAATGTATGGTTGGTCAGTCCCTAGTATTAGGTGGGATGACACTGATAGCTCACTCCACGCTCACTTCACCTAAGTTTTCACGGTGAGCTGGTTACAGAATCGCACTGCAGCTCAGAGCTTCACAAGTCGCAATGCGTGAATTTACAGCGCCGCACAACTGTCTGCATTTTCAATAAGAGGCCATTAACGAAGCTGCCAATCATGGCTAAGTGGAAGTAAACTTTACTAAAGGTATTCTAATACACTAAAAGTTTACAAACTAAGAAAGTATTTTTATATATCCGAGGAACATCAACATTCAAACTTCGATACAAAGAATCTATCTCTAAAACATTGTTCTCTTATCACATGTAGCACTTAAGAACTAAGAAAAACAAAGCCAATAAAGCACTAACGAAGTAAATGGAACGAATAACAAGAACAATTACGAAATAAAACCGTCCGTTTCAGATTTATGACTAGACAAAATAATGTTAGATACTGCCTTTACTTACATCTTTGTATACTGGTACCGACAGTCTGATTTAGACCTGCGGGTCGTAAATACGGATTAGGGTTTAAAAGTGAGTGCTATAAACAAAAGATAAGCGGTGAAGTACTAAATAAACTCGTTTCAGGTAGCTCGAAAATATCGAGAAGAGTAATTTGAATGAATTTAATGGATTCGATAAACGTTTGTCGCGATGAGAAGAAAACACACCACCTTGATGAATATTATGGTGTATACAGGTGTATTCCCCTCTAACATCTTCTGTCAATTTTGTCACGTTAAATCCATCGATCACACCTATAAACATGTGCGGTAAGTTTTATACACGTAACAGCCAATGGGCATTATTAAATTAAAAATATTTTGAAATGACCAGAAGAGCCACAGAAAAAGAAATGTTCATACGAAAAAACAACAGTCTTGCAACGAACATATTCCTATAACAATATTGTCTATGTCCTACTTTATCTCAATGAGGTCTTTAGTACAAATAGGAAGGGAATTGCATTTGCCAGTATAACGAGATAAGGTGTATGCATGCGACTACATATTGCTGTTAAACTAAGCTAAACACTAGGCTATAATAATAATAAATAATAATAAAACCATTTATTTTCAGGTAACAAAGGCCCATAGATAAATACCTTTAAGTACCGACGTGCGGTCTGACAGGCCTCGACAGCCACTTGACATGCTATTTTATCCCTTTCCCCGCTGAATTCCGATCCCTGCTTTTAAGTAGCTGCTGACCTCTTAGGCCTCACGTCGGTACTAACGTTACAAAAAATGCACGTCGGTGCTTAAAGGTTAACGTAAGTATACATATAGCAATATAAGAATTGTGTTAGTAAGTACTACTTAAAAAGTATGTTAGTATCACTTAGTTGCACTAAGTCTTTGTGCGCTCCGGTGGCACTTGTCCGCGAAAGCGGCGGAATACCTGTGGCCAAAAGCTGAGACTAACTGTAACTGTGTAAACAGGCAGAAGTACAATATGTAAAGTTCACATATTGTACTTCTGCCTGTTTCTTCCTAACTCCTCATACAAAAAGGTACAGACGTCAGTACATCAAGCTACCCAAAACTGTCAAATTTTCTCAATCAACTTTGAACCTTAATGCTTTAACGATAAAGTTGAAATCTGTTAAAGAAATTTTACAGATTGTAATAGCTTGATGTGCTGGCATCTGTACCTTAGAAAAGGTAGCCAAGTAAGTATTCTTATCGTGTAATGTTCTTACTTTCAAGTTTTTAGTCAAGATTAATTGACTAGAAAGAAAGAATGATTCATTGACAAGAATTTATTTTATTGTCCACAATCTTTGTTCTATAATTTTGTATCAATGTGTAGCCACAAAATATATTACACATTTACTTGTGGCTACACATAGAAGACAATTTGTAGACAATCAATTGAATTTTGAGACTGACAGTATCTACTGGGTCAGGGAGTTACCTTACGTTCAATTATCGATAATGATAACTTCCAGCGTTTATACCTTGTTAGTTATCTGAGTGTACCCACTATAAAGACTTCAACACGCCCAGTGAACCAAAGTCAGACTCAATACCAACCTTACTCAATGGATTCTTCAAACAGTAGTAACTATTATGGCATGCCAGTGCTATTCTATGGGATGAAGAATTTATGTAACATTTGGAAGACACAGCGAAAGATATGACTATGTTTTACAAGATTTTTATGGAATAGGTGAGTATATATTCCGCCTGAGTGAACGCGAAATTAGATCAGGTATTGATTTTTTCCTTTATTAGAGCTGACCGGTCAACATAGTCCCAACAATGGCCTTTGATGATGGACATCAAAAGAATTCATTGTATTTCAAATAAGAATTTTGTAAATATTTTTTTATTAATTCTTTACCAGACTGACGAACTTTTATTAGGGATGATATTTAAAATGTCTCATTATATTTATTGGACATCTAGGGAAACGAGATAATCATTGATGTTATTCAGCATTCTGATCCTTTTGTTTATAAAGGATGTTTATTAATCCAGATATCTACATGGTCTTTTAAGGCCCCGTACCCACTATGTCGTGACGACAGATTATCTTGTCGTTTAAAGCGTCGTGGCTTGTGTATTTAAATGGAGGTGTTCACATATAGGAAGACACGATTAACTGTCGTCCACGACTTTTTTTTACAGTGACGACAGATTGTCAAGTCAATGGGAATGGCTAGTACGACAGTCGTAAAACGATAAAAAAACGTCACGACTTATCGCGACGTAAACTTTCTTTTCTTCGCTTGCTTTCATCTTCCGCCTTTTTTAAAAGTAATATTAAAATTTCTTCTTTATGCATTGTACTCGGGAACTACACACACAAGATCTTCAAAAGAACGTAGAGGTGACTGATGTGCGAACGCGAAGGCGACTGCCAAGAACAGTAAAAATGTTTTAACGATCCAATGGGAACAGCTAGATATGAGAGTGGTTCAACGATAAAATATTTCGACGACACAGTGACGATAAAATAGTCGATATAATGGGAACGGCTAGAGACGACAGTCGTCGAACGATAAACTAATCGTCACGACATAGTGGGAACGCGCCCTCAAGGACATGATATCTAGATTTTAGATTATCAGAGCTGCTAAGTAATACTCATTCCTTTCTGTGTTCGTAGAGATTGGATGATTTAACAACGGTAGCTACCAAAACAATGACAAGCAAAATTATTAATTTACAGTTAGTTAGATGCGTCTGGGATTATAAAAGCATACCTCCCATCATACACGCAGAGAAAAATTTTAGAAAAATTACTGTGCTGTCTCATAATCGGAGTGAATTTGAGTGGTAATGGAAAAATTACCATAGCACAGTAAAAATTCTTATGTTGTACAGTGAAATTTATTGGACAAATAGTGAATTTTTCCCAATCTCATCCAGAAAATTTTCTATACATGTCACTTGCACTCACTTTACAGTGCCGAGCACAGTAATTTTTCTAAGAATTTTCTCTCCGCGTACTGCTACTAATATTGCCCAAACCACGAGTAAAACCTCTGAGGGCCGCAATTTTTTTTTTTAGTCAATTTTAAAGATAGGTAGGTATAACAAGGGATCAAAACTTCAGAATCACTACATAGTATAAAACAAAGTCGCTTCCCTGTCTGTCTGTCCCTATATATGCTTAGATCTTTAAAACTACGCAACGGATTTTGATGCGTTTTTTTTTAATAGATAGAGTGATTCAAGAGGAAGGTTTATATTTATAATACATGCGTAATATAGTAGAGAAACACTGATAATTTTGGAGGTTTCTAATGTGATGTCGTAAATAAACACTTTTTTTGCGCTTACATTGCAAACGCTGGCTGAACCCTACGAGATAGATCAAAATAATATACTATAGTATTGTATACCTTAAAAAGGTCTACAAAAAAGTCCGCGATGGTATATGTCTATCTCTAAGGGATAACCCAAAAAAAACTTTTTTTACCCTATACTTTTTACGAGAAATAATGGCTCTAAAATGATCAGTGTTTCTCTACTATATTATGCAATTATTATACATATAAACCTTCCTCTTGAATCACTCTATCTATTAAAAAAACCGCATCAAAATCCGTTTCGTTGTTTTAAAGATCTAAGCATACATAGGGACAGACAGACAGCGGGAAGCGACTTAGTTTTATACTATGTATTGATCAGCATTGCACCCGTGCGAAGCCGGGGCGGGTCGCTAGTAGTTTATAAACTGCTACAACAGAGATAAATAGAATATGTTTTAGTGTAAGCTCACCTTCCATTACTTTAGGGCTTATATTGTCATCACAGATCTGCGGTACTATGATAGTGTCCATTTCATGTCGGCTACTTTAAGTATAGGGATTATGAAGATGAGAGGTTCTAGAGCACTAAAGGTTATGCTCGTAGAACTGTCGGTAGTGAGTGTCTCCTAAATAATACCCTCACGAATTATGGTAGGAAGTTATGCTGCTTTCACAGTATGATATTTATCGGTATCAACATTAATGCTACAGATTATCTCCAGATAATTATTGACCCCTTGTAATTTCCACCCTTACGAAAGATTCGTTGAACACATTAATGTGCACGTACAAACCCTAAGTAGTTAAATGACATATCCGGACGGCGAAATACGCATAATAATGTATTTTATCCAAAGGAGAGAAGTAAAAGTAATGTATCCACTTATCATGTACAGTGAATGATCACCGCAGTTGCGCAGTCCAACATTAGTCCGGCGCATACGTAGTAGTATAGCCGAGATTCGTCCGGCGATAGAACCTAACTTTGTCTTCAACAAGACGCCAACTTTGTAACGAGTGTTGTGTTACAAGTTTCAAGATACAAAAGGGTTTAGCTTGATAAAACACGATCCTTTTGGTTTACAGTGTAATGTTATGTTAACTTGAAGTTATCGGAAAGTGGATTGTTACATTTTATGTCTCACTAGCTTAGCTCGCGGCTTCGCCAGCGGGGAGGGCGGAAATTATCCCACGAGAATGTACTACCGGGATTGCAAAGCATCCTATATGTTATGTTAATTCAGGTTATAAACTGTGTGCCCAATTTAATCTAAATCCGTTTTTTTGCGTGACTGAGTAAAAAACATACAAACTTTCACATTTATAACAGTAAGGGCTGATTTTTCAATCGACGGATATTTTTTATTCATGGAATAAAATTGACGTCTGACAGATTTTGTATGGAAGAACTGTCAAAAGTTCAAAATTATTCCTCCGATAAAACTATCTGACGTTGGAACAATCAGCCCTAATATGATGTATGTATAAACCCGATTTGTGAAACACAGTAAAAGTAATTTTATCGTTAATCGCTTTACAAAAGAAATACAGTGATCGCCCTTTATGAAGCTTGCTCATAAAAACCTATTGAGGTTTTTATGAGCAGGCTTCAGTAAGTTAAGGTATGGGAAGTCTTTCAGGAATTTTCAATAGATATCCGCTTCGTTACATGCCCTCCGGCGTCCCTAACGAACTTTATCGAAAAAAACGGTTAAGCTGATTCTACACCGGAGGTTAGGCTGGGAATTTTATTAAGCGGAAATAAGCCAGTATCATTGACAAAAGTCATGAACTTAACAAATGCACACAAGCCTTTCTATAATTAAAGGATCTGTGCGAAAGCCCAAGAAATGGCAAGGCCAAGAAAATAATGGGAAATCCAAGCTCAAATGCGAAAACAATTCAATACAAAATTTGTGATCCATTACAATATATTCTCTATAACGTTCCGTTCCCTTTTTCTTTACATAATGTAACTGAAGCGTGAATTCGACAAACCTTAGTGAGAACTTCATATACAGCCGTGCGATTCTGTAACCATCTCACCGTGCTTGGGTGAAGTGAGCGTGGAGTGAGCTGTCATTCGCTAGGGATTAACACTATTAAGTGCTCAGTTCACTTATGATTTAACGGTGAGATTTTTACAGAATCGACTGGCTGAAATTGTATTATTATACGCGCGAATGTAAGGAGGCACAATCATTCTCAGCACAAGTCCCACTTATTGTTAGTTGATCGTACATTTTTCGTCATGTATCCCGCTATTGTGTTTCTGGTTGTGTGTTGAACAATACACTTTTCAGTTCTGCCGTGCGATTCTGTAACAATCTCACCGTGAAAGCTTGGGTGAAGTGAGCGTGGATTGAGCTGTCATTCGCTAGGGATTAACACTATTAAGTGCTCAGTTCACTTATGATTTCACGGTGAGATTTTTACAGAATCGACTGGCTGAAATTGTATTATTATACGCGCGAATGTAAGGAGGCACAATAATTTTATTATCAACACAAGTCCCATTTATTGTTAGTTGATCGTACATTTTTCGTCATGTATCCCGCTATTGTGTTTCTGGTTGTGTGTTGAACAATACACTTTTCAGTTCTGCCGTGCGATTCTGTAACCATCTCACCATGCAAGCTTGGGTGAAGTGAGCGTGGAGTGAGCTGTCATTCGCTAGGGATTAACACTATTAAGTGCTCACTTTACTTATGATTTCACGGTGAGATTTTTACACCGACACCGACAGGCTTGCTTATTTTAAGAATTTCATTATTCTAAATTGTTTCTTTTTTCTTTTTATGGAATTCAAGTCATCAACTTCCCGATTCATTTGCCTTTTTGTTTGATTTTTATTGAAATTCCGTTTCGGAAAGTAGTGCAGTTATATTAATTAAATTAATTAGATTCAATGAGCATGTTACGTTTAAAATATGTTGGATATATAATGCAAAGACTCTGTGTACGAGCACAATGCTATGAACCTTTTACGTGATATCGTGGACGTGGACACTGACAGTTGCGCTGGTCCGCAAGCCCGACCGAGTAAGAAAGCCGAAGCGACAGTGGCCTGTTTGTCAAAGGACTGATGGCCGGTGGAGTAAGGTTTCAGGGAGTGGAGACCGCGTATCGTCAAGTGTAGTGTGGGACCCCCCCCAGCTAGATGGACCGACGACCTTAAAAAGGTAGCTGGAACAGACTGGATGCGGAAGGCAGAAGACAGGGTGTTGTGGTCCAGCCTAGGAGAGGCTTTGTCCGGCAGTGGACTGCGATAGGTTATCTAATCTATTATATGATATTTGGGCAACCAATAAGTAGGTATTTAAACATTCATGTCAGTCAAAAACCTACCTTCCTTCTTCTCTTTGTTTTGTTATAGACAAACCCCGTAGATTTTTTCAATATACCTAAGTTAAACCCAGACGTCCCCAACGAACTAAAACAGCCATTCGTTGGTGTTAGCTAGAATAATTTAGTTATTTTGGCGTGTTACAGCAATAAAATGTGTGCGTTACCTCAGCAAAATACTAATATCGAAAATAGTCATTTAAATCTTATAGATAATTAGTTGCCCAGCTTATGTAATTGGAATATTTGTTTAAATATTCCCATTAATAAAAATAAAAAAATGTTTGGCTGCGGTAACGTTTACGTAACAGCAGCAAATGTTTTTGTGAATTAACTAAAAAAACTATAAGTGGAACAAATTTAAAAATGTGCGCAATAATGACAGAAGCTGGGCAACCAATTATTATCTATAAGATTTAAATGATTTAAATGTCTATTTTCGACATTATTTTGCTGGGGTGATGCACACCAATAAAATCCATAGAATAGCTCTCGAGGAATAACAAAACGGCGGCCCTATTGGTAACTCTCATCATCAGCTTATAGCAGTTCACTGCTGGACATAGGCCTCTCCTATTGTACGCCATTCAATTCGATTTTCTGCAACTCTCATCCAGCTGCTACCAGCCATCCTGCGAACACCTTATCGTTACCGATTTGCGGTCTCCAGTCACGAACACGTCTACCCCAACGGTCATCGGTTCTACGGCTAATATGGCCGGCCCATTGCCACTTCGGCTTGCTTATTCCGTGAGCTATATCGACAACTTTGGTTCTCTGCCGAATCACCCCGTTGCGGATTCGATCACTCAGAAAGACACTCCAAGCATAGCCCGTTCCATAGCTCGCTCCCGAATCTCTTTCAGCACAGGACTTCCTCCTGCTTTCAGGAGATCGGCCGTAATCCCGTCCTCACCAGAGCTTTTCCATTTTAAGCTGTTTAAGAGCCGCCTCGATTGCATCTTAGCTGACTTCTGGCAGGTCTTCAGTGAAGTGGCGGGTGAGGGTGGCTCTGGAATCCTCATTTTCAGGATCAGGCTGAGATGCATGCGATGCTTACAATTGGCCATAGAAGTCTTCGACTTCCGTAAGGATCGCCGGCTTCAAAACGACTATCTAGATTTGATCAACTTTGTCAGGTGGCTCCTTCCAAGTGATTGGACGAACACTTTCGACCCCCGATTATCCTCAATCGCTTTCTCTATAGAGCGAGTATATTGAAGCGTCGGAAGTCGCGTCGTACCATCTCGTATAATTACGTCGTGCTCTAATCTTTTAGTTGAGTGCCCGGTGTTCTGACGAAGTGACAGGTGGGTTTGAGACATCCCTGAATATATGCTTTTTATCCGTTATGAAGAAGTCTATCTCATTTTTTGTGATAGTGTTGGGACTTCGCCATGTCCACTTCCTTTGAGGCTGTTTCTTAAACAAGGAATTCATCAAGAAAAGCCCCTCCTTCTCAAGGAAGTTAACAAGCATTTGCCCTCTATGATTCCCGCTGCCAAACCCGTATGATTCTGCTACCGATTCGTTGCAATTCTGTACTCCCACTTTAGCGTTAAAATCTCTCATGAGGCCTTAGTGGTGGAATGCAAGGCTTTGGAGATGTCCTCGAACATTTCCTCCACTTAGTCATCCGAGTTTGCAGAGGTCTGTGCGTAAACCTGAACAACATTGAGGCTATACCACAGAACTATATATAATAGAACGCTAGTCTTCGTCCATTCGTACGGGAACCGAGCGTGTAACATTATTCGTAGGTACTTTGACGTCACGTACGGCCGTGACGTCAAAGTACTTACGAAAAATGTTAAATGGTAAATTTAGTGATGGGATCGCAAGCCGCGCGAAATCGATCGCCGGCGTCGCGCGCGCCGGTCGTCAGTTCAGCTTCTAGTATTTAACTCATCGAATGCCGTAATTAGAGACACAATAGAAAGACAATTGCTTATGTCGAACTGAGTAACTTAAGACATTCAAAAGGTTAAAGAGGGAGGCCGCGCGGCTTTTTGTAGGAAACCATTTTTGCAACCATTTTTTTCCTTATTTTTAATATAAGGATCTTTCGGAAACCTGAAAAAAGTGCATTTAAGAAGTAACCATTAGCTGTTCGTTTACAATATTTGCATTTCACTACCTACATTACGTAGTTGCGTTTTAATTTAAAAATATAATTATCATTTCCTCTGCTTTCAAAATCGATTATAACTGAGTACGAAATCGGCATCGAAAATTGCAGTGTACAACACTAATGACTACTTTTGACAGAGGAAATGAGAAATTGACCTTGAAAGGTTAGATCAAGCGATCTAACCTTTCAAGGTCAATTTCTCATTTTCATTAACATAAGCATGTTTACATTGCTGGTTTTCAATGCACGACAAGTCTGGCGCGTTAAATTAAAGCCGCAATGAAAAAATATTTGGATACACTACTGTTTGGATGAAAATAACAAAATAAATTGTTTTATAAATAACAACAGATTATTTTAAGACAAATAGTACTTATGGATGATAAGATATACCTCGATTACCAGCTCCAACTTCATGGGTGGAATTAGAACAATTAAGTATCGCACAACTAGGCATTTTGTTTTTATCACCTGACGTCACACGCGGAAAGCGGTCGGAGGCAGACTGAAGTTCGCCGCGAGCAATGGTGTCGCACGGCACCATTTCTCCACGCGAGGTACCTACACTTATGCAATCTATTATAATCTATATCTGTGGGCTATACCTCTAGGTTAGGTTCACTACGAGGTACGGTACCCTGTTCGACACACTGGAGACTTCCACAACGTTGTCACAAAGGGATTTATTTACCAGGAACCCGACTCGGCCTTGGGATAGTTGGTCTCCCTCTTGAAAATACATAAGGTGGGGTGAGGAGGGTGAGATGGTATTCAAGGGTTATTGTGTCCTCCTCTTCTCTTCGGACTTTACTCAACCCAAGAATGTGCCACCTCAGTTTCCCGAGTTCTTGTTCGAGCTGCACTAGGTGTTCGTAGAGCCGTAACGCGCGTCCATTATACATCGCTAAGGTCAGTTAGTTGGGTTAGACGGCCATTCGCAACCCGGGGAATCTTCGCACTTCCTACCTTGCCGTTACTGTGACCGCCGTCAAAATCAGGAATAGTAAGGTGACCGGGAACTGGGGGCCGTGGTTGATTTTGGCTTGTCATTGGAGGGTTTCCCCATAATCGCCACTCTGGGCATGCGGGTTGGCGATCGCAGATCGCAGCTTCTCGTACTAGTGACGCTGCTGTACGTAACTAATCTGCACCATTTATCTGCGAAATTACATGGTTATGCCGCCATTTCTCGGTTGTCAGAGCCTCATTTGTTGTTCAGCAGAATGCACCACGAGCAGGGAGGTTGACTTGGGGCAATCAGATGGTTAGTGTGCCCCCTTACACCTCCCTATAGCTGTCATTGATGTCAAATGGGAGGCGGAATGATCCACTATCGCCCTCTTTGTGCAACAGACAAAACGACGAACGTAATATGTTTTATGTTTATAGCTGTTTTTATCTAGGGAGCACAGGTATACGACCTGAAATAGATAAAGTGTCGGTGTCAGTACACTTTTTGGGGTCTTGTAATAAAATGCAGCAGATATTGAAACTGGGATTGAACGTATAATGTATGAGTGTGTGGTAGTTGTTTTTATGTGAGTTATGAAAGTGGATAGTTTCTTTATATAAATGGAAAATTTATTCGTGAATATTGAACTTTACTTTCAAATATTAAAAAAGCAAACAGCCCTAGGGGTTAGACAAGAGGCAAACAATAACTGCCAAACATTAAAGATAGCTAATGTTTAGACTAGAAATCTAGATTGCCAGAGTTGTTGACGAGGATATAAGTCTGGCCTATGCAAACAGATCCGGCTCAATAAGGTAATTATCTTTTTAGGTACTGTTATGTTTTATGATTCCATAAATCTATCTTACCATAGCCCTAACCACACATGGATCAGTACTAGAGAATATCCGGTTGAAATACAAGTAACCTTTCATTTTGTTTTCATTTAGGTATAGGACTTTACTTGCAGAGAAAACGCGACGGACTGGGACAAGCCTTTCCATATTCTATAATATTTACTTTCTACTATATTGTGGGTGTATATCTTATTTTCATGTCACTTTTTAAATATTTCCTTTTCTGATTTTCTATTTACTGGTTATATTTTATTTTCAGCTACGTTTGCCTACTGTTACTTGCTTGGAATTGGTATTATTATTAGGACTTTTGGTAAAATCCGGACTAACAAATACAGATTTGTTAATCGGGCTTTTTTGTTATGTGCGTATTCGGGCTAATAAGCAATTTCTAGCATTCCGTTTGCCAGAAAAATCTTTTAAGCCCCATAAGCTTACACGATTTGGGGCCCGTGGCTTAATAATAACAACCGCACAGGTCGATCGATCAGGTTAAGCTACGCTTGCCGCGGTTGGTCTGTGGATGGGTGACTATCTTCTACCGAGACCCCTCCGTGCCTCGGAAAGCACGTTAAGCCGTTGGTCCCGGCTGTCATTCGTAGATCTTTGACAGTCGTTACGGGTAGTCAGAAGCCGGAAAGTCTGACAACCAGTCTTAACTAGGGGTATCGTATTACCCAGTAACTGGGTTGTGGAGGTCAGATAGGCAGTCGCTCCATTTAAAATACTGGTATTCAGCTGCATCCGGTTAGACTGGAAGCCGACTCCAACATATTTTTGAAAAGGCTAGGCAGATGATGATGAAGCTTACACGATTTTGAATAAAAATATACAGGATAGGTGGTGTGGAAAACGTTACCGATACAATAAAATTGAAAAAGTGTTTTTTTTTTATAAGGCGAAAGCGTCACGGTATTCCGCAAAATTCAAATTTTCTTACATTTTTTGCAATTTCCAGTTCAGCATCAAAATTAAACGTTATTGTGGGACCGTTCACCGCTTTCTTAAGAAACCAAAGCTTACTCACCAACTTAAAACCCACCAAGCACCCAGCAAAAAAAATTACACCCGATATAATCTAAAATCTCGACGGGATGAGAAAGATCAAATTAGCTTAGTAAGACAAACAAGCCACAGTAAATATCTAAAGGTTTACAAAGACATAATAAAGCCATCACACAAAAAGCGACATTTTGATCCATCGATCACAATCCAATCTCCTTATCTATTATTTTCGTCCGTGTCAAGCACAGACCTGTTTTATTGTCTAGAGACGTACAATTGAGCCAAGAGTCAAACACAATGAACTTTAATAGGAAATTTCACTTTGACTGAAATGGCGTGGGAAGGTCATTGAAGGTTAATCAAGAAAAGAAACGGAAATATATTTGTTTTTTAAGTAATAATGACTTAAATTATATTTTATAAAGGAACAAAGAATCGGAGGATTTTTTTTAAATCATAAATAAATATTGAGTTAATCGCACGACAAACTCCATTATGTTATTCAACTTCTTAATTTAAATAAAAGGAAAAAGATGTCAGCTATAACTGGCCACTTGATGCCAAAAAATAAAATGCCATTAAAGTTTTCTTTTTAATTCGTTTGTTTTTTCATAATTTAAGGGCTATGTTTTATTTTTTACTCATATCAGCCTGTTAATTAGTGATGTTCTTTTCTACAAAGTTTTTATTGATGATATTAAACGTAGGTCACTCGGTAAATCCTGTCGTTCAACACTATTATTACAATATAATAGTTTAATTTCATACCTACGTGTAGTACACGCTTACGCATGTTTACGTGTCAAAACCTGTCAGTAGCCGTTTAGTAATTCATGAGTAAACACGGTGTGAAAGTATGAGTATGGCATCACTTCCGAAAACTCAAATTCTCGCGATAATTTATTACAATTTTCGACGTCAGCTGTCTCGTAACAATTTCACGAAGAAATTAATCATGCATTGGGTGATACTGCACCGTCCCTCAGGACTGTTGAGCGTTGGTATAAAGAGTTTGAAAGGGGTGTATTTGACTTAGAAGACGATCCGCATCCAGGCCGGCCGATAAAAGTAACTACTTCAGAAACAGTGGCCGCTGCTGATAAACTGATTAGAAAACACCGGAGAATTACTTACAAGCAAACTGAGGAAATCCTTAGCATTGCTGCATGGACTGTGAATAATATTTTACAAAAACATTTGCATGTACATAAAGTTTGTACAGACGCCAGCACATCAAGCTACCCGAAACTGTCAAGTTTTCCCCAATCAAGTTTGAACCTTATGGTTCAGCGATAAAGTTGAAAACCCATTAAAGAAATTTGACAGATTGTAGTAGCTCGATGTGCTGGCGTCTGTACATTTTTTGTTCCGCGCAAACTAACTGGCGAGCAAAGAAATTGTCATGTGAAATGGTGCGAAAAATGCTTACTAAATTGAAATCCGAGCGTTCTTCTCAGGTGGAATTCAAACTTGGATTTACTTTTAATTTATAACGTAAACGCACCTAATAACGACCCGTTAAAATCCGCGCTCATTACCGCCCCATTCAGAAAACTATCATTTTTATGTCATGTATTAAAGCTACACAAATGGTTGCTTTAAAAAAAATGTAGATGTATTTGTATTGCAAATGTTCATCTCTTTTTTGCGTGCGTAACTCGACGATTTAAATAATAATTGCTATGTTCGTCCGTGGACGCCGACCTTAGTGCATTTTCCATAGTGTGGCATTCCCGATGGCGTAAGTACTCTTGTTTCTTTTTTAGCAGAAGATTATATCGTAAAGCATTTTAATGTAACTTCTAGTTCTTTTGATGCATTTTTGATACTTTCAGGAACACCAGTAATGATTCATTTTAATGAGATACTATTTTATTTTGCTTAAAATTCAATATTAAAAATAGGCGGTAATAGGAACAAAAATCACAATTTTATTCCTATTATCGACCCATGTCGTTGATAAGTACTTGGCGTATCTTTTGTGTGCCATGATTTTTGTTAAAATACATAAATTAATAGGCAGGAGGCTATACTAACTCAGTTCCTTAGTATGCTAACTTATATTTGAGCTATTAACGCCATATATTCAAGAGCTTTAGTAGCCGTATACACTAACTTTGTTCTTATGTAAATATTTTGATGAATAAAGGAGGTATAATTTTGAAATAGTGTATTTTTATAATTGAAATATCATTATTATTAAATATTTTTAGCAACCGCACCACTTAAAATCATATACATGTACAAAAATCACATGTATTTACACAATTTATACACATTCCCTTGGGTCGGTAATAGGTTATACGATTTCCTTTAAGAAAACCTATTACCGATCTACTTGTACATTTACGATGGACCCCATACTACATGTTTTTTTATTTGGTATTTATTTTCAAGTAAACATAAAGTTATTTAATATACACTATAGTATTCCATAATAAACATACAGATTTAAAATAACATAAGCTTTATTATATTATAGTAATACTTAGCTAACATTTATATGTGTGTAAGTCATATGGTAATTTTAATTACTATTTGCTATCCGTTTATATATCAGATGATTGTGAAATAAACCGTCCAGCAAAGATCATTTGCGGCCGAGATATGATTGTGGATTTGATTCAGAGTCAGATGAATCTATTTTTTAATCTTATTTTTTTTGCCAAAGGTTAATTTTCTTAATTTGTTTTATATTATAATATTTGATTTTGATTTGAAATGACTGCTAGAATTAAGATTTCGTTCTAATTTTATATTTCTATATTACATTTTGTAAAATAATATGTAAAATAATATACTTTAGGTTACAAATAATTATATTAAGTAGTATATTTTTTTAAGACTTATTGAAGGCTGTTAAGAATATATAATAACGTTAAGTTTTGATAACATTTTGTAGTGAATGCTGAGATCATAGTTAATCTTAAATTTGATTCAGAGGCACATGATGTTATTTTTTATAATTTTTTTTTCACATGAATAATTTTATTAATTTGTTTCATTTGTCAATCTTGATTTTTGATTTGACATGACTACTAAACTTAAGAGGCGGTTTACAGTCAAATGCCTTTTCTAATGTTTTAATAGATCACATTTTATATTTTTTATTCTATTTACGAGTTATGATACTTTTTCAATTAGCGGCGCTAGTGGACGATAAACCGCCTCCTAAATGTTATTGTAATTTTATATCACTATGTTACATTTTTACTAAGATTCTATAATGCCATTTACTCTAGTATAATACCAAATGCCCCCATTGGTTATATATTATAGTAGTTATAATCAATGCTGGCCTTTGGTAATTTGTTATACATAATTCGTATAAATATGATATTTTTTATTGATTTAACGCTGTTGATAGCATTCTGTACTGTGTTGGAGCATTTATATAAACAGTTCAATATACACGAGCATTTTTATTTAACTTTAACGGTTCTATTTATTTAGTGGTCGGTATTACGTGTCACATAAACGGTATTAGGCACACACCCGATATTTTGAGTCGGTAATAGGGACATGACCCTTTTTCCTTTTATTTAATTTTTAATGTTTTAAGTAATTCTTTGATTATCTGTCCTTATACATAACTATAAAAATCGATAATTTCAGTACTTGAAAAAATATTTTTATTGAAGCCACATATTAAGAATGTGCTTATTTTTTGGATATCAATCTGAACTCCGCTTAAACTGGCGGTAATGGGTGCGTTTACGTTATGATGTGCCAACGACATTTTAAAGTCGCGTATGGGTCTTTGAAAATGAAGATCATCCTACCATGCCTAAGATGTCACGATCAGTCGAGAAAAAAATGATTGTAGTTTTCTTTTTGTCGTCGCGGCATAATAAAAACAATTCCTTTAGATACTCAACGCACTGTTACTGCAGAGTGGTATATTCAATCGTGCTTTATCCCGCTAATGGGCACACTTAAAGAATTGCGACCAAAAAGCCAATTGCGCACTTGGCTGCTTCACCACGATAATGAATGCCCATCGCGCTCAAAAAACTACAGAATTTCTGGCGTCTTCCTTTACGAGTATTGGTCTGTTAGATCACCCACCCTACAGTCCAGCACCCTAATTGCGTAACACACTAAATTTGAATCATTTTGAAGCATATTGCTAATCCATTGCTCCATATGATCGAAAAATGTGTCCGCTCAACAACGTAAATAACGCAATGAATGTTGTTGAACTGTCAAAATGGAACACATTGCTACTGATAGTGTGTTACGCAATTATCCCACTGATCTAGCGCCCTGTGACTTCGCACTCTTTCCATACGTGAAGAGTCTTATAAAAGGACGTAAGTTTTCTTCAAACGAAGAGATTTTGACTGCCTGGGAAGAATGTTGTACTGCCATCCCAGAAGAGAAATGGAATCTCCGGTTTTATAACTGGTTCCAGCGTATGAATACGAGTAACTGTGTGTTTTAGTGATATGTGCAACTTGCATGCATGTACAAACTTGTGCACGCTTATCGACTTGTTGAGTATTTTAAAAGTACAACAATGACACTTCCTACTAAAATATTAGTTATTCTTATAACAAGTTGGTACTTACACGTATACAGTATCTTGAAAGTTTCAAATAAGAACTTGTGTTAATTAATAAGGGTCGATTTTTAGACCTCGTCGATCCCCAAAAATCAGATTACGTTTATGTCGACCCTTGAAAAACCGATTTCGATCCCAAGGGGACGATATCGACCACTTTGGGAATTCCTGCAGGTTAATTGCGTAACACACTATCAGTAGCAATGGGTTTCATTTTGACAGCTCAACAACATTCATTGCGTTATTTACGTTGTTGAGCAGACACATTTTTCCAACATATGGTAATGGCTTAGCAATATGCTTCAAAATGATTCAAATTGAGAGTAATAGTGTGTTACGCAATTAGGATGCCAGTCTAAACACTGGAAAACGGTACAAATTTTTATTGTTGCTTCAATTTATTGCATGCCACGAGTAATCAGATCATTCCGTGTAAATCAGGCTTAAGTAATACCACTGTCAGATGTTTGGTTAGGCTCACAGGGAGGCTCACTAGGAGACAGGAGATACAGGGATAACAGCACGTAACTACGTACCGTTCTAATCTTAAAATCCTCCGTGTCACTGTCACGCTAGGTGGGATTTACCCTTTAACAACACGACACAAACTGAAATGTTGCATTAATATACCTAAACTATCGCTTATTTTCGTTCCACTTGGCAAGTGTACCAGGAGACACGTGACGGTATAAGCATTTCGGTACGTAATCTACAGGGTAGATTAGATACGGTTTTAGGGTTCCGTTATTCCGTACCAAAATAGTCATGGTGCGAGTGGTGGTTGACTGGTAGAGAATGCCTAAGGCATTAAGTCCGCCTTTGTACCTTTTTTTGTGTGCGAAAAGTTTAAATAAATAAATAGTTTTGGTGCGACTCAGTCAGTCTGTCTGTCTGTCCGTCTGTCACAGCTGGATATCTCAAGAACTACTAATGCTATCAACTTGAAATTTGGAATAGTTTTAGATGACGTCTGCCCAACTATTTTGTAAATAAGAAAGAAATAAAAATATATTTCTTTTTTGCAACAGGGACTGAAACGGGGGTCTTAAAAATTCGATGTGGGACTACTAGGGCATGTGGGGTATCATATGAAAGAGTGCTGTTTGCGCTATCTTAAACATTTTATTATTTTTTTTTAGGCTGCATAGTTTTCAACTTTTGATGAAAAATGTAAGAAAATACAGTTTCCCCTTATCTCCGAAGTTTGCATACAGAAAAATCTAAAATTGTTCTATGTGATAGAAGTTTATGTAAAGATTACAGGAAAGATAAAACGATGTCTCTAAACAGCACACTTTTTCAGAAAAAAAAAAGAATGAATATTTGGTATATAATGTACGAAATCCTCGGTGCGTGAGTCCGACTCGCTCTTGACCGGTTTTTTTTTTCTTTGACTGATCTTGTTTTAATACTAGCATATTATTGTTTCACTGTAAGGCAAAGGCTTATTCTCATACAGAGATGACATGAGCATTGATCGCCACGCTTGCTCAAGGCGGCTTGGTTAATTCGGACTTATATTCATTGAAAGTCCAGGTTTCCTCACGATGTTTTTTTTTCACCGATGTCCTGGATAAACTTAGAAAGTACATATGAATTGAAAATGTCAAAAAAGCAAAATCGTAGTTCACGAATTTTGCTAATAGGACTCCTAAGTTGTGTCGTGTACAGTAGTGCTATTCTGTAAAAATCTCACCGTGATAACTCGGGTGAAGTGAGCTTAAAGTGAGCAGTAGTTTAGTAACTTTGTTTAATAATAGGTCTTTATATAGCGACACATTTTTCGAACATATGGAGCAATGGATTAGCAATATGCTTCAAACTGATTCAAATTGAGAGTAATATTGTGTTACGCAATTAGGGTGCGATTCTTACTTAGAAAATAATAAACTTTCGACTCGGTTATAGCCTTAGGCACAGTTTATTAATATAGTGTGCCCTTTAACACTTAAATGCCAACAAGTTGTAACTACTTATGAATGCAAATAACATTGTAAGTAATTGGATTACGCTCGAAAAGGCCATTTCAATCGAACTCAAGGCTCGTGCAGACTGGCGCGACTTGTCGCGCGACGTGGCGCAGGGCGATTCTGCGATTTTATCGCACTGCAACACCTTTCACACTAGAGCGACGCGAATCGCGGCCGCTGCGCGAATATCGCCGCGATATCGCTGCGTCGCCATACAAAGTGTTCCTATTGGAGTCGCGGCGCAACCATGTTGCGGCGCAACAGGTCGCTCCTGTGTGAATTGTCGCGCGCGTTTCCATAGAAATTGTTCTATGGATATATATCGCAGAATCGCGTCGCGACGTCGCGTCGCGACGTCGCGTCGCGCCTGTCTGTACGAGCCTTCATCCGTACCGTCTACCGTGAATGGAATTGCAACGAACAAAGGCTGTTTTGCATACAACTGGCTTGTATGCCAACCTTTCCTCCTGGGCCATTACATGGTATGTTAATCCAATTTGGTGGTGAGGTCATTCTTACTGATATTTCATATCCACTTTAGGTCAGTAAGGCATCTTTCAGTCAGGCTTCTTTCATTTACATCCGTGTTGAAATCGCCCCAACCTCTATTTGCAGTATCTTCTAGTCGTACGAATGCAGACTTACGAGCACCCCTACATCGTTACTAGTCAATATAAATAATCTTTTTCAAAATATTGACGTCTTCGTTTTTCCAACTAGTAACTTTAAAGGCTTTGTTCGTGAAACTATTTTGGATATTGCTCCGTAATATTCTTAAGTTTTACACTGTATCTTTATAATTTCTGGTTTTTCTTTTTTATTTTGCATGCCCGAACAGGCAGTGTTTGCTTTTATCATTAAAACATTGTGTAATTTTATTGTACCTATCAAATTATAAGCGCCCATTGCATTCGTTTTATAACTTGGCTTTATAATATGTGCAAAATGTCGTGGTTTATACATTTACTCATTCTGTAACTCAAATTTTGTGCGATGCTATAATGTGTAACCGTTTATTTTCCGAAATGAATAAAATGAAACATAACATTTATGTCTCTTATGTCTTCGTGCATTATAATAATACTCACCTGGTTTTAGGTATCCTTCGGGATCTCTTGCGGTAAGCAGACAGTTGCTGTGCGAGGTAATTCTGAAATTTTAATTTATTTCAAAATTATAATACTTTGAATTAAATTAATGAATTCTGTAGTTTCTGCCTACCACAATGGGAAGATAGCGTGAGTTTGTGTATGTAAGTATAATATTTTGCCGCTCTGCACATTTAGATGGTAATGACGCAGTCGCATAAGTGTTTCTTTTTTGTAGTAGTGAGTAACAGCCTAGAATCAGTTCGTAACAACGTGTTTTAAATCCCAAGTGGGGTGAAACATGTCATTGTTTCAAAGGTTGAAAGATGAGTATCTTTATTGTATTTGTCTTTATCCGAAATTGTCTATACGAGGCTTTTCTTTTATTTGAGGTCCTGTGAGATTCGTGTGATGGGTGCTAACATTACAAATGTTTGGTTCTGTTTACAACTTGCAATAAATACCAGCTTATGCTCTTGAACTGTACATATAATGTATGTACGTATATTCTAGTATCTATGTTTAATTAAAACGCCCCTTTTTAGGGTTCCGCACCCAAAGGGTAAAACGGGACCCTATTACTAAGATTCCGCCGTCCGTCCGTCCGTCTGTCACCAGGCTGTATCTCATGAAACGAGTTGAAATTTTTAAAGATGATATATTTCTGTTACTGCTATAACAACAAATACTAAAAAAATAGAATAAAATAAATGTTTAAGGGGGCCCCCATACAAAAAACGTGATTTTTTTTGCAGTTTTTATAGATAATGGTACGGAACCCTTCGTGCGTGAATCCGACACGCACTTGGCTGGTTTTTTTTTGTATATTTAATCCACATGACGAAAATGAATGGTCTCAATTTATTGTATTTGGTCAATCAAATATGTTTTATTTTTAAAGAAAATAATGTATTTCATTTATCGAAGTATTGGCTATTGGTGAAGATACACTTTTCATATTTTAGTGGAAGTTCGTTGATAGCTCTGCTATAAAAATCCTGGGGACGGGAATCGATGAACTCTTTAGAGGCGTTTTTCACCGCCTCGATGGATTTGAAATTTTTCCTCTGTACAAAATATCCAAATTCTGAATAAAAATGGATAATAGTTGGAGCAAGGGCTGGTGAGTATGGTGGGTGACGGAGAGTTTCCTGTCGTAACTCCAATAGTTTTGAGACGGTCCGTTGTGCGGTGCTTCGATGCGATTTGTTGTTCTGTGAGTTCATACTTCCCACTTTCCTCGTTTTTTTATCGTTCCAATTTTAAGTAAATGAATCATTATCAATTTATCACTTACGTTGAAGGCTGCTGCAAGTTCTAACGTAGACTGAGATAAATCTGCTTCCACTATGGCTTTCAATTCATCGTTAGCGAATTTCGTCTCCGGTAGGCCGCGGGGCTAATTTCCAGAACGGAAGCGATCAAACCAAAAACGGACCATGCGTTCACGTGCGGTACCATCTCCATATACGTCGTTAATATCGCGTGCTGTCTGTGCTGTGTTGGTGCTACGATGGAACTCGTTTTCGAAAATAGCACGCAATTTCGATTTTTCCATGGTTACAGAAACAGCCATGATAAAAAAAAAAACGAGCGGCGGAAAAACTAACAACTGATTTTGAAAAACAAAATGTCATGATATGTTATAAAATTAATTTGAATTTGGAATTCTTAATAAAATGAAAGATATTGATCTTCACAATAGCCAGTATCAAAAATCGGCAATTTCTATTATTTTCTAATACTCGTAGGTACAAATTAATAAGTATGGCCTCACCATTAATATATTATCCTCCTTTTAATATATCAATGGTCCTCACCTATGCTGTTGTTGGCGCCGCGACTCGCCAATTTAATGCTGTCAATATCAACGACGTCCAGTGTCATCCAAATATCAAAAGAACCGCGTGTGCCGGCCGGTTCTTCCTGTTCACTTCCTATATAGACTAAATGGCAGGCGTTACCGTGTCAACATTTTCGCTGTATTTTCATTTATTCATTTTGTAAAAGAATCATTAAATTGTTTAACATAAAGCATCAACGGAGTACGCTATACAAATCTCAAACACTTGTATATTTTTATTCAAAATCGTGTAAGCTTCCACAAGATCAGACGAATTTCCTGGCAAACCGAGTGCGATAAATTGCTTGAACTTGCAAATGGGTCCATAAGCGTCGTGTGTTAGCCCCAATAGGCACATACCAACAGATTTTTTTTCCGGATTTCGAGGATATTACCAAAAGGCGTAATCAAAATACCAATTCCAAGCAAATATCGGTAAGCAAACGCAACTGAAAAGAAAATAGAGCAAGTAAATAGAAAATCTCTTTGTGAAGTGTTCCTCAAAGTGACGTGACGGCGGCAGAGGGAAATATTGATAAAGTGACATGAAAATAAGATATACTTACAATATAGTAGAAAGTAAATATAATATGGAAGGGCTTGTCAAAGTCTGTCGCGCTTTTACTCAGACATTACAAGAAATTGCGATACCGCTTCGAACGTAAAGGGGAAATTACTTTTTAACATTCTATAGGCACCTGAGAATAATGTTTTGGTTAGCGATAACACTAGAAAAGCCGGTTTGGAAACAAAACAAAAAAAAAACATAAACAATAATAAGTTTAAAAAAAATCCAAAAGTGCACGACTCAATATAACTTTTTTATATACAATCAAATGTGCATTACATATTTGATTGTATATTAAAAAAAAGTTTCCTATTAATTATAATGAAACTGCTTTGAATAAAAGAGCCATTTTCAACAGGGTTCCTCCTAAAGGGTGAAGCGACTCTATTAAAAAAAAATTACTCAATTAATTGATTTTAACGCAAACTACAATATCTTAAGTTAAAATTTTAAGTTAAATTTAGATGATTTTTTAGTTTCTACTGCATTAAATCAATTTTTGAAAAGTACATAAACTCCGTTAAATTATCTATATAATGGTATATAAATTAAGGAGGTTTTGTGTAGTAGCAACAGTATAACAATAGAAACAGTTGCAGAAATAAGGCAAAAAAAAATTCGATCGTAAAGCACTCTCTAATGCTTCGCATTATGAGTTGCGCAAAATAAAACAGGGGTCTGAGTATTACTAATGTATGTTAGTATCTACTTATCATAACATAACATAACATCACGTCTGTATTCCCAGAAGGGTAATTAAGGCACTTAATTTAATCCCAAATATCACAACAAAACTTAACCGTAAAATTGAATTATTACAATGATTTCAAATTACTAAATTATTAAACTTGCATTTAGAGCCAATAGATTTGTGCGTGTGCACCGCGTGACGATCGCATTAAAAGTGATCGCTACCGCCGCCATGACACTCACAACCCTATTCGGTGTTACCCGCTCTAAATTAAAAATACCACTAAAGAAATAAATTCTAAGCCACAGGCTAAAAATAATCATTTACAACTTTAAAAAAAAGTGTTACTAAATCATCATGCGCCGTCATATCTAATTATTTACAAATTCTCAATGCAGATTTCAGGTTAAAATCTGCATCGAGACCTATGCAAGCCCGCGCAGCTGAAATTTTCAACTGCGCGAGCTTGCATAAAAAGTTCTGTAAATGAATATAAAAGTGAAAGGTTACTGTATTCCCATCGCATATTCTCTAGTATCCATGTGTGATGAGGGCAATGGTAAGATACGATTGATGGAAACATAAGTACCTAGAAAGATACCTTATTGAGCCAAACGTGTTTGCATATACCGGAATCTCATATCCTCGTCAACAACTCTAGCGATTTAGATTTCTAATCTAAACATTGATGTCTTTAATGTTTGCCTCTCGTATAACTCCTAGGGCTGTTTGCTTTCTTAATATTTGAAAGTAAAGTACATGAATGAATTTTCCATTTATTTAAGAAACATTCTGCTTTCATACAGCACATAAAAATAGCTACCCCACATTCATACAGTATACTTTCAATCCCAGTTTCAATATCTGCTGTATTTTATTACCAGACTGAAAAAAGAGAACTGACACCCACACTTTATCTATTTCAGGTCGTATACCTGTGCTCCCTAGATAAAAACGGCTATAAATATAAAACATATCACGTTCGTCGTTCTGTCTGTTGCACAAAGAGGGCGATAGTGGACCATTCCACCGCCCATTTGACATCAATGACAGTGATAGGGCCGCCATTTTATTATCCCTCGAGAGCTATTCTACGGAATTTATTGCTGTAACACACCAAAATGGCTAAATTATTCTAGTTAACACCAACGAATGGCTGTTTAGTTAGTTGGGGTTGATGTTAAAGGAAAAAAATATTGAAATGATCTCCGGGGTTTGTCAATAACAAAAGAAAGAGAAGAAAGAAGCTAGGCTAAGCTAGACTGCTTCAATACCTACTTATTAGTTATATAAATATGATGTCAATCAATCAATCACTCAACTCAGCCTATCGCAGTCCACTGCTGGACATAGGCCTCTCCCAGGCTGCGCCACAACACCCTGTCCTCCACCTTAGGTCGTCGGTTCATCTAACTGGGGGTGTCGCGCACTACGCTTGCCAATACGCGGTCTCCACTCCAGGACTTGTCTGCTCCACCGGCCTTTGGTCTTTCGACAAACATGGCCAACCCACTGCCGGTTCAGAATGCTTACTCTGCAAGCTATATCGGTAACTCCAATTCTTTTTCGGCTAACTTCATTTTGGTTTTTGTCGTTCAAAGAAACTCCGACGATCTTGAATCTGTGGACCAGCCCGACTGTCAGTGTCCACGATATCACGTAAAAGTTTCATAGTATTGTGCTCGTACACAGAGTCTTTGCATTGTATATCTAACATATTTTAAACGTAACATGCTCATTAAAAGTTCTCCCTTTCACCGGTTTCATAAGGTTTATAACTCATTTGTTGGACTTGGCATAACCTTTTATAACAAACTACCCTCTTCTTTGCTAGATTTGCCTTTTAATGTATTTGAAGCGCAAGTAAAATCCCACCTTTGGTCAAAGGCATACTATTCCATCAACAACAACTTAAACGATAAAAATAGTTGGTCACCCTGATTCACTCAGGACAATGTTTATCTTCTTTCTCCAGATTTAGCTCACTGACATGTTATATGAGTTCATATAATTGTTTTTTTTTTATTTGCCTGTATAAGTCAAGTCAGTTTAATTTTATTTTAATTTATTATTGACATAATCTACTCATTTCAATGTTTTCTAATGAGTTGATTGCAATATGTGATTAGCTAGCGACCTCGATGATTGATCACTGTCTGAACAACCGGCAGCAAGTTCGTCATGCTCCCTTAGATGTCACGGCTTGCGGTAGCGTCGGGGGTCGGGTTGCCGCCTTCCCTAAAATATGGTGAGGGGGGTAATGGCTGATCTTTGTGTTTTGCTCGTGAATCGGCGGTGCTGCTTGTGGTGACTGGTCGTCTTGCTGACCATGGTTTTATTGTTTTTATTAGGAATAACTTTTTTATTTATTTCACTTCGATGGTCCTAGTTTATCATTTGTGATTTCAAGTGACAGCTATGTGAACAGAACTCAGCATTGCATAAATATGTAAGCGGTCACGCCCTTTATACCTGGAGGCTTTTGGTTAGGTAGTAAGTTTTTATTTACATTTTTAATTTTTTTTTGCTTGAATACGTATATTTTTTATTGTATTTGTTGGTATATTGGCGGGGATAGCTGACATATGACAAATAATTTAATTTAATGTTCTGTGTCTTGTAATGTTAACTTCTTTGCATACCTAGTATTGTATACAATCAAGTATTTTCTAACTGAACAGACAGCTGTGTTGCTGGGGAGTTTGTTGCGCCACTTCTTCCCAGCGAAAGCACTAGGAAGTGGTGAAGGGCGGACGTTTTTGGGGACTGTCTTTTGTAATTTTGACGTTAGAAAAGTGCTGATTCTTAGCCTAGTTTGAATAAATGACTTTTGATTTTGAAAACAAATTATATTCATTAGTATAACTGCATGTTTCCGAAACGGAATTTCATATTGGCAAATGAAACACTGGGAAATGGGAATGACTTAAATTCCATGAAAAGAAAAAAGAAACCATTTGGAATAATGAAATTCATAAAATAAGCGAGCCTGAACTGAAAGGTGTATTGTTCAACACACAACCAGAAACACAATAGCGGGAAACATGACGAAAAATGTACGATCAACTAAGTGGGACTTGTGGTGAGAATTATTGTGCCTCCTTACATTCGTGCGCAAAATATAATAATACAATTTCTGTATACGAAGTTCTCACAAAGGTTTGGCGAATTCGCGCTTCAGTTACATTATGTAAAGAAAAAAGGGGTGGAACGTTATAGAGAATGTATCGTAAGGGATCAAGATATTGGTTTCGCTTTTGAGCTTGGACTTCCCATATTTTTCTTCGCTTTGCCATTTCTAGGGCTTTTGTACAGATTGAATGAAATGAAGAAATGCTGTGTGCATTTCTAAGTTCATGACCTTTGCCCATGATACTGGCTTATTTTCGCACAGTAAAATTCCCAGTATAAACACGCTGGCGTAGAATCCTTTTACCGATAAACTTCGTTAGGGATGCCACAGGGCGTGTAACGAAGCGGGTATCTATCGATTGGAAATTCCAGTACGACTTCATCTTTTTGAAAGGCTTCTTTATTTAGGCTATGACCAGGCGGTTATAACCTAAATAAACAAACTAAATAGGATTAGCAGGTTTCATAAAATAGCGATCTGTGTATTTATTTTGTAAAGCGATTTACGATGAAACTGCGATTTTTTTATTTTTGTTTTCACAAAGCGGGTTTATTCATTCTGATAGTGTTAGAAATGTGAAAGTTTGTATGTTTGGGTGTTTGTTACTCAATCACGCCATAACGGATTTGGATGTTTGACACATATAATTTATATTCTGGATTAACACATAGGATACTTATAATCTCGGTATAACATTTTTTCATTTGCATACATTTAGGGTTACATAAAGAAGCCTCCTCGTATAGCGCAGTTTGTTCCGCCAGTTACTCAACTGAACCGAGCTTTCGGCGCATCCTGGACAGTCACACCCAAAACCTTATTTGACTGGCCATCAATTCTTCCCTTGCGGTGGTAGAGCTAACGCCCGCCTGGTTTGCGACCACCCTCCCACCGGAGTCAAGCAGCCTGCTGTGTTTCGTCAACGCGTGGGAGTTCCAGTGCCTTAGGCATCTTCTGGGCACGCTCATTCCATCATAGACCTCATCCCTCGCTTTCCATCAGGCGTGATCGAGGTCAAGAGCGGGCCCATCCACATAAAAAAAAATGGTGCGTTCTCGTGGGATAATTTCCGCCCTCCACGCAGGCGAAGCCGTGAGAATTAGCTAGTAAGATATAAAATTCAACAATCCACTTTCCAATCAATTCTAGTGATAACATTACTCTTCTAGTGTAATTTTATCATTACACTGTAAACAAAAAGGATCGTGTTTTATCAAGTTAAACCCTTTCGTATTTTGAAACTTGTAACACAACACTCGTTACAAAGTTGGCGTATTGTTGAAGACAAAGTTAGGTTCTGTCTCAGGACGAATCTCGGCGATACTACTAGGTACGTGTGAGACGGACTAATGTTGGACTGCGCAACTGCGGTGATCCTTCATTGTACGTGGTAAGTGATACATTACTTTTTTTCGTAGAACTCTTGTTGTAAGAGAATTATTTCTTTGGAGTTTTGCTGCTACTTTGTATAAAAGATATTGTTATGCGAATTTTGCTATGTCAGTTTAACTCCCTAGGGTTTGTTCGTGCACATTAGAATTTGTTCTACGAATTTTCGTAAGGGTGGAACTCATAAGGGGGTTTATTATCTAGAGATGGTCTGTAGCATTAATGTTGATACCTATAAATATCATACTGTGAAAGCAGCATAACTTCCTACCATCATTCGTGAGCGTATTATTTAGGAGAGACTCACTACCGACAGTTCTATGACCTTTAGTGCTCTAGTGGACCTAGGTTCTAGAACCTCTCATCTTCATAATCCCTATACTTAAGCGTAACCGACATGATAATAATATAATAAATAATAATAATAATTTATTTTCTCAATAAATGACCTCAAAATTTGTACACTAACAATAAATGGCTAATAGACATACAATAATTAAAAACCCTGACTTCTAAACTAGGTTTATGTACCTGTATCTTAGAAGCCAGTGAACCTTCGAAGTTGGATTGCAGTATAAGCCACTTACGTTATAACTAGATAGGACACAAAGTACGGACAATAATCCATCATGTCAAATTCAATAATGATACAATAAGTAAAAAAATAACCATTAGAATTCATAAATAAAATCAGAATAATAAACATAAACAAAAAAAAAAAAAACAAAAATTGAATTAAATTAAAATAACACTAAAAATTAACTTGAAATTAAAATTAAATTAAAATTAATTTAAAAGTAAATTGAAATTAAATTAAATTGAAATTAAAAATTGAATTACACAAAAAAAAAAAAAACATGAAATGGACACTATCGTAGTACCGCAGATCTGTGATGATAATATAAGCCCTAATGAAAGGAAGGCAAGTTAAACTAAAGCATATTCCATTTATCTATATTATAGCTGACTATTTTGAAGTTGTGATCCCTTGATATACCTCTCCGGTCTGCGGTCGTCAGAGGATTTACTCGTGGTTTTGGTAATGTTAGCCGCAGTATGATGGGAGGCAAGCTTTTATGATGCCAGACGCATCTAACTATTATGCTTGTCATTGTTTACCATTGTTAAATCATGCAATCCCTCCAAAGACAGAAAGGAATAAGTAGGACTTAGCAGTTCGTATAATCTAAAATCTAGATATACTTTGTTCTTTAAACATCCATGTACATTTCTAGACGGATCAACATCCATTATAAACAATGGAATCATATTGCTAAATAAAATGAATGATTATTACGTTGATCTAGATTTCCAATAAACAAAATGAGAGCTGAAACCATCCAGGCATTTTAACACACTGACACTGAACGAGACACAACAAGAGTTTTATTGTTATTACGTCGTCAGGGGCGTTAAGTGTCCCGCAAAGTATTAAATATGATCCTTACTAAAATTTCTTCAGCCCGGTAAAGAATTAATAAGACGATAATACTTATTTGAAGTAGAATATTCTTTTGATGCCGTCATGAAAGGCCATTGTTGGGACTATGTTGACAGGTCAAATATAATAAAGCAAAATTCAATAATTAAAGTCGCGTTCACTCAGGCGGAATAAATAGTACCTATTCCATAAAAATCTTGTAAAACACAGCCATATCTTTTGCTGTGCTTTCCAAAATTTTACATAGATTCTTCGTCCCATAAAACAGCACAGGTTAGCCATTGTACTTAATACTGTGTGGAGATTCATCTGAGTAAGGTTGGTATTGAGTCTGAATTTAATTTACTGGACGTATTTAAGTGTTCAAAGGGTACACACAGAGAACTAACAAGGTATACACGCTGAAAGTTACTAGTATCACTATCAATATCGAGATCGGTAATTTAACGTACCTAAGTAACGTATTCTATAATTTTAAAAGTGTGTAGCAACATTGTAGTTACACATCGATACTCTATCTATTATGGAACAACACTCTCGACACTTAACGTGACCAGAGTGCTGGGTCGTTCTTTGGCCAAAGAATTAGCATTGCCATTCAACGTGGCAATGCTGCCAGTCTTCTGGGCACGTTTCCGGATGACAGCGATGCAGACGAGTACTTCGACGCCTAGACACTAAAATGAATTTTTGTCGACCTTTTTGACACTGACTGCACAATGAATGTTAACTAGGAAATTGAAAGTGAGAACATAGTAAGTATACCAACTTGGTTACCGTTTCAAAGATACCTTAATTAATGAGGTACCCTGTTATAATTGCAGCTGTTTTCATCATACAGAAACAGGCAGAAGTACAATATATACAGTCAGTCTTATCTACAGACATATGCATAGCCTAGTTCTCAGCTTCGTTTAACAGCAATATGTAGTCACAAGCATGCACCTTTTCTCATTATACTGGCAAATGCAATTCCCGCTCTACTCGTACTATAAACCTCATTGAGATAAAGTGGGACATAGACAGTATTGTGGTGGGAATATGTTCGTTGCAAGACTGTTTGTTTTATCGTACGGAGATTTGGTTTTTGTGGCTCTCCTGGTAATTTCAAACAGGTTTAAATTTCATAATGCTCATTGCGTGCTACATATGTTTTAAAATAGTCCTTACCTTATCTGCTTATGGGTGTGATACGGTAGATTTAACGTACCTAGATTCACAGAAGTTGTTGGAACTGTAATACACCTGTGTACACCATATACCTAAATATTCATCACAGTTGTGTGTATTCTTTTCATCGTGACACACATTTAGTTACCACAAATCCACTAAACTCGTTCTAATTACTCTTCTTGACATTTTGAGTTACCTGAAATGAATTTATTTAGTACCTCGGCGCTTATCTTTTGTATATAAGAGCCACTTTTAAACCCTAATCCGTATTTACGACCCGCAGGTCTAAATCGTCCCATCCCGTGACAGTATACAAACATCTAAGTGAAGGCAGTTTCTAACATTTGTTTTGGTCATAAATCTGGAACGGACCGTTTTACTTCGTAATTGTTCTTGTTATTCGTTCCATTTACTTCGTTAGTGCTTTATTGGCTTTGTTTTTCTTAGTTCTTAAGTGCTACTTGTAATAGGAGGGCAGTGTTTTGGAGATAGTTTCTTTGTATCAAAGTTTGAACGTTAATGTTCCACAGATATAGTATCTCAGTTTCTAGAGTATTGAAATAACTTTAGTGAAGTGGACTTCCACTTGACCATTATTGGCCGCTTGGCCAATGGCATCTTATTGAAAGGCAGAGTTATACGGCGCTTTAAATTATCACATGCGACTTGTGAAGCGCTGAGCTGCAATAAGCCTTTTAAGTTAGCATTTCCAAGAGCTTTAAAGCTTCACTTCTACGAATGTGGAATTCTTGTTGAAAATATAATATAAAGGCCTTTAAGTCGTTGCTTCCATCCTAATATTTTATTACGTCAAACTCAGTATCAAAGCTGAAAAAATGTGTCGCAGAAATCGCAAGTATTGTAGTACAGATGCCAGCATATCTAGCTACCCGAAACTGTCAGATATTTCCAATCAAAATTGAACCTTATGCTGTAGCGATAAAGTTGAAAATCTATTAAAGAAATTTGCAGATTGTAGTAGCTTGATGTGCTGGCTTCTGAACATAATGCATATCAAACGTTGTCTAGGGAAGCCTGAATAATGTTCGGATTTTATACGGTCCGTCCATCGAGAGGATTTTGTCTCTGACGCCAATATTGAGATTATCATAACATCATATCATTTTGTACCGGTAATGTATGTGAAGTGAGATTTGAACGACTGCGTTTCATGTTTTTGATTTTCCATATCGACCTTTTTTCTGGCGGGCCCTTTTTTCTATTCAGTGGAGATTTCGCAAATCAGCTTTTTGTATTGGGTTACGATTGGTGCCCTATTACACTTTCTTTGAATGCCTCTAATAATGGATGGTTCAAGTTCGGATGAACGTCAAAGAAAGGCTCATACCCTTTTGGAGTGATGTGGAAATACTAGTCCGTGATTATCTATACGGTTTGCTCCAAGATAAATCAATATCGAGGGTAGGTAATATATCTTCATACTAAAAGGCAACACAGAGTTTGGATTGATATCAATAATGTGCCGTAACCAATCCCTTGCCTGTGATAAATCTATCAATTTCTCGCGGCTGTACCGACGATTCCTCAGCCATTCTCATAAATACTTTACACCAATTTCATACATTCATATTCGGGGCGTTGTTTGAAGTCGGAAGACTCGAATGAGGTCATTGTCGGCTGAGAATGAATTATTATTTTTAAATAAGAATGATTTCATATTCATATAGTTCGGTTTTCGGTCTTAAATATTAGCCGTTAGGGTAGTTGGAGGTTAAAGCGGGGGTTATTGAATTTCTAAATAGGTTTTTATAACTGTAACAAAATATCAAACCGCACTGGGCCCCACGTGGTGGATTACGTTCCACTTCATGCCACATAGAAGAGACCTATAGTGCTAAGAGTATTCTGTAAAAATCTCACCGTGATACAAAGCACCCGTGGCTTAAAGTGAGCAGTCATTAGTGTCAATCTCTACCATCCGATGGAATAACAGCTCACTTCAACTAACTTCTCACCGTGAGATTCTAACAGAATCAACCGGCTGTTTCCCAGCAGTGGGAACGTTAAGTTATAAAAAAATAAATAACTGCATTACGAGTATTACACATGTGCTTTTTATTCACAATTCGTTTAAACAATAAAGTTTTTATTTTTGTGAGCGTATTTTCAGTCCTTATCGTTTGACACCATTCAATATTTTGTTTAGCACATCCTACCTACATGCTTGATGAACAATTGTGGATCCAATAACATCGCCGAAAGCGTTATCAATTTCTATTGTAGTGCTATTTCAGAGCTCAATGAAAGGTTACTTTGTTCACGATGGTAAGTGGCGAATTGGCTACTGAGTGTGGATATCTTGTTATATTGATTAATCAATTATAATTTAATATTAGTAGGGATGGAAATAAAACTTTCTTGACGTCATTATTGCGGTAAAGTTGTTATGATTATGCAAAATAGGCAATGTGCCAAGGCACTCAGTAGCTCGTACTTAGTATCTTCTTGAAGCTGTAGGCAGTAATCTGTGTTAGTAACAGGATATAGTATTTTTATGTCACGCTTTACTTGTGGCAAACACGCTTTACTGTATGAGTGTGTGAAGACGAGTAGTATCAGCACGTAACACACACATGCACAAACATACTTCCGTCTTCACCCCTGTCTCGGACGGTACTGGGACCTCCTGTGCTTGTACACTTGATAACCACAAGTAAAGCACGCGTTGTTCTGTGGCATAAAAATACTATAGTATACTAACAATAAACACAGCACTTAACATCAAGCAGGGTAATTGCGTAACACACTCAGTAGCACCCCGGTGCTAGGCAATGAATGTTGTTGAACTGTCAAAATGAAACCCCATTTCATTTTGACAGTTGAACTACATTCATTGCATTATTTATGTTGTTGAGCAAACACATTTTTCAAACATAGCAATAGATTAGCAATATGCTTCTAAATGATTCAAATTGAAAGTAATAATGCGTTACGCAAGTAGGGAGCTGGCTAACATCGTAAGTTCAATACCTACTTGACCAAAATGTATGAAACAGCTGATTTTTTTTTCGTGATCACAGAGCTGGTTCCATAGTGAAACATATTCATATGCATGGGTGGAACACCTTGTAAAAATTTGGAGACGGTAAAAAAAAAAGCATGCCGTATATTATATTCTACCGTATCCGAAGAAGAAAATAAATTGAAGATTATGTTTCAATTCCTTATGAAGAGTTTCACGGAGAATATGAATAAGATTTCATCTCACCGATTTCACCTGGTCAATTCGTTTCATCAAAATGGCTTCCTCGGAAGACAGAATATAAAATACTACTTTATATTTCTTTTTTGATGTCAGTGAATATTACCTACATGATAATGATTCTCGACAAGGAAATTCGCCTACTAGAATATTTGGTTTGAAAGTGATAACTAACGTTTATATTAGATATTGATGAATTTGTCAAAAAATAAATATGTTCCCGTTGGTGTTTTTTTTTATTGTAAATTAGTTTCGCCTGCGTGGATCGGAAAATTTCTCACGGGAATGTGCTACTACACGGAGAGAAAAATCTTAGAAAAATTACTGTGCTGTCTCATAATCTGAGTGCATTTGAGTGGTAATGGAGAAATTACCATAAGTAAAAATTCTTATGCTGTACAGTAAAATTTATTGGACAAATAGTGAATTTTTCCCAATCTCATTAGGGTTACTTTCGAATCTATAATATTAGTATCGGAAATAGATTCTGTTTAAGTTTATTAACCCCTTGGGTACATTTGACGTCTGAGAGACGTCATTCACTTGTTTTACCTAGGAGAGGATGACGTGTCTAAAACGTTATTTGAGGTTAGGCATTTCATTGTAGCTTGTATCAGTCATAATAGAAGAAGCAATTACAGTATTTCGGTGAACATTATTTGCGATACACTGCCCCATTATGTTAAAAACAAGGAATATATTTTATGATATTGATAGCGAAAGTAATAAATCCTTACCTAAGGGGTTAATACGCTGCAGCCGTTGCTGCTATTGTAATAAAGTCTGCAGTCACAGGACTCTTCACAAATGCACCTGTATTACAACCATCTTCAAATTCATTGCAAACTAAACGAAAATAATTGTGATTGTTAGTTTGTTGCGCAATAAGGTTACCCATAATATTTTATTTTGTATTTTTTTTTACTCTCGAGACATATTATTTCATTTTGCGTTAAGTAATTATTTGAGCGACTCTCTCGTTGATCTAGTGGTTGAAAGCGTTACTGCTGTGCACGAGGTTCTGGGTTCGATTCCCAGGTCAGGCAAAGCGTTACTGTTTTTTTTTTAATTTTCTTAGTAGCAACCTGTAGTCCGGATTTGTACTCGATTGATGACAATAAGCTCATGGGACTCAAGCATAACTCGAGAAATGTGGGTGTCCTATAGATACACATCTGCCCATCCTTTTAGAATACAGCCATTCGATTCTGTAAAAATCTCACCGTAAAATCATAAGTGAAGTGAGCACTTAATAGTGTCAATCCCTACCATTAGGGAATGACAGAGCTCACTTCCCGCTCACTTCACCTAAGTTCTCACGGTGAGATTTTTAAAGAATAGCACTGCAGGTGTGTGTTATGTAATTATTCGTGTTATTTTACTTGATAAGCAAACACATCTCGTGTTATTTTCTCTGAACCAACAATCCAATTTTGTCGACCTTCCGCAGGTGTAAACAGATCGATATTGATAAGGCTTCTACGCGTTTAACGTTCTTTCAATTTGATGCTACAATACCCTCAAAAGATAGGTACGTCGGAGGCTTTTACTACATCTGGCTGAATAGGTTTAAATAGGCCACTGTGCAAACGGAGTAGAATGCGAATGTACTGCTTACCTTTCAAATGTAAACATTTATAGAACAAGCGATTGCTTGAGTGAGGTACAATGTATATTCTTTTATTATTCGGGTTTTGTTGGACGAAGAGATGTTTATAATTTGTACACTGTCCATCGTCTGTATTATCACCGGTCATGGGACGGTAGTTATAAAGAAAGCTTCCAAAGAAGATCCGCCATTAAAATAATCGACTAAAATAATGACGGAGGAAGGGGATAGGTTTTATTCATATTTTAAACAAGAGACTGGTGAAAACAGACCAATAATACGTAAAATCAAAATTGATTTCAACAAAATCCTTTATTACTTAGGATACTTTTTTGTTTGAGGTAGATTGAAAAAAAATCCCTTTTCACTGTCTTCAAGGGCTTTCAAAGCAACTTTATTTTACGTATGAACCACAATAGGCTATTTGCGTTATAAATGATCTCTATTCTTCAGGTTAGCAGTCGGCCCTCTTATATATATCAAGTTTAATGTCATAAACTAGACACTCAGGTTTATCACGTGAATTAAGATATTGTTCAGGGAATTTATGTCTTTATTTTCTTTGTTAAGATTCCTAGATTTGGTCCACAATAGCTCAAGACAGAGTGGATTGGAATGGAGAAAGGGAAGTCCTTGCCCTGCAGTGGGACAATGTAGGCCAAAAATAAATAAATAAGATTCCTAATGTTATAAGGCTCTATCCAAACTTTTTTGTATTTTCGCCTAATTGCTATTCCTGTCTACAAGTTACCAAAAAGCTGGAATAGAACACTTCTTATACAGGCTTCTTATACTGCCTTGCAGGGCTGGATTGCTAGCATCAAAAACAACAACTTTTGTTATATGAGTTTTTACAAAACACAATACATTTACCAAAAACAAACCATTAAGATTTCGTTGTTCTATCTAACCCCCGCTTCCCTCCGCTGAATTTTATACTAGACACGAAAGTTTGTTTACCTAACTAGCGCTTTCTTTTGCTTCGCGTAGAATTCGTAACAGAAAATCGAACATTACAATTCGTTGAATTGAAATATTTTTATTTTTTATGAAAGTCTGATGAATAAATAATTTCATAGGACAAAAGTTGTTGTTTATGATGTTAGTAATATAGTCCTGAGAGGTTGTTAATATTTTACCAATAACCCTGTATAATTATTTTCCTCCTTATAATTCTGTCATACATAGAAAAAAAAACCGTTAGTGTTCGTACACACAGGAAACTGGCGCCGACAACGTGCCGCTCGTGTACAGTGCTCAAATACACGAGCGGCACGTTTTCGACGGCTATAGTTGCTTCTGCAGTTCGTGTGTATGAACACTTAAGAGGTTTCCATGCATTACTATATTTTAGATCCTTGCCATCAACATATAACAGTAACCATGAAACAGTCCAATCTTGTAAGCTAGGTACCTATACAACGTGTAACGTTAAATGCGCAAAACCTGAAAATAGTTTGATCAGAATAACGAGCAGAATTAATTGAACCACTTTTTAATATAGTTAGGTCACATTTTTCAAAAAATCTTCATTAAAAACGTTGCCGTTTCCATTTATGAATAGGTCAAGCAAGCCAATGTCAGCGCGGCGCAGCGGCCCGGTGACCACTCCTCCCTCGATAAAGTGTCGTCGCAGACGCAAGAAACGATCAGAATGGCCAGTAAAACTAAAACAGCACATAAAACCTTTAAAACTTTTAATGACTTATTTTCTGTCTGAAATAGGTCAATTGAATTAAAAATCAGTTAGGGTGTCTGAGGTTTTGCGCATTTAACGTTACACGTTGTATAAAACTTTTTGACAAAAAAACCGACTTAAAAAAAAACACCACAAAGTGAAAATTAACCTTAATTTTGGAAGTCGGTGCCCTTGGATCCGTACTTTAGCTTTTTGACGACTTCCGAAATTAAAGTTATTTTTCACTTTGTAATGTTTTTTTGGAAGTCCGTTTTTTTTTTGTTAAAAAGTTTTGTTTCTGGATTTTTAGTGGGTCCATTTATAATTATCTAAGTTACAATAGCTTAATGTCTACTTGCTCATCACTTTTTACAAAATATTGCTTTTCCCGATGCAGGGACGTTGACTGTTGAGGAGTTCTCCTGGTATTTCACCATCAGCTCCATTTCATCATTTGCACTGTGACGAGCATAAATTGCTTGGTAACCATATTAAAGTAATTGCATCGCAACCCGTGAAACTACGAATACTTATTATTGAGTAATTCCGGTGGCCATCTGTGGTCTTCATCATCAGTTCCACTTCATCAAATGGTGTTTTCTAAGAGCAACTACACGAGTTACTATAAAAAAATACCCAAATCGCTATAGGTGTGCCTATGAATATTTGAAGATTTCCTTCGATTTCTCCAGGATTCCATCATCAGATCCTAACGTGATGACAATGGGTCCACCTGGAAAGTATACCCTATCAAAAAAAACTTTTTTTTTTAAATCGGACTAGCCGTTTTCGAATGATCGGGAACATACATAAAAAAAAAATCCGACGAACTGAGAACCTTCTCCTTTTTTTGAAGTCGGTTAGAAATCGAAAATAATGATAATAATTTCTGAGGTTTTTGAAGTTATTGTCTTGAACATGAATAAGAAGTGAAGACGAGATCACAAATATAAAGTATTAACGTTGAGCAAATATTTTTAACGGTACATTTAATATCATGTCACATTAAAAATATTTAGAACATCATTTAATATTCCACGTGTACGCGATAAAGCAAAATAAAAAGCCATTATGTTATGTGTTGCTATCACAAATTTCCAATACATTGGTTGTCTGTGTTTATTCTCTCACATATTTTTTTTCGCCCCTGTTATTCGTAGACACTTATCACCTATATTTATGAAAAAAATGAACAAATGTTTGAAGCAAACATGCTAAGTAATTTAGGGTAAAATACGTTCAAGCTAGTAAAAGGTTCGTTCTAAAAACCTATTTTAGTCGATATGATCGAATTAAATGGCATATGCAAACATTTGCTATCGATTCTGAAATTCATAAGACGACCTACTTGTGTCGCGGTTGAGACTTCTTTGAACGAATGTTAGATGAGCATTCTATTGAATAATCGAGAGAGAAGTGCAGTCGATTTTGATTGTATCTACGTACAACCCGTAATACATTCAAGGGGGTGAATAACGAGTTGCATGCAGATACAGTTTTCAATTAAACTGAAACGGCGTACCACTTAACGCCGTTAACGATTAACGGCGTTAAGTGGTACTAGAGCCAATGTGAATCAAATATAGTATTGTGGTTCTTTTCTATCCAGATGCGTCTTTTGCATTGATAATGTATGTAATGCGATGAAATTATTAATTCCCAAGTTATAGAATGCGAGAATAGTCTGTACTGTGAAAACTAGTGTATCAAAATATGTTTACGATATACACATATTGTTATTAACAGTCATAATTAGGTAATTATGACTTATCCTATTGCAAAATTAATAAAAATAAAGAGTAAATTGTACGAACAAATTAAAAGTTGATGTTGATGATTTAAACACGCATAATAATATGTTTTCAATTAATCACCCGTAATAAACAGGAACAATTATAATAATCCGCCGATATTAATGAGATAATTGCGGTTCCCACTGGCCTGTTATGCTACACTCGTTAATTTATTCAATTAGGGATAAAATACTTATCGGATCCTTGTGGTGTTCTGGTCGTTGTGGGTTTTGGAGTAATAAATAATACGTGCGTTTGGTTTCAAGGTCCGGTTTATTGTGTCTAAATAGGTAATTAGTTACAACACAGTATTGCTGAAGAAGCACTATAAATAAGGCTGTCTACATACATAAGTGGCTACACACTATATCCTTTTCCAACGGCTCTGGCAACTGATATCGTTTTGGTTGAAAGCTTTATAAAAATATAAAAATGTTTATTTCGTCAACATGAGTAAATCACATCACATAAGTAACCTCTTTATGTTCTGTAATATAATCGGTTTTACGGTGAACTAATTGAACATAATAGAATCACGTATGTATAGGTTTATAGTATATATATACACACACCGGCAAAATTAGAGGAACACAAAAAAAAGGTGCCTTTTTTTAAAAACTTGTGGGTATTTCGACGAGTGGTTCCGTTATTTGAATGATTGCCCTTTTTTCATATAACATTATGGGCTTTTATGACATTTTTAAGCCTTCTAACAGAAATTGTACCCTCTTAAGTGTTTATTTACACTTTAAGCTTCTAAGTGTTTTTGATAAGAAAGTTGGTTTATGCAGTCAATGGTGGCCCTAGCTCATTACGTTTGTTTTGTTTGGAGAGTTAACATTGTATTGCATACAGAATGAGTGATTTGCCTGCAACTGAAGTCGCCAGGGCTGTAACAATGATTGAGGAAGGTCACACCTACCGTTCAGTCAGTCGAACGTTGGGTGTATCAGTATCCGTGATCCACCGTAATGTGCAACGGTACAGACAGACAGGATCTTACGTGCTCAGACGAGGGCAAGGCAGAAATCGTGCAACCAGTGCCGTAGACGACCGTTTTATAAGGGTGCAAACTTTAAGAAATCGTCGTCAAACGGCTGTTCAGACCCGAGCTGTCTTAGAAGAAGTGCGTAACGTACGTGTTAGTGAACGAACAGTGAGGAGAAGGTTAAATGAAGTTGGTTTGAAGTCATACGTGCCAGCAAAAGCGCCAAAACTTGAGGTGAGCCATCGAGTAGCAAGATTAGCGTTCGCTCGTGAGCATCAAAATTGGTCCGATGAATGGAGTCGAGTTTTGTTCTCCGACGAAAGCCGTTTTTGTGTAAATTTCATCGACGGAAGGGAGAGGATGTGGAGATATCGAGGAGAACGTTACCATCAAGCAAATTTTTCCGAAACAATGGCTTACGGTGGAGGGTCTGTTATGGTGTGGGGTGGTATAAGTTTGACGGCACGCACCGCTCTGGTCATTATTGATGGCGGTTCTTTGACTGCTCACAGGTACATAACTGAGATCCTAGAACCCCATGTTATGCCTTTTGCCCCATTCATAGGCCCAGATTTTGTGTTTATGCACGATAACGCACGGCCCCACACTGCGCGCATAGTGCGTGATTACTTAAGTGAGACTGGTGTAACCCAGATGGACTGGCCTGCACGATCTCCGGACACGAATCCAATAGAACATGTCTGGGACATGATTGGACGAAGGGTTCGTGAAAGAAATCCTGCCCCTAGGAATGTTGAAGACCTGAAATTGGCGCTGGTTGAAGAATGGGGCATTTTGCCTCAGGAAATGATTGAAGATGTCATCAGAAGCATGGCTAGATGTATCCAAGCCCTTATAATGGCGCGTGGAGGCAACACGCGCTATTAATTCTTTTTTTTTTAATTTAACTCTGTTTTTACGCATTTGAAAACATAATTTTTTTTCAGTCAAGAGCATTTTTTTAAATTTTTTATTAAATAAATCCTAATAAACCATACAATTTGTTTTTTTTCTTGCATAATATAAACGAACAGACTCAAATAAACCATAAAAATTAAATAATAGACATTCAATCTCAAAAAATGATGTTTTCTTTTGTGTTCCTCTAATTTTGCCGGTGTGTGTATATACATACTATAAACCTATACATACGTGATTCTATTATGTTCACTAGATTCTGCCTTATTTTTTATTTTTATTCAAAAGGAACAACAAACAGCTACAATATAAAACATAGAAACAAGAAACAAGAAATACACAAGACATATGATATTGCAGCCCACAACGCTGTTCACAGATTAACGATAGGATACTTATACAGTGAAAATATTCGCTAGGGTTACTAATACAAATACAATTGTTTTTTTACATACTTTTTAAATTAGCTTTCGTGTTTTGCATTACTTGACATTTTACTGATTTATCCATAGCCACCTTTACGTATAAAACAGAAAAAAAAAACTTCCAGAAATTACTTATCTATCTGTGAACAACTGTGAACAAAAAAGTAACTTGCCTTAATAAAAGATTAATCCTTGAACCCATTCAAATCTGCGTGATAATAGTTTTACTGCAAGCTTTAGGTACTCTATATTAGAGCTGAGCAGTAAAAGGAAGTTCTTTAAGGGATTAACTCGATAAGAACCTTACTGGTACATCTGACCCTATGATGTTCCTAGCGAGTGTCGTAAAAGGGGACTAAGGGATTATGTTGAGATAGGCAGTGGGCAGTGGCGCCCTCTAATAACACAATGCAATTATCTTTTATAGGTTTCCACAAAGAGTAGATAAGACGACCATTCCCATCTTGACTGTGACTGCTGTGAACGATTACCTACATAAAATACTTTGCTAAAGTTACACACACACATACATTACATTAGTTACCGATGTTAGGGGTGCATAAATAAAAATCTTCGTCTCGGGGGGTCTACTTCCTATACGAAATCCGTAGTTTCAGCCGTAATTTCGGGCGTTTCCTACAGCATATTACTTACAGACATAAGGTTAGTTCGGAGACCAAACTAAGAATGAATGACAACACGTTTTGACGACAGTTGTCCCGATGTGTTTTTGCCCGTCCATTTTTTAAAAAATTTGTCACTTGTTTTGACGGATCGACCACTTTCGGACAGACCCATATCTTTGTTGACGGACTTACAGACCTGCAGCCTCGTTATCTAAAAAACTATGAACTTCTTAATCTAAACCTTTCTTGCTCTCTTAAAGTAATGTTTTAAGTATCCTTTCAACTCAGCCTATCGCAGTCCACTGCTGGACATAGGCCACTCCTAGACTGCGCCCTGTTATCCGCCTTCCGCGTCCACCTTCTTTAGGTCGTCCGTCAAAAAGATAGCTAGATAGCTGGGGGCGTCCCACACCACGCTTGCCGTTACGCGGTCTCTACTCCAAGACTCGTTAGCTCCACCAGCCATCGGTCCTTCGACAGACATGGCCAGCCTATTGCCATTTCAATTTGCTTACTCTGCAAGCTGTGTATCATTTATTCGAGCAAAATTATTTTTTTTATAGGCACCTGTTTCTGTGACAATAAACAAATTTTCTTTCATGATTGTTTTCGACTCTTTGTTCGGTTCTTTGGCAATCTATCTACATATAAATGGTACAAGTTTACAACTAGAGACAACAATCGTTTTACGGTCTACATCCGTTTATTACTAAAATTTATTACTTCATGTAAGGTTTCTAGACAAACATCTATGTTATAGAGCCGTCGTTACATAATCTATTAATATTGACTGTCGTTACATAAGCAAGTCTCAGTCAACTCCCTTTTGTTTGTTTTATACAATGTGATTAGCACAAGTGGTAAAAGATATTATCAAAGAAAATTGTGAGAATCAGTTAATATTACAACCAAAGATTTAAATCTTTAGATTCGCATTACCGCGTCAAAAGTTAGTCGCGTTTCTGTTTCGTTTTGACACCAATGATGCAGTGACAGGATTGATTTGACTTGATTGTCATGGAAACGCTATTAATAATGGTCATTAGATGACGCTGGCAGAATAGTCAACATTGGCTCTGTTGCCAAAAGAAAAAAAAAAAGAATGTGTGAGCTATGTCTGATTTTGTCGCGGGACTAATTTGGATGAGAGCAAATCTAACGATTTAAATATTTGATGAATGATTTGATTATAAAACCCCCAAAATATAATAAAAACATTGTTTTGTTTACCGACAATATTGTTTTCATTTACATTTACTCGATAATTTCTTGTCATCTCCGCAAAAATGAAAAATTTCCGGAAAAGGTCATTGATAAATCCTTTTTCGCACCACTTGCTCAAAAAAGTGACATTCTATGCCACAAAAAGCGAACACAACAATAGTCATTTTTAATCAGTTAAAAACAGGGAAAGAAAATTGTACTGAATTTCATTCATACTCTAGGGGGAGAATGTGATTTAAATTTGGAATACTTACCGAAATTTATACTGAACTACATCTGTGTTTACACCATTGAGTTTGTATATAAAGCATTATACATCTTTTTGAAAAAGGAATACGCATTTATTATGCAGTTATGATTATTAAATAAAATTACGAAAACCGACGAGGCCGTATGAGCTTAATGCCTTTGCTTTTCCGACAAAAAAATATTAGTCTAGGAATTTGCCGCGTTTTTGTTTTCTTCAAATACATAAACGTTAAGTTTATTTTAATTTATTTTTAATTGTCATTATTTTTAATAAATGCTTATCTCGTATTATTATTGTGTTAATTTTTTCGCAAATGGTACGAAAAGTAGAGTATTTTCCTCGGTGATAAAGCTGTCTTAGTCTTGGGTGAACTTAAATTCCTCGCTACACTCAGGACTCGTCTTAAATTCCTCGCTTCGCTCGTGATTTAAGTTTTTAACACTCTCGCTACGCTCAGGAGTAAACCTCAAGTCCTTCATTACGCTCGCGATTTAAATCGTCACCCGCGACAGAAGACACTGCTTTATCCCCTTGGTTAATAATCTACTATTTCCTTTTAGCGCCTAGTCTGTGTATGTATATTATGATCGTGCTCAATTCTTTTATCAAATATGTCTTTGATTCCTCCAAAGTATTTTGTGTTTACAAGGTGGCTAGATGTAGTTACAGACGCCAGCACATTAAGCTTCTACAATCTGTCAAATTTCTTTAATACATTTTCAAATTTATCGCTAAAGCATTAGATTCAAAGTTGATTGGGGAAATTTGATAGTTTCGGGTAGCTTGATGGGCTGGCGTCGGTACCTACTTATTGGTCTGTCTTGAGAGGTTAAGATGCAAGAAATACTTTTTACATTGCCTAATTTTGAAGAAAATGAGTTGCGTATTTCTACACAGTTTTATTTTCAATACGAGTACCTATCTAAAGGTTCTATTGCGTAACATTAGAGTTTAAGTTGTGCATGTAATTACTAAGAAATTGGGTTTTATGATCTGGAAATAAATAAATCATGATGATGATGATGTAACTCAAAAGAAATATAGGTAGGTACCATCAGCAGTAGAACAACGCATACGCATCGCACCGACTGGTAAATCTGGTCATACAACCAAAAAAGCAAACATTTTAGTTCTAAACGAAAATCTTGTATCAGTGCCCACGTAATGGCCAGTAATAGATCAATCCGATAGTCCTTTCATGTCATGTAATCCAATGAATCCGTCTCGTATATTGATGACCCTGGACCGTTAATTGATTATCCGTATCCGAAAGATAGACGTTTTCGGACATACATATATAACGAACGAACTAGAGCGCGTCTGAAGGGATATAAGGGTGGCCGAACTGTGCAACCTACTTGCGTACCTATGCGTATTTAGAAGATGTTAAGCTGGGGTTTCACTGTGCATGCAAAGACTAAGAGAATGTTACCCGAAAAGATGGTCAAGTTCGGTGAAATTGCAACTGAAATTGCCGGCACTCCAGGAGCCACATACAGTCTGTAACATAATCATAGACGCAATAGTTTTTCTTTATTTTCTTAAATAATTTATACTGTTTATACAGCGTAACAAGACAAAACTAATCTTTGCTGGGTATTTAAACATTAGAGTGGAATAAATTGGTACTTGAAAAAAAAACACGGAAATATTGAAAGTCTTTGTATTAAACATGTAACTTAATTATAGACGCACTAAGAGAAACGCCAATCTATTATTTATTTTAATAGTCGATTGACTTGCCATGCTTCAAAATGAGTTTGAATACTTGATTTGGCATCGAATCTACAAGAGTTCGAAGTTCTTTTGGTACAGCATTCCAAACATCGACTAAAGCTGATTTCAGTTCTGTAAGACTCTAAAACTGACGATTATTTTCATATAATCTGCTTGTTATGTAACCCCATAAATTTTCCATGGGATTTAAATCTGCGCTTAAAGCTGGCCAATCTAATAAATTAACCTGATTGATCTGAAACCACTCGTTCATATCTTTGGAAGTGTGAACACTCGCATAATCTTGCTGAAATTTCCAGTTGTTACAACCGATTTTTGATGCTTGTGGCAAAAGATAATCCTAAAGGATATCACGATACTTCTTAGAGTTTATTGAACCAGAAATTAAAGCTTTATCTGTTTTTCCACTATATCCGAAACCTGCCCAGACCATTACACTACCCCCACCGTAAACACGTTTTCATAAAATTTTAGCCTGTTTAGGTAAATCATGCCAATATTAATTGTAACCATTCGGTCCATCTAAATTATAATTTCTTTTCATCACTGAACACCACATCTCTCCATTCCCGTTTTCAGTGCATGTATTTTTTCGCCCATTCCAATCGAACTTTAATATGTTGTTTTTTAATGAAGGTTTACTTTTGAGTTTTTGTCTCTTCAAGTGTGATGCTCCTCTTATCACTCTCCAGATAGTTTGTCTATGCACGCTTAAACCTAAATCTCGTTTTATTTTGTCAGCGGATTGATTTGTTTCTGATACAAGTCTTAAAATATTTCTTTTCTCTCTCGCTGTCAATTTTGATTTTCTACCACATGACTTTTTTGTACCGTAGTTTTCTTTATTTTTAGCATATTACGCACAACGTGATCTGATCTTCCAATCAATCGAGAAATTTCACGGTAATTTATATTTTCAGAGAGTAATACATCGATTTTACCCCTCTCATAATCTGTTAGCTTTCGACCTCGCGGCATTTTGAAAATGAGAATACTGCACTATGAAAAAATAACTCAAGTTAAAGACTATACTATATTCTACAAATTTTCTTACTTTAATCAATATAAAGTTACTTGTCATGTTAAAAAAACACTGATGCGTCTATTATTATGTTACGGATTAAGCACACTCTTTGCCAAACTAGTTGCGCAATATTTTGTAATTGATGAAGTCTAACTTTTTTGTATGCTATATGAGATTTGTAACGCACGAAATTTAAAATTAATTCATTGGATTTCGAAAATATTTATTAAAAAAAAAGTAAAGCATATAATTCATAGTGCGTCTATGATTACGTTACAGATTGTACCAAATGGAGATTCTTTAGCTAGGTAATTTAGGTAATCAGAAAAAAAATTAGTAGAAAGAGAGAAATGAAAATGGTTTATTCTGTACAAAGACGACGTACGTTACAAAACTGTAATACAAAGTAGCGAATAGCCTTTTATTCTACAATTAAAAAAAAAAAAAAACACGTTTCTCTGCAATCTGGAATCTACCGTAGAGAAGGAAAACTGTGTATTGTCTGTGCTATCGCACCGATGACTTTGCACTCAGTATCATTCTAAACATCTATACTCTTCTTTGCTTATTAAAAATTGCAGTCACTTCTCGTCATTTACAGTAAGGTCGCGGAATCTTTGCGAAGATAGTGAATATGCAGCTACTTTAATGCGGCCGGTCGATTCTGTAAAAATCTCACCGTGAAAACTTGCGTAGAGTGAGCTGTCAGTGTCATCCCACTGATGCTAGGGATTGACCAAGCAAACATTTACATAATCGAGATTCTAATACAATTTTTTATGCTAATTCTTTTGATCATTTTATATAATTTCAAAGCTAGTATTTTAGTTGTCAAAATGTTACTATTTTGTGGGGTTTTAAAATAAAATAGTCAAACAGAAACTCAGTCAGAATCTCAATGTGGTTTTTTTTTTTTTCTATATTAGTTATACTTATATAGCCTGAGGTGCGAGCGCGACACGCACGAACAATAATTAAAATAAAACATTCACAGCTACTAGACTGATGAAAATACGCATCGACATTGTTTGTTATTATTAATATTATTAAAATCTCTATTGTGACTGTAAATGTATGCTTGGTCCATCCCTAGTATCAGGTGGGATGACACTGACAGCTCACTCCACGCTCACTTCACCTAAGTTTTTACGGTGAGATGGTTACAGTTTCACACTGCAGTTGTCCATCGTGAGAGTTATTACTAGGGCGAGCTGATTATTTGATTCTACTGTTTACACTATCTCAAAATATATATTTAAATTCATTTATTCACTTGAGTTACAGAGTTAGATAGATAGTTGAGCCTGTTCGCTATCCTCTTCAGCGCGCTGTTGGGCACCAGAGACGCGCTCCGCTTACACATCGTTTTATAGGAGCAGTTGACGCTCTATGTGATATGTACCTAGTTGCTCTGTGGCAACATTCTGAATCATTAGAACTGCTGTTACCTTCAAAAAGAATTAATGGCGTGTAACTTCAGACTTCCGTAGGTGAAAGGAACTCCGTATCAATAGGTAGGTTGTTTATTTTGCTACGCATGGTAAGCAGTAATGGATTAAGTCATCAATATTTTCTTTATATCTCTTACGATGCAAACAAAAGAACATAATATATCAATTTTAATGTGTATCCTTCGCAAGATGTATTGTGTATCTAACCGCCTGTGTCTAGATTTTTCTGTTTAATCTTGTAGTGGATGGATGATTTTGCGGTTTCCCAGACACTGAAGAACTTTTATCTTGGATGTGTCTGTCAATTATTAATGCGAAATCTCTAGGTTTTTTAACATTTTCGGTAGGTAGTTGACTTTTCTTAAGAGCAAAATGATACTGTAAATGTTATGTAACGTAATTTGTTTTTAAAGTAATGTCTTACGAAAGATTTCGCAGTCGGTGTGACTACATCAACTGGTTTAGGTTAACCTACATTACGTACTGTAGATTCATAAAAACACGATTAAGAAGTTTCAGAAGCTTTAGCAACGGCCTACATTCAGCAGCAGATTCAATAGAGAATCCATATTTTTTTTTCTCGGATAGAAAAGAAGAAAGAAAGAAAATGTATTTTATAGCACTGTGTGAACTAACCCGCACTTAAGTCAAGCTTTTTGTGACTTAACCCTACAGTGCATGATTTTTCTTATCGGCTTAAAAAAATACATTAGCCTGCAAATATGATGCCATTTCTCGAAAAAGTATTTAGAAAAATCATAACTCAATAGAAACGTATGTTTTTGTGTATGGCACATCATGCATTATAATGTGAATCTGTGTTACGTAGTATCAATGAAATTATAAGATTACATGTAAAATGACAAATATAAACATGCATACCTCTACTAATTATTTCGACACTGAAAATTCAATTTTATCATTTTTTTGCGATTATTATACGCCGCTCGTTAATCGTATTCAAAGTACCCACCGATTTGAAAAAAACATAAATAAATGTTTATTCAGATCTATCCAAAATATCTGGTACTAAATTCGAAACTCAAATACATAATAGTTAATCTTGTCAACACTAGATCACGCTACTTGGATCGATTTTTAAAATATAAGAAATTTTTCGGTATGTCATATGTGGGACACTATGCGCTGTAGGGTTAAGTCGTCCATTTTTACACACAACAGCGTGACTTAAGTGTGGGCTTAGGTCACACGTGCTGTAAAATAGTATACTTTATTTATTTATTTATATAAAACGATACATACTACTACAAACATAAGAATACTTATAAACAGATACCTAAAAAATTATCACCAATACACAATACTATAATAATATAACTTAAACATAATAAACTGGTAAGTTATGACATGTCGTAAACGCCATGTACTATCGTAATGTACAGACGCCAGTACATCAGGCTACTACAATCTGTCCAATTTCTTTAATATATATTATTCAACTTTATTGCTGGCGCCTGTAGCTTGATATTGGGTCTCGCACAGGAAGATCACGAATTAAACTAAACACAGTCATAGAAACATAAAGAAAAGTATGGAAATAGAAGAAAGAAAAAGAAAATGCGAAGTCTAGGATAGAAGATAAACCTAATGAGTACAGCAGGTTAACAAATACAATCGCGCTCAAAGTCAGAATATACCCTAGTTAATTAGACCTCGCAGGTTAACCATATCAAAGTTTCGCGTAGGGTAAGACTTAGTTAAAGTCTCAAACTTCGTGATATTACGTAACTTAGATGCAGCTAAGAGCTTACCTATGTTCGGGATGCTAGTCGAACAATAGGGTATGCGAACGGGTTCCCGAAAGGTGGTAAATATTATAGGTTAGTGGGGTTATGTGTTTCTTGGATATTACTTTGCAATTTAATTTACTTGTACGGAGTTCCTTTAAACATAACGTATCTTCACGCCTGTATTCCTCAAAGAGTTTGGCAGAGGTGTACCTAGTACACCCACATTTCGATATCACGTTATGTTTGAGTCCCGTGATGGGAGCGAGTATATTTTACCATCAGTGGGCGGTAGGCTGGGCATGTCTGTCGAAGGGCCGATGGCCGATGGAGCAGACAAGTCCTGGAGTGGAGACCGCGTGTCGGCAAGCGTAGTGTGGGACGGCCCAAAACTAGATGGACGTACGACCTAAAGGAGGTAGCTTGGGTAGACTGGATGCGGAAGGCGGAGGACAGGGTGTTGTGGCGCAGTCTGGGAGAGGCCTATGTCCAGCAGTGGATTGCGATAGACTGAGTTGATTGTTTGATTGATTGGGTACATATCTAGACTCCGGAGTTCTACTGAGAAGTTCTAGATGGAAAAACCCAATAACACTTTGTCCGACCCGGAAATCGAACCCATGTCATCATGCTTAGCAAAAGAGCTTACGACCACTAGACCATTGAGGCAGTCCTTTATAATTTCTGATTCCCAATACAAAGTGGCGATTCTCAGAATTCCATTGTGGTATAAATAAAAAAAGCGTTAATCTCGGTTCAATCAACAGATTTCGTTGAAAAAGGGTATAACGATAGAATATAATACGAATTCTGGCTTGGTAATTTTTTTTACGTTCCTGAAATCTTAGAAATGTTTTTATTTTGTTGATTATTCAGACAATCGTTGAAACAAGGCTAAAGAAAAATTCTGATGAAAGTCTACACTTGAGAGCAATGAATTAGGGTTACATCAAGATACCTGAAAGTCTCGGAATCTATGAATGCTAGCTTAATGAAATAAATTGTGTTTCATAGACAATCATATGTCCCTAAAAACAAAGTAAATGTATGTGTCTTTGTATTATATGTGTATTCATAAAAAAAAATTACATTAAACAAAAAATAACCGATCTCATCGTATAACAAAAATAGAAAAGCTAATTTTTTGTATACCACTTTAAAATTTTATTGAGTTTTAGTACTTTGTATTACCCCCACGTGCTCTCATCACTGCGGTTATGCGGTTTGGCATGCTGTACACCAAGCTTCTTAAATACGATGTTTTATTTTATTTTTATTTTATTTTTTTATTTTATTTATTTGGGATAAACAAACAGTTACACATTGTGTCTTATCTAAAGAATTACATGACAGTTATTCAAATGTGAAACTCACACCGTTATCCACAGAATACATTTTAGTTTGAATACAATTATTGAGAACTACATGCAGACATGCTAGAGACAAAACAAGTTATTAAAAGAAGCGTTTAAGTCTGTTTATCAATATCAAATATTTTTTTTAACAAAGCGGTACGGAATCTGATTTTCGACATAGAAAACAAATCAATTTCAGTAAAAAAGTCATTGTAATCTTTGCTTAAGCGAAGATTATAATGACATATAAATATTGTATATATATATATACAATTTATATATATACAATATTATTATTATGTTGTGGAATATTCTCCCATTCCACTACGAGCGCAACTTTGAGCTCTTGAAGCGTCATCGGGGAAGAGTTTCGGTGTCTCACACATCGTCCGAGCTCGTCTCAAGCATGCTCGATTGGGTTGAGGTCCGGACTGCGTGCTGGCCACTCCATACAGTTAATGTTCACTCTTGAAAGTAGTCATTCGCAATTTCACCAGTACGAGGCCGGGTATTGTCATGCATAAAGATAGCATCCTCTCCTAAATTCACCATAAATGAACCAACGTATTCGTTTAGGATTTCTTCTACGTATCTTTCGCTTGTGATAGTGCAGTTTTCTATAACCACCAGCTCTGTGCGACTTTCTGTGAAAATTCCGGCCCATACATATACGGATCCACCACCATAGGTCACTTTCTCTTCGATGCATGCTTGCTTGAATCGCTCTCCTGGTCTTCTATATACTCTTGTTCTTCCGTCGTTCTTATAGAGCATACATTTTGATTCATCTGAGAACATAACTCTTGACCAATCTTCAATACTCCAATTTAAGTGGTTCCGGGCATATATTAATCTCGAAATACGATGCCCACGCTCCAATTTGCTTCAGCATAAAGTCGTCTTACAGTCTATGCACTTGGGTTACTTCCTCCGAGGTGTCGGAACTGATATGTAAGTTCAGTTCCTGTGAGAAAGCGGTTCCGAAGCATTGTGTTGACCAACTATCGTGCTGAGGTACATCTGGCCCTGCCTGTTCCTGGTAGGTTAGAGCCGGTTTCCTCGTACCGTCGGAGAACTCTTTGTACAGTTGACAGCGACACACCAACTGTCCTTGCTGTATCACGCTGACTCCGGCCGATTTCCAGCATTGTGAGAATTCTGGTGCATTCTTCAGGTGTAAGCGATATAATAACAGCTTCAGTAATGAGTATTGAATATAACACTGCTTACGTACAAAAGGTATATAAGCAGTGTTATGTTCTGTATGTATGTATATGACAATAGAAAAGAGACGCAGAAAATTCGTAGTTCCATTTACAAAAGGCCCTTTTTTATTTTTTTCATTTTTAATAGCATAACTTTACAGTAACTAAGAAGTTTTATTATTTTCATTTAACCATTCACACGTCGAATTTACAGATAACCATGTGTACAGATAGCCATAAAATTTCTATTGTGTCTGCTAATTGGCGCGCGACGGGTTAAGGGACATTTATTTGCCTATTAAACACAATTTATTTCATTAAGCTAGCATTCTTAGTTTCCGAGACTTCCAGGTATCTTAATGTGACCCTATTTCATTGCTTTCGAGTGTATGTTCTTGTTTACAAAATATTTATGATGGAAATAAACTTTACGTAATTTGAGCTTGACGTATTTTGAAACAGCGAAATACAGAACCTGGAAAAACTGAAAAAAAAAAGGTTGAGAAAGCGCCCTTATCACAGGAAAAATAAGCCGAATGACCTAATTGAACACAGTTCGTCAGCTTTGTATTATTTTGTGTAAATTATGAGGGGACTTTTTTTGTTTTCTTAAAAGCATTAATTTCTTTATTAAAAAAGTTTTGTGTATTTTTAGGACGCCGATTTGTGCTACACGTTGTTATATTATACATATAATCATTGAGCATTATTTTGTTTACCAACTGAGCGTATTTTGTTCCCCTTTGTTGGCACTTTGGTTAGGCTATGTGGAATCTTAGTAAATACGAAGTTTTGCTTAATTTTGAATAAACATTTTGTTGGGTTAATGTTGAACTTACTCTCCAATTTTACTACTTAACGTTTATCCGAGAACACAATGTTAACTCAAGCATTGATATTCTTAAAGGATTTAAGGTGAAAGCACCAGGGTATCTCGTGAAATCCAACCCGTTTTTTTTTAAATTTCGTGAAATCATATTTTGATTTCATAATATTTTGATGTAGGTATGTTGATACCTACTACTTGACACTGATCTGAAAACCGCAAAAAACGTAAGAAAACTGCGCGGGCGCTTCTCGCGTCCTAACCAAAAGCAATCGTCGCGTTCATATGTCACTTTTGTGCGATGACTTGGAACGCGCGGTCGCGCAGACATGTGAACGCGACAATCATTTTTGGGGTCATAAGAAAAACAACAGTTTTTCTATAAATGTCATGTGATATGCAAAAAATACCTTTGAAATATTTAAATTACCATTTTCATTACATAAAACAAACGTCAAGGGTTTCCAAAACGCTTGGACAGCTAGACTTTTTTTACTCAATACTTATTGTTAGTAAACAATTTCAGTACAACTTGGACATGTAGCTCCGAATACAAACTAGGCCGGATTAGGGTTCATTGATACATCCCTGGGTCTGTGATATCTATACATATAATAAATCTGTACGAAGGGTTCAGATAAAACTTTGATTTATTCTCGTGGTCCAATTTCGGGGATTGGTTTACGTCATATTTTGTGTCTGTGTGGTTTTTTGAGGGAAAATGACAATAAAAGTTTCAGCTTTGTTGTGACTGAAATGGGTAATTAGAGGGTGACTTAACTTTTATGTTGTTTAAGTAAGCCAAAGCCTGAAGGGCATCCTTCAGTAAGAATCAACCTTTTTGTTAATTTGACCCATTTATATTTCGTTCCATGCTTGGTATAAGGCTTATAGTCGGAGTCTCAAATGTCGAGACGTACGGAGGTTTTCGGTATCGGAAAACGAGTTATGGGACTGAAATGGAGTTGGCCAGGACATCTGGCAAGGCGCATTGATGGCAAGAGGAGTAAGGCAGTGACCGAGTTGCGTGCGAAAGCCGGGAGACGAAGTGTCGATCGTCCGGCAGCATGAACACTCCTCGCAGGTAGAACCTGGATGAGACAGGCACAGGGGCGTGGGGATTGGCATAAAATGAGAGACCTGTGCTAAACAGTGGGTGAAGTCGGGCTGTGTATGATGATGATGATGATACTTCGTTCTAATATAATAATAATAATAATAAGCTTTATTTAGCTTTTTTGAGGGGTCTGTGGCTAAATAATAACAGCCCCACAGGTCGATCGATCAGGTTAAGCTGCGCTTGCCACGGTTGGCCTGTGTATGAGTGACCATCTTTACACACCGAGACCCCTCCATGCCGCGAAAAGCACGATAAGCCGTTGGTCCCGGCTGTCATTCGTGGATCTTTGACAGTCGTTATGGGTAGTCAGAAGCCCGAAGTCTGACAACCAATCTTCGTATTACCCACTAACTGGGTTGTGGAGGTCAGATAGGCAGTCGCTCCATGTAAAATACTGGTAGTAAGCTGCATTCGGTAAGACTGGAAGCCGACCCCACATCTTTCACACAACGCCATCTAGTCCCAAACTAAACAGAGCTTGTGCTATGAGTACTAGACAACTGATAAACATACATATATATTTCTAAATACATATTATAGATAAATTACACCCAGACAAAGAACAAATGATCGTGCTCATCACACAGACATTTGTCCTAGGTGGGAATCGAACCCACGACCTTGCGCATAGCAGTCAGGGCCACTGACCACTAGACAAACAGGTCTGTAAAAAAAAAAGAAGAATTTTTAGGTACTTCCATACTTCTTAAATCTTTTTGCCTAAGTAAGCATGCCATTTAACAACTGTCGAAAAAACTTTAACACTTATCTCCAGAGGAAAGTTACAAAAATGATTTGTGAGGACGCACTTAAGACAGCGGGAGAATCCCTCATTCCTTTTAAAATTCTCCTTAGTCAAAGTATGTCCTTTCAAGATTCAAAAGCCTGAACAAAGAATGCCACACTGAAAAGAAAGGCATTGTAAGAATAAGTGAAATATTTCGTGCATTGTGTGTGCTCTAGCAAAGAATCCAACAATGCAGCTAAACCTATAAATAATTGCGCTTCTACGAATTGTATGATACATTAAGTAGCTTTTATAGAATGGAGATGAAAGTGCTTGTCTTGTTGTTTGTAGATTTAATTACTAGCAGCGCCCCGCAGTTTCAACCGCATAAGTTTCGATCCCGTGAGAATGTCGCGATGAATAGTATCCTGTGTGTTAATCCTGATTATAAACTATGTGTGTACCAAATTTTATCCAAATCCGTTAAGCGGTTTTTGCGTGATTGAGTAACAAACATCCAAACATCTTCACAAAGTTTCACATCACTACATAGTATAAAACAAAGTCGCTTCCCTGGCTGTCTGTCCCTATATATGTTTAGATCTTTAAAACTACTCAACGGATTTTGATGCGGTTTTTTTTTAATAGATAGAGTGATTCAAGAAGCAGGTTTATATGTATAATACATGCAGAATATAGTAGAGAAACACTGATAATTTTAGAGGTTTCTAATGTGATGTCGTAAATAAACACATTTTTTTGCGCTTACACTGTAAACGCTGGCTGAACCCGTCCAGATAGATCAAAATAATGTACTACAGTATTGTACACCTTAAAAAGGTCTACTAAAAAATCCGCGATGGTATATGTCTATCTCTTACGGATAACCCACAGTAACCATTTTTTATCCTATATTTTTTACGAGAAATAATGGCTCTATAATTATCAGTGTTTCTCCATTGCACCCGTGCGAAGCCGGGGCGGGTTGCTAGTTCATAATATTATAGTAGGATAGGATTTAAAGTTTCTAGTCTCGGGATTGTTATTCGTGAGGGGCTTGTGGCAAAGTAATAACAGCCGCACGGGTCGATCGACCAGGTTAAGCTACGCTTGCCGTGGTTGGTCCGTGGATAGGTAACCATCTTCACATACCAAAATACCTCCGTGCCTCGGAAAGCACGTTAAGGCGTTAGTCCCGGCTGTCATTCGTGGATCTTTGACAGTCGTTACGGGTCGTCAGTGGCCCGAAAGTCTGACAACCAGTCTTACCAAGGGGTATCGTATTACCCAGTAACTGGGTTGTGGAGATCAGATAGGCAGTCGCTCCATGTAAAATACTGGTATTCAGCTGCATTCGGTTAGACTGGAAGCCGACCCCAACCTAGTTGGGAAAAGGCTAGGCAGATGATGAGTCTCGGGATCGTTAACTACATTATTGAGAGAGCAGTGATGGCCCCGTGGTAGCGGCCACGACTTACGAGTTGAAGGTCGTAGGTTTCAACCCAGACAGGCGCTTTACTTGGAGTAAATAATTTCATCACCACTGCTCTCAAAACGGTGAAGGAAAACATCGTGAGGAAACCGGCATGCCTTAGAACTAAAAACTCGAAAACATGTGGCTTGTGTCCCAGCAATGTAAACAATATAGTCTGCTTATGATGAACTACATTATTTGTATTTTAGTTATTGTTCTTTGTGTATATAAAGTGTAACAGAATAAACCAAGACCTATCGGGTCCAACTTGAATATTAAATTTATTAGAATAATATTACAACTGTAATTTCATTTTTTAAACCAAACCACGTCCATAAAACGATCTTTAATAATAAAGTGGTCCTGACTAAACATAAAACGGGAAAAAACGTGTATTCGGTCGTGCATTTAAGTAGGTTTTATTTCTCTGAAATAAGGATTAAATTTCTTTAAATGAAAGATTTTTTTTAGCTTGTTATGACGCGGTGGTTCTGATTGAAGTTATATAAAAGACTAGCTTTTGCTCGTGACTTCGCCCGTATGGAGGTCGAATATAATCCCACGGGAACCTATCTGTATGCTAAATTTCATCTAAATCCGTTGAGCCGTTTTTGCGTGATTGAGTAACAACAAACTTTCACATTTATAATATTATTAGACGGTTTTCCTCTTTTTATTCTTTGTACAGACGCCAGCACATCAAGCTACTGCAATCTGTCAAATTTCTTTAATAGATTTTCAACTTTATCGCTGAAGTATAAGATTCAAAGTTTATTGGGAAAATTTTACAGTTTCTGTGCTGTCCAGTTTATGTGCTAGCGTCTGTACACTATTTTTATATGTAAAAAAGTACCCTGTTTTATACTTAACTGGTTCGAGGCGTCGATGGAGGAAAATAGGTCAATGTGGTGTTATAACGGTAACATATTGAGGCTTCTGCGTGTGCCTTTCAACCGATGACTTTGTTTAGTCACTAAAGTGCACGTGTACTTTAGTGCCACTCCGGACCCACCATACCCCTGGCCTAGGATGGAACTGAATCATACCACCATAGAGACGTGCCACCCTAGTTCCATTACGTATATTGATTTTTAGGAATGGAACTACTGTGAATACCAGGTAAGTAATAAACCTTACACTATTTCATAAATTCCTTGCACAAGTTGATAAACTGTTTTTCAAATGACATTTAAATGCAAATTCTTTTGAGTGCTAAACGTGTTGATAGAAGCTGCTGAGTATTTTTTTTATATATACGCGTCTTTTAAACGAAGCAATTTCATAGGGGAGGGGTCTCGATTGTTCTTAGGTAAGATCACAAAAGTAAGCAAAAGTTACAAGTTTTTAATTTTTTTGCTACTTTTGCTACTGCAACTGCGAATTGCTACTGCAATAATTGTGGTAAATACTGATCTTATGTAAGATTGAAAGGGGAGGAAGGGGTTCATCCAAGTCTTATTTTTTCTTACGTAGGGGGATTGGGAAGTGGTGAACAGCCTTACCTTTAGGTTACATAACATCACGCCTTGTTTCCCCGAAGAGTTGGGCAGTGGTGTACCTGTAGTATCTCTAAATTTGGATTGCCAAAAGCGGCTACATAGTTGCATGTATTTTAACATGAACAGGAACAAGTACAAGTGTGCGCTTCCAATTATAGGCGACCACATCATTCACTTAACATCCAGGTAGGTACAACAAGTTTGACAAGGACGAACACATTAAAATAAATCACAATACAATACACAAACATTATAGAAAGGAAAACAAAATTAAAAGCTAAAGCAAAACACTACGGGTACAAAATAAAAAAATACAAACTAATTCAAATAAAATAAAATAATATCAAATAAAATAATTTCAGCAGTTATATTAAGTCCCATGTAATAGGGGGCGCCTATTGCCATCAACTGGGCACAAATCCAGACTCCGGGCTGCAACTGAGAAATTCCAGATGGAAAATCTAGTAAGACCTTCCCCGACCTGGGAATCAAAACCTCATGTTCAGCAGTAGCACTTGCGATCGATAGACCAACAACTCAGTTTATATTACTTTAGGTTATTTTGGAGATAATCTCAGAAAAAAAGGCCCAATAGGTTATCGGATCTGGCAAAAAGCCAATAGCATGATCGGTTGAAGGAAAAGACATAAAAAAAACAAAGATACAAAATATGCTTTTATTTCGTATCGAATTATATTGTGACGGAAATTCGTATAGTTTCCGCATGCCGATTTATTTGCTGCGTGCCTGCATGCAGGAAGACAGTAATAAAAAGCCAAATACGAAAAAAATATATTATTGTATAGCATACGAGCAGTGGTGGCCAAATGATAACGACCGCGACTAACGAGTTGTACGTCGTAGGTTCGAACCCGGCCTAGAACCGAAAAATTCGAAGACATATGACATCTACGAACCCACACTATTAGTGGACCACTCCTTCTTACGGAGAGGAGGCAGTGGGAACTTCATAGGCATATCATGCAACTACGAACAAATATTGATAAAGACGTCTTGCACATACGTTTTTTTATTTATTTTTTTGGGTCGGAAATTATCAAATAACTTCTCCCGCTCTGGACGGAGCGGGGGGTGTGTCAGACTTTTACACTAAAACCCACCAGTGTTCCTTCAGTCGACTGTGCCAAGGGCCACGGTAACTCTTTCGAACAATCCGCGACCCTGGCTGTTGCACATACGGCTCACAACATAATATTCACCTGTATCACTGGGTTAGCTTAACAATACTATAATATTATGGTGACATCAGAACTCATTGACTACACTGGGTGTCCAAAATAAACACACACAGGTCCGCTCAATCTGTGTGGTTCTTTACTCAAAAGACCATTTCAGACACCAATCTACATGGTGTTCACATGATCTTACTAAGACTATGTCTGGACTTTAAAAGAGACTGTGACCTCTGAGTTTGTTTCGGCCTTTCTTCTCAGAGTAGTCAGATAGGAAACGCCGACCTCATCTAGTTAAAAAGAAATATGATTGACGCGTAAAAGTGTTTGTACAAACCTACTTACAGAAATAAATCATTTATCTTTTATAACAAAGTTGCTCTACGTGAAATGTGCGAAAAATCTATTCGACTAAGTAAATGATAATTGATTTTATTTCTGTCAAGGCTGATTTTTCAATCGACTGATAATTTTTATTCTTGACATAAAACTGACGTCTGACAGATTTTGTGTAAAAGGACTGTCAAAAATTCAAAATTATTCCTCAGATAAAATTATCTGTCTTGGGAAGAATCAGCCCTAACTAGGTTTTCTTCAAATATTTTTTACACGTCAATCATATCTTAAAAACCAGATGAGGACGGCGTTTCCTATCTGACTACTCTTGAGTAGAAAGGCCGAAACAAACTCAGAGGTCACAGTCTCTTTTAAAGTCAGACATCATCTTGGTGAAATCATGTTAATACCATGTAGATTGGTGTCTGATATGGTCTTTTCAGGAAAGAACCACACGGATTGAGTGGACATGTCCCGTACAGCTAGGTACTTGAACGACTGTTAAATAACGTCTTACCTAATTAATTACATGTTATTGTCAAATCCGTAAAATTAATGAAATCATTCATCGCGAAAGCAAGTAACTTCAGAAGTTAGTAAAGCTAGCTTAATTTTAGTGTCGATCGTCGTGAAACTTAATTATTCAGATTTGACAGGTAAGCACTTAGGTAGACTTCGAAATAATGGAAAGTTACTGTCTATTCAATAATTTACAGGAGAGTATCGATTTGGGGAGCATTTGGACTAGATTGAAGGGTGATAATGGTGCTTACGGAGCTGAAACGTGACCCTAATTGGCGTCGGGTCCGAGTCACCCACTATTGTCGGATACCGAGTTGGCGGGAGATTGATGACGCTAAACTTCGTATTTAGAGCTGTTTTTGGGAGAGGAATCCCTTTCTGTTCGAATTGTTTGGAGAAGAAATGGGTCTAATTGTTTTGAACCGTTAGACTTGTCCGAAGATAGATTTTTGCTAAATGACCCAAATGGCCCCTGATTCAAACGTTGGCAAAAAGTTCGCTCGGAAAATACTTTTTGGCTTTATAGAAGAATCTTATTTATTTATCCCCAAGAACTGTTCAGATATAAAGCCTTATTACGAAAAACCGCGTAACTTATCCAATAATATCAAAAAAGCCGTTTTATTACAGTCTCCGCGGTTATTATTTCTTTGCTTACTGGAAGTCATAAATAGTACGATATCTACGCTCGGTTGCTCCGAAACACAATTTATTAAGCGGCACAAAGCGACTTGTGAATCTATGAGACTTATCTGGCCAGTTTCGTTGAAGTTAACAACGAATAAGCCACTAAACGCCCTCCTGGGGGCGCGCTAACTTCAGTGATTTACTGCCCTTATAGGGATAGAGTTGAGCATGGCAAGTTGCTCGAAAGTATTTATTTAGTCATCAAATTTAATTAAATATGAGTTTTCAGCAATTAATATTAATTAAATCGATGCTTTAACGTTTGTTTCTATTAAATAATGTTTCTCAGTATACCCCTGACGGTCTGTGTGGCTACACATGCAGTTAGAAATAATATAATTATATCTCACATTATCAACTCAGCCTATCACAGTCCACTGCTGGACTAGGCCTCTCCCAGACTGCGCCACAACACCCTGTCTTCCGCCTTCCGCATTCAGTCTACCCCAGTCACCTTCTTTAGGTCGTCCGTCCATTTAGCTGGGGGGCGTCCCACACTACGCTTGCCGCTACGCGGTCTCCACTCCAGGACTCGTCTGCTCCACCGGCCACCAGCCCTTCAACAGACATGGCCAGCCCACTGCCACTTCATCTCACTAACATTAGCAAGTTCGTTATTTTTATTACCTTCATATTCTTACAAATGAATCGTCTCGGAGATTTTTATATTCGAATTGAATTAAAATTCTAATGAATGTTTACGTGCAAAGCAATCGTAAGGGTGATGAAAGACAAATATGTGTATATAATATTAAGTGTCTATCTTTCTTCTCAAAATAGACTGGTTTATTAGGTGAGCAACCTTCAGTAATTAGCTTCCATGGTAAGTTTAAAAACAAACTTTTTGGATCTAAATGTAGGCATAATAACATAGCATAATTTAGTCTAAAATACTTCCACTGCAGACTCTCTGTGTGTGGCAGCCCGGGTAAAAATGATTTTCGGTGTGATTTCGGCCTCATTTCGGCGTGTTTTTGGAGTGTGTCGGCGTATTTTCGGCCTATTTCGGCGTGTGTCGGCGTGTTTTCGGCCTGTTTTCGGCGTGTCGGCGTGTTTTCGGCGTTTTTTTCACTACCTCGGCCTGTTTTCGGCGTATTTTCGGCCCGTATTTTTTACCAGGGAGGAGTAAATGTCGGAGTACTTTGCAAAGAAACAGCACCTAACTGTGGTTTTATAATTGCAAAAAATAAAGAATGCAATCAATTCACTGGATATGGAAACAAATTGTCCGATCGTCACCAGTGGCCGGGCGGGTCAGAAATGTTTAATTCGAATGAATACCCACATTTATTACGGGGGAATTTGATCTTAGGACCTTTACGTGAGTTGAAACCGAAAAAAGGGTGGCTCGGACTTGTATGGCCCAGCGTCCCAGCTATCGAGTTTGTGCGCGATATTGATGGGGCTTCACGGCCTCATTAAAGACGGAAAGTATTATTTTATTCACTCTCAACTTTTATGTTGAGAGTTCCAGAAAACGGGGTCAGTTTTCTTTTCTTTCCCCTACCCCAGATTTATGACAGCTTGCGAATTGACAGCACATCGATTTTATTCTTTACATTTGATTTTTTCAACTTTTCTGCGGTACAAATACTCTGACAGAGTGATATCAAACCTACGTTGTTGCGAAAGATATTTTCAGCTTTCTAATTTCCTGGTGTCAGTTCCCAATGTTCCTAAGTGAAATGTTCTATTATTTGAGGTAAATATTAACGGGGAGCTCGTGTATTTTATGGAAGTGTTTGATTTATTACCTACATATACATATACTGGGTGTCCGAAAAGTCATGGATTACCTTTTACCTGCTGATGGGCCACATTGGGATCTACCAATAAAAAAAAAATTACCATACTAAAAGTCTTATGGTTTCCGATTTTTTTTATGTTTAATGAAATTTTGGAAAATCTCTACCTTTGATCAGTTTTTTCCATGCCATTTCTACGAATGAAAACTTTTTCGAGTACAGGTATTTATTTTCATCTTGAATCATCCTACTATCGATTAAATATGAGAAAGTTACAGATATCATCTTTTAAATGCCTAAAATTTAGGTTCAAACTTAAAATTTTCACCAAAACAAAATTTATCTTATTTGATCGGCCTTGGTGAAAAAAAAAAATATTGGTAGGTAATTTTTTTTTATTGGTAGATCCCAATGTGGCCCATCAGCAGGTAAAAGGTAATCCATGACTTTTCGGACACCCAGTATATACATTGGCCTCCAAAAGTTAGTTGACATTTTTTCTACTTCAGCTGTGACACACCATATTATGATTTAAATGCTAGTGATCCAAATGTCTGAACTGCTATAACGTTTTTATTCACTAATTCAACTTACCTATGACTTATCATGAAATATAAATCAAGTACACCCCTAGGAGTACCTGATTATTTTTATTATTTTAAATCATAATGTCATAATCATAATCATAAGGGTCGCCTGTGGCTAAATAATAACAGTCGCACAGGCCGATCGATCAGGTTAAGCAACGCTTGCCGCGGCTAGTCTGTGGATGGGTGACCATCTTTACATACCGAGACCCCTCCATGCCTCGGAAAGCACGTTAAGCCGTTGGTCCCGGCTGTCATTCGTGGATCTTTGCCAGTCGTTACGGGTCGTCAGAAGCCCGAAAGTCTGACAACCAGTCTTACCAAGGGGTATGGTATTACCCAGTAACTGAGTTGTGGAGGTCAGATAGGCAGTGGCTCCATGTAAAATACTGGTATTGTGTGAGTGTGAATCACGGTAATTAAGGAAAAAAAAAATAATTGGAAACGGTTCTCTGAAAAAATTTCTATGGCATTTTTTTATGATTGATTGAAAATTGGAAAATTGAGGTGGTTCTTTTGATGTAACAAGAATTCCCGGTACAAGAGTCAGGGCTACATTGATGTTTGTGTCTTGAAGTGAAAATAAATTACCTAAATTAAATTGAACACGGCCAGTCAGGACAGCTAGTAATTCCTAATATAAGACTGGAAAAGCGGGAATTTTGATATACGAGTACATAGGTATCGGATAACTTTATTAGTTTCTTCTGAGCGACTTACCCTTAAGTTACCATGTAAGCTTTTAAGAACACTCGTAAGCTTAAGACAATAAGCTCGTTTTCTAGAAAAAAGTTTTAAGCTGACCTTACTTTACGAGTATAGTTTGGAGACTTGCTGCCATCGAAGAAAAGCCTAGGAATTGAGCCGGCTGAATTCCGAAAATTAGTTTAGTATTATTTTACATACAGCATAATTTTTTTTTCTCACTCCATGCAAGTTTTCATGGTGAGATTTTTACAGAATCGACAGGCTGAATGAAGTCTGTACCATTGCTCGGGAAGGAAAGCTGAACTACGATCAAAAGCTAAGGATCAACTCCCTATCTCGTGTGGTGTTCTGGTCGTTGTGGGTTTTGGAGTAATAAATAATACGTGCGTTTGGTTTCAAGGACCGGTTTTTGTGTCTAAATAGGTAATTAGTTACAACACAGTATTGCTAAAGAAGCACTATAAATAAGGCTGTCTACATACATAAGTGGTTACACACTATACGCGTAAGGTGGGACATGGCGTTTCACAAAAAGCAGTTTACTGCCAGGATTTGAAGCTAAAGGCCCAAGAAATACAAAAACTCAAAACTAGTGTTGACAGAAAATGTGACCTCACGGATTGCCTCGAAAATATCAAGAAAACCATTCAAGCTGGCAATCATGAAAACTGCGCTAAACCACCGATGGCAGAAAAAGTTTCGTGCGCTGACATAGTAAAAACCAATTAAATTAATTACTTGCGCCCCAATAACGTCAGGTCTATTGCAATTTCACTAGTCACTAGATTTTAATTTACCCGTTGCAACGGGTAAATTAAAATGTAGTGACGACATTAAATATCTGGTCCATAAAATTATACAACGTGTAACGTTAAATGCGCAAAACCTGAAAATACTTTGATCAGAATAACGAGCAGAATTAATTGAACCACTTTTTAATAGAGGTCACATTTTTCAAAAAATCTTCATTAAAAACGTTGCCGTGTCTATTTATTAATAGGTCAAGCAAGCCAATGTCAGCGCGGCGCAGCGGCCCGGTGACGACTCCTCCCTCGGTAAAGCGTCGTCGCAGACGCAAGAAACGATCAGAATGGCCAGTAAAACTAAAACAGCACATAAAACCTTTTCAATTTTTTAATGACTTATTTTCTCTCTGAAATAGGTCAATTGAATTAAAAATCAGTTGGGGTGTCTGAGGTTTTGCGCATTTAATGTTACACGTTGTATATATATAATATATATATATATATATGTCGTCGCAAGCGATATCAAGACGACAAAATCAAAATACTACTTCCGGTTGATTTCATAATATTGGTCAAACCGGAACTTAATTCTCATTGGTTGATCGGTTAGTATAGTGAACGCCGTGAGGTGGCGCTTTAACTTCGCGCCATTTTCTACACGTGGACAGAGCCGATTGGAGAGCGGCGGGCAGTCGATTTGCGGAGCGCACGCCGGACGGTTGAGAGCATACCATGCATAATGTCTAACTTGAAGGTCGGCTTTACAATTAATTCTGTATCTGCTGCGCTTCGAGGTCGTTTATGAGGTTTATTTAGGTTGTCTACTAGGTTTACAAGGTTAGCTTTTATAGGCAAATTTATATATTTCTTGTTGGATTGTCACTCTCTTGTAGTGTTGTCACTCTGGTATGGTTGTCAGTCTTGCATGGTTGCCACTCTTATAGGGCTGTTACTCTCCTGTATATATGTATTTTTTTGCTTGAAAGCGGTTGTCAATTTTGCATTCTTAATTTTTAAATATTGATGTAAATTCTATACATTATTATGACGTCGATTATGACGTAATACCGCCAACGTTTTTCTATAAGTCTTTTTAAATTTATGTTATATTATACAAAAAAAAAACCGTTTTTACAATGCGTATTATTAATAAACATGCAATTTTAACATTTTGTTGACACGGGAAATTTTTCTGTATGTACGCGACTTTGTTAAAAATGTAAGATTACAAAAAACATTATAGAACATGGTAGCAAAAATGTCTTACGCTGATGCAAAAAGGCAGCTTACTATTTTTCTCAATTTCAATCTTCTTCTTCTTCGTGTTGCTGGGCACGACTGTATTTTAAATTTTGTTTCCCCAAAACTTTGCCACCTCAACGGCGTTATTAGAGGCAGCGCAGAGGTCACCTTGTCTGTATGTTTTTCGACACAGAGGGCAGGATAGAAGGTGGAGATGGTTTGTGGAGATGGTGTGTGGATGGTGTGTGGAGGAGGAGGTTTGTGACATAGCTCCACAATCACAACCTGCTGCCAGTCCGTCATGGTAGCGCCATTTTACCAGTTTTGACTTACATCTTCCCACTGGTGTGGAGACGGTTCAGAGACTTCTAAATGATAAATTATTTATTTATTTATTTAATCTTGTTGCACACAAAAACTTTTTGCATTAGTAACAAATTTTAATCCGACACCAGAATCGTTGAGAGTGGTACTTGGCCAAGAAGCAAAAGGAGTAAATCTCGAAGAATCCGCTTGCGAGATAGCAGAGAAGGCCAAAAGTTATGTTATGGAAGAAGTGTTTACGAAGGTTATAACTGCTCCCTGGAAACCTGCCTGTCCAAAAACCTGTGGCAAACGATTACCTAAGCAATATACTGTAGAGGCGTTTTTATGCGTAGTTGATCCCGATAATTTTTATTACGATTCGATAATTAAAGTTGTCGGATATCGAATATTTACAGAACGCCTTTTAAATATAAGTTTTCGGACATACTTTATTAATTGTTCCGACACTTACCACATGAGCAGAAGGTTAGATGAAATAATGGAACAGTCAAAAGCTGTTAACTTGTTGGGCGTGGTGTCACTGACTGTGGAAGGCGCTGCAGCAGCATCGGCTGTGGCAGCCGCGCACCGTGTACCGCTATTTCTTGCGCGCGTAGTGCTGGACGAGCACGCGACCGGCAACACCACGTGGCAAACAGCCGACCGGCTGCGGCACATCGCGCTCGCGCTTCAGCACTTCATCAATGAGTCAGGCTGGACTCGCGTCGGCGTGCTATACCAGCCAACGACATTCTCTAGGCACTATAATGCTGCGCTCCAAGACAAGGCGAATTTCTTTCTACGCGATTTTGAAATACCACTCGACGTAACGGAACGACTAGCCAAGGAAGCTTTACCTACGCGATTTACAAGATGCAAATACGCGTGTGGTGGTGGTCAACGCGGATTAAGAAACAGCCACCTTGATCCTTGCTGCAGCTGTCAAGCTTAACATGAGCTACACGGATGGTTTCATCTGGATAGTCCGTGAGCCACGAGCTAGTCCAATGTGCAGTACGACACACTTCTCGGTTTCGCTTAATAAAGTAATGAAAGACAAGGCGTGGGAGCAGACGATACGAGGCGCGGGTGAGGATGGCCAATTGTGGCTGCCCCACGGTGTTCCGCTCTCTGACACATTGATGACTGTGTCAAGAGGCTTTAATAATGTTTTCCAGCAACACCCGAATATGCTAACGGACCTGCACAGTGATCATGTGATAAGGTGGGTAATTAGCTTAGCTTAGTGTCGATTCATTTTTTTTTCATTCCTTTTGGATGAATACGAAGTTTGGAAAATAATACTTTTTTTTAATTCATTTTGATTTTACCAGTGCAACGAGAATACCTGGAAGAATTATGGGGAGGCCTGGGGCAGTGTGGACTAATTAAAAAAATGTATTTCGAAAGTTACTAGTTGCTATTAATTTAATCTGACCCAATACATTATTATTAAATAATTAATTTTGGCAGGGCGTTCGATGATAGTCTCAAAGACACACCGGTGTTTGGCTTCGATGAAGTTCAACTTCATTTCAAGGACCGTATGCTCGAAAAGGCTTTTGTGTACGTGGACGAGTTGTGCAACGATAAGTTCAAACACGGCTGGCGACTTGGGGAGTGAATGCAACTAGCGGTTCCGTGCGTGACGAGTACGGCGCGCACGCCATAAGGTGGCGTGCGCGCCGTACTCGTCCTCTCGACTGAAGCGTGAAGTGTGACGCAGGCGCTGACGCCTTCGACCGCGCTGTACGCACTGATGCGGACGGCGACAAAGAACACGGGATTGTAACTGACAAACCTGCAAATACTTCAAAATCTGTCTATTTTGTGCACCAGTGGATAGTCCGTAACTAAAATCGAAACCACAATAAGGCTGCCTGTCCATTGACACGGAGCGAGGTTGGAGAGCGGAGAAACGGAGAAATATTAACCAATAGGATTGCATAAAATCTCAATGTCATTTTTCTATTGGTTAATATTTCTTCGTTTCTCTGCTCCGCAGACTCGCTCCGCGTCAATGGACAGGCAGCCTAAGCGGTGTGTCTGTATCTGATAATATTGAATTCTAATACATTCAATCAATTCAGTAATAATATGTAATCTGAATGTGTCATAAATCTCAATTTTTTTTAAACATTTGTATATTTTATGGTTTCCTTTGATTTCAATCACACTTTAGCCAGTAACAGTTATTTTCTTTGCTTTAGCTTAGAGATTTATTAGGTATGTAGATACAATAAATTGTGTTTCTTATGCATTATGTTTTATTACGATTACTGACAAAAATGATTGCACTGACTGGACTGATCCACTTAAATCTGTGTGGTACTTTCCTCAAAAGACCATTTCGGACATCGATCTATATGATCTTCACGTGATCTGACCAAGACTATGTCTGGACTTTACAAGAGACTGTGACCTCTGAGTTTGTTTCGGCTTTCATTTTGAGAGCCGTCAGATAGGAAACGCCGACCTCACCGATTTTTTTTAAGTTTAATAACACGACGTGTAAAAGTGATTCCGATATCATATTTACAGAATAAACAATTCAATTTAGTTTCATTTTATTAATAGGTATATCTGGTGGTCAGATATACCTTTGATTATTAATATTAGGTTTGTTGATAGAATATAAATAGAAATAAAAATAAGTGTATAGGTAATATTTTGGTGATTAATAGCGGTCGCTTGTACGTTTATGCTTTTTAAAATAAAGTAATGAATAGTACTTATTGTGTATATTTGCTTTACACATGTGTGCACTGTCGCTTAAGTGGAAAAATGTCGCCGATTCAATTTGACACGTCGTTGAAGACTTCTATGAAAATAGTGATGGCAACAGACGCTAGCACATCAAGCTACCCGAAACTGTCAATTTTTCCCAATCAACTTTGAACCTTATGCTTGATAAACTTGAAAATTTACTAAAGAAATTTGACAGATTGTGATAGCTTAATATGCTGGCGCCTGTACAACAAAACTTTCCGAGGCAATCATGAAAATACTGAAAACCTTCAAGAATCCACTTATGATACCTATATGAAATAGGAATTGCAGAATCAACACAAGGGACTTCATATTTTTAGTCTTAAAATGTTGGAAACTAGGTTAATAATGTTAGATATATACAAATTATAAAATGATTATCATGTAGGAAACGTAGTACTACGGATTATTTTGACATATTAAATAATAATAAATTGAACGATTGAAAATCTCGTATACTCGCCTCACATATGGTATAAATTATGACAACAATAGACGATGATAATCTATTTTCCTTGTTATTTTATCGTGTAATTAAGCTGTGCTGTGGTCTCAGACTTTGATAAATGGCGTCAGAAACATGGAATAAATAATTAATGGAGTGATCATTCGTACAGGAATTGTGAAAAAGTTTGGCGGTGATAGGACTGAAAGAACTGCGCCAGGCGTATCTATTGCCGAATGTGTTGCAGTAAGTAGTAATTTCCAGGATTTACAATATAACGGTTGTAAAGGAAAGTAGGTATGGATATGTGTTGCAAAATCACAGATGTCACCATTACCAAGATTCTATAACCGGTAACCGGTTCTAACCGTTAATTTTCCGCTTTAATAAGCGGAGTGCACCGGGGGAAAGATAAGAAAAGAGAAAAAAAACAGAAAACAATATCTACACAAAAAATGAACAAAATCGGTCGCGAAAAAATCAGCTGTTCCCTACATTTTGACGACTTATGCGAACATAAATGTAGGGAACAGCTGATTTTTTTTCGCGACCGATTTTGTTAATTTTTTGTATCGTTAGAAAAAGCGATAACAAGTATGAGGTATAATTTATTGCATATAATATGTGGATTCCATACTGTATATAAAAGTTCACATTATTTAGAAAAACGATTTACGTAGTAAATATCGCTCCATGTTCTTCATACTCTGTGATCAGACCATTGAACCTCACATGACGGACGGGATTATGGGCAGGGCATCCTCGCAGCCCACAAAAGGACCCGTGCGTGATCGCCAAGATTACAACCTAATGTTATTTTTATTTCTCATATATCTTTTGAGAAACCTTTTATTATTTATTACAGCGTATTGTGCCAAAATGGATTTCGAATGTGCTTGTAATTTTGGGTTGAAGGAATTAAATAAAAAGGGAAAATGTGTCGAGTGTGAGTAACGACTCTACTGCGGTCAGATTAGAAGGAAAAAACTGAGAGATTGTAAGTAAAAGCGGAAAGGGTATGATGAACTTGTTTCTCGGAATTCCTTTTCTATTTATTTCAAACTGGTATTACGGTGGCAGGGACATCGATAAGTACATTGTAACCATGCATTCAGCATATGATTCTAGCGTAGAAATTATTCATCCGTTAGCAAAAAAAAAAAAAAATGCTATTACAAAAGAGAAAAGTGAAGTGTTAGAAAAGTCCAATACCTAAGCCATCAAAATGTATGCACTCAAACAAAAGCCTAAAGGCGCAATTATACTTAGTCGTTAGCCCGTATTCGGGAGCTCGAGACACTTTACTCGAATTCGGGCACCCGATACATTAACTACACTGGTCATTGTACTGGAACATGATGCTGGACTAGATTGTCCGAAGACGGGCGTACTCGACCTCGATTTACACTTTTCGTTTGCCCGAATTCCATAGGCAATCGAATTCGGGAGAACGACCTAGTGTAATTGCGCCATAAGGCTTCCTGTACATGACATAAACTTGCGGTCCGGCGCCGCGCGCCGGTGCGGCTCCATCATCATGTACAGGAAGCCTAACGCTAAGCGCGCTCCACGAAATAGGTATATCGTTGCGGAAAATAATCGCCAATCTGTGAACGATAACAATATCTAGTATAGTATATATCTAGTGTAGCTGCGATAAATAATCGGTTGAAAAATTATACTAGTGCACACATAATCATCTTATAATGTTCCCACTGCTAGAAAACAGGCCTCCTCTAAGTGAGAGGTAGTGGGCCGTAATCCACCACTCAGGTCCAGTACGGGTTGGTAGATGTCTTCGAATTTTTGGTTCTAGGACGTGGCAGTTTCCTCACGATGTTTCCCTTCACCGTTTCGAGAGCAGTGGTGTTGAAATAAATTACACAAACTAAAGTGCCTCTCTGGGTTCGAACTTACTGCCACCACTATTCTCATCATGAACAACCGATTAAAAAAATTTCATCGCAGTGCGCGCTTAGCTTAAGGACCACGATATTTCCACGAGTTTGACCTCTCGAAAACTAGCGCATTGGACCGGCTTTTACTCTTAAACAAACCACAATTTCAGTAAACTATTTACGTTTCCGTGTCCATTCCGAATTTGCAGTATTGAGGTTCTTATTAACGATAAAACGTAGTTGTAATTGGATATTCGGCTTAGGGCTGATTTTTCTATCTACAGATAATTTTTATTGGTGGAATAAAATTAATGTCTCACAGTTTTTGTATGGAAGTGACTGTCAAAAATTCAAAACTATTCTTCCGATAAAATTATCTAGCGTTGGAAAAATCAGACGGAATTAACCCTTAAATGCATAATGTTGCCATATGGCAACAAAGTACGTCATTTCATTTTTTTAAGAATGTGATAGCTCTATGAATATTAATATTATTATATAATTATAATATACTAGCGACCCGCCCCGGCTTCGCACGGGTGCAATGGAGAAACTGATAATTTTAGAGCCACTATTTCTCGTAAAAAGTATACGATAAAAAATAGTTATTGTGGGTTATCCCTAAGAGATAGACATATACCATCGGGGACTTTTTTATAGACCTTTTTAAGGTGTACAATACTGTAGTACATTATTTTGATCTATCTCGCCGGGTTCAGCCTGCGTTTACAATGTAAGCGCAAAAAAATGTGTTTATTTACGACATCACATTAGAAACCTCTAAAATTATCAGTGTTTCTCTACTATATTATGCATGTATTATAGATATAAACCTTCCTCTTGAATCACTCTATCTATTAAAAAAAACCGCATCAAAATCCGTCGCATAGTTTTATAGATCTAAGCATATATAGGGACAGACAGACAGGGAAGTGACTTTGTTTTATACTATGTAGTGATATACAGTGTGTCCGGACATGGACTAGCGATATTCTAAATACTTAAATATAAGCTATTTTAAAGTACAATTACACTATAGGCTTAGGTCCAATATACTTCCCCGCTATGTGGCAGCCATTTTGTTTTTTTTGTTGAAGTATGCTCTATGCGAGTACAAAAAAAATCATATATCTCAAAGTTTTAGTCATACTGAGATAAAAATAGGCTTATTCGAAAGGCAATAATATTGTCTACCGTCTGCACTACAAAGCAATATGTTCACAATTCCATAACTTTTGAAAAAAAATGTGAAAGTCGAAAAAAAAAAACAAAAAATTATGCAATTCAACCAATAATTGTTAATTACTACAAAAACAACCCCGAGAGCTTTTTTATTTTTTATACTAGATCGACAGTTTTTGAGCTAAGCTACAATACAACATAAAATTCACAACTGTATGTCTAATACTTTAAGAGTTATTGTTGTATGAACATAGCGTATGCGCAAGCACAAAAGGCCTTTGTCGGAACCCTAAACAGGAAATCATTAAAAAAACATAACATTCATATTGAATTTTATTTAATGTTTTTTCCAATATTAAATGAAGATTAAAATATCTAAAGCAGTTGCTCAAAGTGGCCACCTCCAGCTTGTAGACACACTACGGCTCTCTGTGCCACCTGGGTTGATGAGCGCCTAATTAAATCCAAATCGGATCTAATTTCTTCGGCGGCTGCCATCATTTTTGCGACGAGTTCTTCCCTGGTATTTGGAACTGTAGCGTATACTTTTTGTTTCATATGACCCCACAAAAAATAATCCAAGGGTGTCAAATCGGGTGAGCGAGGCGGCCACGCTACTACACCACCACGACCGATCCACGGCTGTAGATTATTATTTAAATATTCTCTCACTGCTCGAGAAAAATGCGCGGGTGCACCATCGAGCTGGAACCACATACGCCGACGGTATGATAGAGGTAGGTCCATGAGGCTGTCCGCAAACTGTGTCTGTAAGAATTCTAAAAATCTAGCGCCGTTTAATGTAGGTGGCAATTCCAATGGCCCTATCAGCCTATCGTTGATTATGCCGGCCCACACATTTACTGAGAATTCATGTTGAAATGAGCTTGGGCGCACCGCCCTTGGATTTGCGGAGCACCAGAGATGGTCGTTTCTGTGGTTTGTAATCCCAGCTCTTGTAAATTTGGCTTCATCAGTCCACAGTATTCTTTGTAAAAAATTACGGTTCTGTCTCAAATTTCTATTTATCCACGAACAAAACACAGATCTCGCAGCAAAATCTGGTTCGATCACGTCTTGAACCCGTCGAAAATGATAAGGGTGTAACCCTTCTCTTTTCAAAATTCTCCATACATGCCACTTAGACATTCGAAGTTGCACTGAAATCCGTCTAACGCTTAGTCTAGGATCATTGGTTATTAGTCTAAGCACTTCTTCTTCATCTTCGGGCGATACCAAGCGATTGCGTTCATTAACAGCTCTTTGAATACCTCTTTCCGCTAATCTTGAATGCACGTCGATAAAAGTTTGGCGACTCGGTGTAGGCCTGTTAGGGTACCTTCGTCGATATTCTTGTACAGCCAAATTTGCACTTCCATTGCAAAAGCCATACACAAAGTGTATATCAGCAATATGTTGCGATGAATATTGACGCTGTGCCATACTTTATCACACTTTTAAATACAAAACACTAACGCAGCACGTAAACAGCACGGACGGTAAGTGAAAGTAGCGATAGCGATCACAACGCAGGGCGAGGGACAACTAAACTAACCCAACAAATAATTTGTCCTTAAAACTGATTTTGTTTCAGGTAGTGGACTAATACGTTCTATCTCGCTTACTCACGGTAGTAACGAACAGTATTTCTCGCCTGCTCTCAGATGGAATACAGTGAATGCCATAAATGACACTCTGGCGGTTAACAAAGACGTTTTGTGCTTGCGCATACGCTATGTTCAAACAACAATAACTCTTAAAGTATTAAACATACAGTTGTGAATTTTATGTTGCATTGTAGCGTAGCTCAAAAACTGTCGATCTAGTATAAAAAATAAAAAAGTTCTCGGGGTTGTTTTTGTATTAATTAACCATTATTGGTTGAATTGCATAATTTTTTGATTTTTTTTTCGACTTTCACATTTTTTTTCAAAAGTTATGGAATTGTGAACACATTGCTTTGTAATGCAGACGGTAGACAATATTATTGCCTTCCGAATAAGCCTATTTTTATCTCAGTATGACTAAAACTTTGAGATATATGATTTTTTTTGTACTCGCATAGAGCATACTTCAACAAAAAAAACAAAATGGCTGCCACATAGCGGGGAAGTGTATTGGACCCAAGCCTATAGTGTAATAGTACTTTAAAATAGCTTATATTTAAGTATTTAGAATATCACTAGTCCATGTCCGGACACACTGTATATATTTTTTTTAAAGATAAATACCTATACAATAGCATTTTTTTGCCATACGATATAATAAATCATGCATTTAAGGGTTAAGTCGTAAAAACCTATAAGCAAAGCCTTTCAGTAAGAATTTTGCCCCTAACTTTATTAATTAGTTGGGTCTGTTTGAAAAGTCCTGAGGTAGCTGACCATAGTGGAGATGAACTCTGCCCGAGACTTCGTCCGCGTAAAACTTTTTGCTCCCCGCCCCACCGCTACGTATCGCATCGCCTGCCCGCGCTATTGCTTTGTTTTCGCTTTGCTTTCTTTCTGACTTTTTTCTTTTTGCGCGTCTCCTAGCGTGATGTTGAAAATAGACATAGCCTTCCTCAAAAATTGCTATAAAATACAAAAATGATTTGTGTTTGTAAAGTTTTCACGACCTGAACCGATTTCGATGAAATAAAATAATAATAATAATATATTTATTCAACAATTATAAGGCATGAAAATTAGTACAGTTTTGCTTAATAATAATAATAATCATTTTATTTTCGGATCAGTACAATCCACTATTGTTAGTAAGGTCATAAACAACTTACAAACTACAAAACAAAATTTAAAAAAAATAATAAGACTTAACCTGAACTAGGTAATTTTGTGTTTCAGGCGAGAAGAGCTAAACTAGTCTTTTGTTTTTTTTGTGTTTTTCTTTTTTGTCTTTTTTTTAAGTAGTGTTTTTTTTTAAGTATAGGGATAACTTACACTGTGAGAAATGATATAGGCACTTTTTATTTATTTAAAATTAATAACCTCTTAAGGATTGAAATAGGGATTTGAAGTTTGTATGGAAAATACCGAAATTCACGCAGACGAAGTCGTGAGTAAAGACTAGTTTGTATATATACAAAGGCCTCTTTTGCTCGAACTTTATTTCTAAAATAAGTCCTAAGTAAACGGTTTGATTGTATCGTGAGTAATTTACGAGTAGGTACCTCGAAAGAGGCATTTACTCGGCCAAATGTTTCTTTTCATCATTTTAGATGTTATTTTATGTCTGCTACCAGCTTTGTCCTAGTAACTACAAAACTAGCAAAAATGTATTTATTTGTAACAGAAAACGTGCATACAAAAAGATTATTAATTCATCTGCCTAGCCTTTTCCCAACCACGTTGGGGTCGGTTTCCAGTCTGACCGGATGCAGCTGAATACCAGTATTTTACATGGAGCGACTGCCTATCTGACCTCCACAACCCAGTTAAGTCACTGGGTAATACGATACCCCTAGGTAAGACTGGTTGTCAGATTTTCGGGCTTCTGACACCCGTAACGACTGTCAAAGATCTACGAATGACAGCCGGGACCAACGGCTTAACGTGCTTTGCGAGGCACGGAGGGGTCTCGGTATGTAAAGATGGTCACCCATCCACAGACCCATCCACAGACAGAAATTATAAACAAATAATTATTAAAATAATCTTTAATTACGAGACACATAACAAAAATAGACGGCAGATAAATACTCTATGTATGTGTTGCTATCTAACAGTTATAATACAACCGTGTTTCATCATAAGTTTTATCCTCCGGTGGGTAATAACTTCTCAGTACCATAGTTATGAAACATTTTCTCCTAAAACTATTGCAAAGTATGTCGTACTTCTGCGGTAATTCTATTTCTGAGTGTTAATGAACGCTTACTTTTCCCGAGGTGGTCGTAAAAAGCGGTTATGTTGTTGTCACAGTGTTAAAACACTTTGTTGGTGGATCACCCGCTACTATGTCATTCGGTCTATTCTGTAAAAATCTCAAAACGAAAACTTAGGTGAAGTGAGCTCTCATTCCGTCAGTGGAATAAAAGTGAACTAGCAATAATGTTTATCTCCTAGGGAATTAACATTATTGTCAGTACACTTTACCTTAATTTTCACGGTGAGATAATTACAGAATAGTTCGGCGGTGGTTCTTTTAGGTAGTGCGAAAGACGTGATTATTACTGAGTTTACTATGTTAGAATTTTGTTTTGCTACAGAAAAAGAAAAGTAAATAATGCACTCAAAAATAGAGAACATTTTAACAGGAAAAAAATGCCCCTTCCTTTGTAGTTGAAGTTAGTATGGATACATTGTGAATTACGATTGGGGTCCAAATTTATCCTTCGATGTCTGAAACCTATTATTATCTTGCAACGTATCAGTCTTATTATGATTGTCTAAAAGGAGAGGTTCACGGGAGTACACGGAGAGGTTAAGCACGTTAGCTGCGTGGGTTCATTTGCTTGCCATACACGTATCCGAGGGTAGCTTAGCCGGAGGCAGCAACGAATCTGCTCCTTAAATATTGTGTGTCCCAAATATAGCAGAAGCTGTATGGCGTATGTAGGCGTGCACGTGATCAATCACGTGGACAACAAGACGTATGAGAGCAGATACGCGGACTGGAACTGAGATCCGATAACGGAATACAATTTGCGAAGATCTGTCATGTTTTTTTGTGATCTAGACATATTGGATATTCTTAAAAAAGCTCAAGATTTATTTTTCTGAATGAACATGTTTGTTTGTTAAAAGTAAATCAGCTTTTTTGTTTGTATTTGAATTTCAAATTGAAAAAACGCCAGATTAGCCCGCGAAATTCAAATATTATTCCGTTTTTGCAATGCATGCAGGCCATGGCCAGGATTGTATGTTGAACAAAATATATGTTTACAGACCTAAAATTATGAAAATCCTCAATACAACCCTATAAGTTCGTATAACCCTATTGAATGACTATTTCATTTTGGCATCATTACTATAAAAAGTATATTGACATTATTGAATTGGTCCAACTCAAATTCCTACGTGCAACGCACTATAGATGCTTTAAGAAGAAAATGTCTTATCAATTATTACTACAAAAATATGACCTTACTACTCTAAAATCCAGACGCACCCTACTTGAGATGATGACCCTATTTAGTATATGTCGTAATAAAGTTGACTGCACTGATCTAGTGAACAGTTTGTGCTACCTGATCCCTCGTACCGTACATGGACGAGAAGTTCGCTCGAGACACTTGTTTACAACTACTTTTTGTAGAAACAACTCAGGCGTAGGTACGCTCATCGCTGCATTGATTAGTGTTGTCAACTGCAATAGGCAGTTTGGCTCAACTGATATTATGTTTCTCAGCAAGGCTATATTTAGAAAAGAAATTGTTACTATTTTAAGTGATCAGAACCCTAATAATTAGGTAATATAATATTTACTTTTATTCTGTTTATTTTTATATCGTTCTTTCTAACAACTAGTAGATCTGTTTAGTAATATGTGGATAGAGTTATGAGTAGCGTATTTATTACCTCTAGTATTAAGTTCTAACCTATGTTTACTTATTTTTGTATTATTACACTGCTCTTTGTTGTCACTAAATAAATAAATAAATAGTCAATTGAATTTTGGGGCCTAGCTTTGCGCTGCTCCATTAGATTAGTAATTTACTTCTCTAATTTATTGAGCTCAAGAAAATGTAGTGAATAATAAATGAAAGAGAAATGACACTAAAGTATAGGTAGGTATTTGATATTTACATGCAGTTGACATACATGTTGACTCCAATCTCTGTTTTTCCTTAGATGACCCCATCATTTACGCGTTGTGAACATGTCCTGTTTTTCATTGAGGCTAAATTAGTATGTAAATTGGTGGGTACCGTGGTTTAATACAACTTGGGTACAATTTTTGGCTACTCAAAGTCCTCATAAGTGTACTAAAAGCGGTGTAAGTTGTTTACGTAGGTAATATTAGATTTCTTGCGACTAACCAGGTCGGCAAGATGTTTTTAAAAAAATTATATGCTGTTAACAGCATCTATGTATTTTTTCCTATACGAATAGTTTTTAGTCGAAAAATTCTAATTTCCCAACCCGTCGATTGCAGAAGTGTGTGGAAGTGGCTTGAGATATTGGTACGTACTTCCAGTGTTTTTTGTATGTTAGCCACCTTAGGTTAGGTATCAGTTTACTTGCGAAAAGTCTGGGTAAGTACTAGGTAGGTACACAGATGAAAATTAAAGAGAAAAACAATAGAAGTGCGAACTAAGCTCTCGTCAGAAGCTATTTAACATGTCAACATTGACTTAAAACTTCTGACGACGAACTCTCACCTTCAGATTGTTTTTAAAAGAAAATTCAACAACGAATCACCTAATTGGTAAAATAAATTAAGCGTGAACATGAAAATAAAGTGGGCAGTGACTTGGTTCCCTTGGGAACGCTTGTTATTCATAGCCTTACCAACTAAGCTTTACTTTTCAGTGCAAATATTTGACCAAAAATGTTTTATTCATTAATTTCTTTCTGCTACATTGAAATTAAAATGAATAGGAGGAATTTGGTGCGAATAAACTTAGTCTAACATTGGCGCCGATTGCCTTGTTCACATCCTAAACTAAATTTAAGTTCAGTGCATCATTTTCTTTCTATTTCATTAAGAAAAGGACAGAAGATAAATATTAGTTGAGTCCTTTCAAATTAAGATACTCCATAGACAAGTTTAGACGTGATTAAAAAATTGGCTACTACAAATACGTCAATTTACGTCAGGCGCGGACTATTTTGACAGTGGACTAAACTAATATTTATTTTCTGTCCTTTTCTCAATGAAATAGAAAGAACAGGATGCTCTGAACTTAAATTAAGTTTAGTTTGTGAACAAGAGAATCGACGCCATTACTTTTCGAAAGAAAACTGTATAATATTTGGATATATTATTTTTAGAGTCAACATTCTAGGTACCATTTCTGAATGCGAATCAAATTAAATTGTTAATAATTTGGGCAGGCCCAGGCCAAAGAAGTGACGACTATTCCTTAATTTGTGAGTTCCAGTTTCTTTTTTAGGTCTACTGTTGTGTTTATGACAAACATGATTTTTTAGGTCTTATTATGTCTGTATACAGGCCTTTGAAATAAAATAAAATTGTTTATTCGGTAAATAGGATATCGGAATAAAACAATAAGCTAGGTGGACGAAACGGCGAAACAAACACACGGTTCAAAGTCACCGTGAAAACTTGGGTGAAGTGAGCATGGAGTGAGTCGTCAATAGTGTCAATCCCTAGCATCAGCATGACTCACAGCTCACTCTAAGCTCACTTCACCATAGTTCTCACGGTGAGATTTTTCCAGAATCGACCGGCAGATATCATTTTGTGCAGATCATGTAAGGATAATGTATATAATGGTTCAATGTAGTTTTTTGAAGAAAGAACCACACAGATTTGAGAGGACTAATCCAGTCAGTGCAATCATTTGTTAGTAATCGTGTAGCTCAACTTAGAACTTTAGGAGCTCAACGACTCGGTGAATAATACCAAAGAAAGGACATTTGGGTACCGATTACTCAAACTGCCAGACCAACATTAAAACTAACAGAGAAAGAGGTACCTATTTCGTTTGTTTTTAAAGAAAGTAGTCCAGGGAGTCGTGCGGGAAAAATTATAAGATTTTCGTCATTGATTTTTTAAATAAAAACTGTGATTGTGGAAGCATATAAATATCTTCTTAGTTTCTTTTTCCTAGATTTAAAAAGGCTAAAGATTCTTTTTGAATTCGTTTTTTGATACCGCATAATAAACATAAATTTTGACCGGCATAAGTGATCGACACTTATGCCCGTGAGAATATCAGGATAAAAAGTATTATATGTGTTATTCTGATGTATAAGGTTTATTAATGTAAAGTTTGTTTAGTTATTGCGAGAAAGAGCATCAAATATCCATATATCCATCCTCACAAACTTTCGCGTTTGTAACATTATACAAGCAGTAACTTAAATAACGCACAACCTCATTGTACTCATCATTATGAACAACTTTTACTAGGGGTCCAAATCTGAAATCGCGAAAAAAAAAACTACTATTCCCTACATTTTGACGCGTTATGCGAACATAAATTTAGGGAACAGCTGATTTTTTTTCCCGATTTCAGGTTTGGTCCCAACGTTGTTCATAATGACAAGTACAATGACGCCTTAAGAGGTTGTGCTTTATTTAAGTTACAATTTACCTTACAGGATTATATTTAAAACACTAACAAGCTCGCAGGATATCGCTATATTAGTAAAATCATAAACAACAACTTTTGCTCTATGAATTTTTACAAAACAATAAATTTACCAAAAATAATGTCAAGTTTTTGTTATATTAGGTCTTTACCTATGAAATTGCCGCTCTGCAGTAGGTACTGCCATTTCAAATCAAAATATTTTATTTTTTTTTTGGCTAAGAATTCTAATTTCAAATTAAGTTTATTTTAAAAACATGGAATTTTGTTTCCAAAAGTAGTCATTTGTTTATTGATTAGTGTTACATTTTCATCGCATTTCAATCTTTTTCGTCATCATGGATACGTTAAAAATTCGAGTAATTATGGAATATGAGTACCGTCGTGGCAGCAACGCGGCACAAGCGGCACGCAACATCAACGACGTTTACGGAGCTAACACTACAAACCAACGCACCACCTGTTATTGGTTTGCTCGCTTCCGTTCTGGAAATTTCGACCTGAAAAATGAACCTCGCGGTCGTCCGAAGACTTTGGTCGACAGTGACGAATTAAAGTCCATTGTGGAAGCTGATGATACATAATCTACGGCTGAATTAGCAGCAGCTTTCGACGTTAGCGTCAAAACAATATTGGTCCATTTGCGTCAAATTGGCAAGGTAAAAAAGCTTGACAAATGGGTGCCCCACGAACTCAATGATCGCCAGCGAAAAGTACGCGTCGAGACGTGCCTTGCACTGCTCAACAGACACACAAATGAAGGAATTTTGAACCGCATTGTTACCTGCGATGAAAAATGGATTCTGTTTGATAACCGCAAGCGCTCAGCAAGTTGGTTGGATCCTGGTTCAGCACCTAAACAATGCCCTAAACGAAAACTTACCCCTAGAAAAGTGATGGTCACTGTTTGGTGGTCTAGCGCCGGTGTGATTCATCACAGCTTCTTACCAAACGGGGTGAGCATTACTGCAGATGTGTACTGTGAAGAACTGAACACAATGATGGAGAAGCTGGCACATCTCCAACCAGCATTGGTCAATCGCTCGTCTCCGCTGCTCCTGCACGACAGTGCGCGACCTCATACTGCACAGCAGACGGTCTCCAAGTTGCAAGAACTGGGGTTGGAAGCTCTCCGTCATCCGCCCTACTCACCAGACCTTGCGCCTACAGACTACTACTTTTTCCAGAATTTGGATAACTTCTTGGCGGGAAAAAAATTCAATACCCGAGAGGCAGTACAAAATGTCTTTGAAGAATTTGTTGCCTCCCGTCCAGCTGATTTCTTTAAGAAGGGCATTAATAAACCACCACTGCGTTGGAAAAGATGCATTGATTGCATGTGTGATTACTTCGATTAATAGAAATAAAAAATAAATGAAAAAAAATCGTTTAAATTTTTTCATACAAAACGGCAATTTCATAGGTAAAGACCTATTATTAACACTTTTTAGATCTGTATTTTGTAGTAAGTACCGCCCCTTTTATTTGCAACGCATTGTTTGTTTACTTATCTAGTGCTTTATTTTAATACCGCGTGGAGTTTTTCACATTTAGAGCGGTCAATTTAAATATTTTTAATTATATTAAGAAAAAAAAAATGATGAATAATTAAAAGTCATAAAACAAAAGTTGTTTCTTATGATGTATTACAGTTGTGCGAGGTTGTTAGTGTTTTACAAATAACCCTGTATACATATACATATATTAAGTAAGGAGCAGGATTCGTAGGATAAGATTTAATAGGAATTAAATGAAGGGTGTATTAGGAGAAGAGGCATAATATTATGTGTTTACGACTACTAAAATGATTAGAATTCCGGCAAAATTTATGAACTTAATGAAACACAAAAGCGAGAGATATAAATTTAATCATAGTCTTGGTTTAATTAAACTAATCAGAATTCTGAATAGATATTATTTTCGGGAATACCTAAGTTTAAAGAAATTTATTCTATTGCTTCTCCTTGATTAAACGATTTAAATGTTGGGGAGAGAATTGTATAAATTAGAAAGAAAATAACTGTCTCTTATATTAATTATTTTACTTTTGTAAGGGTTTTTTTCTTTCGTTGAATACTGATTAAGGCTAAGGAATCTTTGTTCTAAGACATCACGTTTATGAAGATAATATTATTAAACTGCTGTATATTGGTAATTTCGGGAAGTCGAGAAAGCCTCTTCTTGTTCGTAGTCCTTCACGTAACATCGACCAAACAAGGGTTCTTTTTCACACAAGTGCCTCTCATTTCTATTTATTGTAATAAAGTTTTTTATACTTGGGTGACCACTGAAAGTCAGCGCTGTGGGGCTGGTCCCCCATATCCCATATCCATAACCCGCTTGTGCTCGTGATTATAGACCCATTTTGTTTTTATTATTCAAGTTTATCTTGTTGTATGCACATGTTTCTGTGACAAATAAACCTATTTTCTCTTCTCCTCTTTAATTCATAAATATATTTGCATTTAATATAATTTCAATCTGTTTAAAGAAAATTAAAAAGGAAAAAAATATAACCACTAAGGTATATAAACTGGTGGTATACACCAAAACACTGTTATCTCCTACCATTACTCTAAGTGTAGTTGATTATTTGTCAACGCACAGAAACACGAAGCCGCTGAGAATCCTTGCCAGAATTGGTGCCACCTCCAATATTTTACCAACGATAACATCTCAAAGGATTCTAAATTAATAGAGCAATTTACAAATCGTTTGGGGGAGATCGCATCAGAAGGGGGAGTGTTGGGGGCGTTTAGTCCCCGTCTGCCCCCAGGCAGGGTAATATTTGTCATGGACTGTTTGCCAGGTACCTACTAGAGATATTAAATCGGTTGTTATTGCGGAAAGAAGGGAAAAATACTCGTGAGGTAGATAAAGTGAGTCTCGACTGTCACTGGTGTTATTATGAGCGGGAAAAGGCTGGCTGGGCTGGGGTCATTGTACTACGTATGAAGTGAGGAATGCTACGGATATTACATACTTGTCTTTTGGGAATCACCCTTATCCAAGAATTTTTTGGGTAGCAACTTGTATATAATACTGCATAAACAGCCTATAATGTTCCCATTACTGGGACGAATAAATTAAACTTGTTCAGCGGCGAAGAGAATATGTATGTTTTTCTTTATTTCGCTACAGTATGTAGGTATAAGTTATTGTTTTCCGTGCCTCAGAAGGCACGTTAAGATCCAGGAATGACAGCCGAGACCAAAGTCTAAAGCGCGTCAAGCTGTTGGTCCCGGCTTTTATTCGTGAATCTGTGAATAGAACGATGTCAAAGCAAAATCAACCGGCGCGAAAACAAATGAATCACTGAATCCGATACACAAATACATAAGCCTAAATTTGTAATAAATTTGAATTTGGAATTTCTAGCCAAGCGCCAGATATTTGAGATCAAATTGGCAAAACGCCAATTTCATATGTAAGGATCTAATATTATTATAAAGGTAATTCTAATTTGTTTGTCCATTCGGAAGTCTCGCGTTCGATGTTTACCAGTTTATCTTGATTTATATTTATGATATTTACACTCTGAAGGCCCCCTTTTGAATAAACCTCGTTAATTTAATATTGTCGCATGAACATTGATTTCCCTGTAGAATTCTTGCCGGTCTGATTTCTACGTTAAATTATTTAAAACATCAAAAGATGTTTTTTCTGCGTAAAAATATCTATTAATAATATAATTGGTGAAATTCTTTTGATACTTATTTAAAATATTTTAATTGCTGAGAATACTACAAACGGTCCATTTTAGGCTTTAGACTTTTCAATTCACAGGTACCTACCGCACCTAAACAGTGCATGATTGAATAATATCAATGCGATGTAGGTAATCTCAGACTTCCATGAACTGAACAATAATTGATTCTGCATGCATAACCTAACCTAATCTAGTAAACCCACTGTGACGTCAGCATTTATAGGCTCAATATCTTTGGAAACAGCTTGAGTTTACTGGCTACCTCACTTCCTGAACTTAGCATATTGACCAAAATTAACATAATAGCTATGCGTGACTCGGTAGGCATGTTCAACGTTCACCATTAATATGAGTCCCATATTATTTCCCTTAGATTTATTAACGGAGGTGTGGCTAGGAAACGGCTATTTTCCCAAAATCATAAAAGGTGAGAAAATGTTAACGCGAAAAATAAATTGCTCAATTTATTTAAATTGTGGGTGCGTGTCCTCACATAAGGTTAACATGATAGAACGACGCATTACACTGACTGATGATTCCATCTATCGGAAATCCGTGAGGTGTACTCTTGCCCTTATTTTTTTTGTCCGGGCCCATTTTTTTCACGTAGGTACGGGGCAGATGGCGATTTAGTTTCAGATAAATCAGTTTCAGAGATTTTTGGCCTCATCTACGCTTATGTCCTTATGGTTTGTTTTTTTCCATAATTTGGTTGGTTAGGTATCTTTCAGAAGTAATTTGTTAGATGAACTACAAACTAATAATGGAAATTATCTTTTTAGTTTTAGGTATTCCATGAGTCTCATATTTATATTCCATAAAGCCCAGCTTAAAAGCTTTAGTAGGTACGATTATATACAGTTTGAAGATTATCAGCTCTTTTCTCGTTGATGAATTGATGTGAGCATCTTCCACAGGTCTCATTGAGTTGAAATTTGACATTTCGTTACTTCAATGATATTAGGAGAGCTTGAACTGCTACTGTAGTATCACCTGGAATTTGCAGGACACCCAACGCCCTTAACTTACAGCAGAGGTATCGTGTTTAGGCTCCTTGAAAAGGTCTCAATGAATAGGTTATCGACAGATGTTGACCAAGGGCTGATGATGGAGTAGGAAAGAGAATGTGATGAGCGGACAAATGGTCTCCACGGCCAATAACAACCAAACATATGTCATTCGATGGGCATTTTAATAAAGAGCAATAACTACTATGGCGGTTCTTTTCAAATCGCTGTGTGAAAAAAGTTATAGCGATGTTCCGTAGGACGTACCAGTGGGGTAAATGCGTAACACACTATCAGTAGCAATGGGTTTCATTTTGACAGTTCAACAACATTCATTGCTTTGCTTAAGTTGTTGAGCAGACACATTTTTCGAACATACGAAGCAATGGATTAGCAATATCCTTTAAAATTATTCAGATTAAGATCGATAGTGTGTCACGTAATTAAGTTACTGGACGGTAGATAATAATAATAATAATAATCTTTATTACACAAGAAAGTGGGGGCCCGTGGCTAAATAATAACAGCCGCAGGGGTCGATCGATCAGGTTAAGCAATGCTTGCCGCGGTTGGTCTGTGGATGGGTGACCATCTTTACACACCGAGACGCCTCCGTGCCTCAGAAAGCACGTTAAGCCGTTGGTCCCGGCTGTCATTCGTAGATCTTTGACAGTCGTTACGGGTAGTCAGAAGCCCGAAAATCTGACAACCAGTCTTACCTAGGGGTATCGTATTACCCAGTAACTGGGTTGTGGAGGTCAGATAGGCAGTCGCTCCATGTAAAATACTGGTATTCAGCTGCATCCGGTTAGACTGGAAGCCGACCCCAACATGTTGGGAGAAGGCTAGGCAGATGATGATTACACAAGAAAGTGGTTACAAAATAATGTGACGTCCCTGACTCCTGTGCTAGGTGATATACCTGTGTTACAAGAGCCAGTGCCCTCTCCCAGTAGGTAGATAATGGAATACTTGACCAGTAAATCACTTCTAGAGGTCTTAGTTTGAATATTCGCAAATGTAGGTATGCATTCCGATGATAGTAAAATTATATGGTACCAACGAGCTGGTCAGATGATATACCTGGTCGCTAGATAACGAAACTCTTGAATGTAGTAAGCCCCTCTAGTGTGTACACGCCTCGAGTGTGAGCTTATTAGGTGTGTCTCACCATAGTGTCTATGCATGGCATGCCGACTACTGGTTGGAGGCGCGCGGTGGCTAAGGGGGCGCGCGGGCTGCGGCATCAGCATTGGGCGGTGGCGGCGGTTGAGGGGCGCACGGGCGGCGCGGGCGCTAGCGCGTCCTCCCGTTCCGAGCGTCAAATCTTACCACGACGAAGACACTGCGTTTTTATCTCTTCATTTACCTAATGACGAGGACCTGATGACCGACCTGGACGCTACATAAAGGAACTCTTAAATAGCTACTAGTAAGCCTCTCGAGTGTGGGCTTATTAGATGTGTTTCAACGACTCCTGTTAATTTTACCTGATGACTGACCAGGGCGCTATATAATGAAACTTTTGAATAACTGCTAGTAAACCGATCGAGTGTGGACTCATATGATGATGAGACGTGTCTTAACGAGTCCAAATAAAAAAATAAAATAAAAAACAATTAGAATAGTTAAACAGTTGTATATCTTCCACTATTATGTGCCTAAATTTTGGTTTTTTGTGTAAAAATAAAACATTCATTCAAAAAAAAATTAAGCCACAATATATGGACTAGTATCATTAACCAGAGAGAAAACAGAGGAATACATTAGTATGGAATTAATGCCAACGACCACGAGTAACTAGCTTCAGTGTGGTAAAAATACGTACAGCTGCACAGATTTCGGCGAGTCCCGTGTCGATAGTAGCATTTTTACTAGTCATATAATATTATAAAGTTTAAAAAGCAAGAAATAAAAGTTAAATTAAAAAAAAACCCCGACTCAAACCTCTAAAACCTAAAAAAAAATATATATATTTATATTGGCTCTTTAAGTTTAATGTAACTTGTCGGAAATCTTTTGATCCAAGCGTCCGCGTCTTCGCGTCGGGGGACGCCTAATGAAAACGTCAAATCGACGAAGCTCATTCCCAGCAATAATTAATGTAGTTATGCTATTGTAGAAAACATTGCTGCTGTTAACATGCAATTTTCATTAGCCATTCCCCGACGCGAGGACGCCTTGTCATCGTCGTATCAGCACATTATTTGGAACATTAGTTCCAATTTTTTAAAATGGCTAGCAGCGTTCGATTGTTCTGCTTTCGGTTTGGAAACTTAAATCTATTCCAGATCCTAATGATAACGCTCATACGTCTTGTCCAATCACGGGCCTTCATAGGTAGCGTCCCCAGCGCCATCTGTAATGGCACGGGGGTAGTTTTGTGGGCCCGCTATACCTACATGAATGCAATATGTAAAAAGAAATAAAAATAACAAGGAAATTCAAAACTTGCGTGTGTGATCCTGTGGACCTTCAAAGCTAAGGCTTAATACGAGTGCTACAAGGTAAACTGCAACTCAGTCAAGCAAGGTCAACCAGGATCAAGCGTGGGAACCCCAGCTAACTGCAGCTAGACAAGAGTCCAGCTGGCTAGCTGGTTTCTAGTTTTGGGCGTTGGGGCTTATTCGATTATTTTCCCACCATACTACTTCCAAATGTAGAGGAACTTACTTCTCGTAATCTTTTATCGTATAGCGTAAATTATAAATTCGTGATTTTTATCGCTTGACACGAATATTAGCAAGTTAATTAATTTTAATATAACGTTCAAATATTAATTAAACGTCCACCATTTGACGGCACATTCAATATTAATGGAAAAGATACAATTTGCATTTTCCCCATTTTATTTCGTGAAATTAATTATATGCCACAAGAGAACCAAATTTTATTAAATTATTCAATCATCTGGATGGTGAAATTTTAAATATTTTAATATTCTTAGCCGGGGAATAAAATAAAAATACCCTTTATTTAGGCACTAGTACAAGCCATATTTAAAAGGGGTAAAAAATACACTGAAATCATTGAAAACTGTACTTTTATCGAATAAAATATTATTGAAAGTGTTGTTTTGTTGAAAAAATGTTTTCATAAAACTCATTCAATTTCACGTGGATAAAGTCTGTCATTGTGGTGACATTTTTAACACGCATTTATTAGCTTCACTTAACTAACTAATAATGTAATAAAATCATTTTAACCTACTTCTAATTGTCGTATCGAAATGAAACTTTGACAAAACTGTTATTTGGTATCTGCGACCTGATCTGATGATGGAGCAAGGAGGTAGATAGTGGAACTCTCCAGAGGCCCCTCGAGTTTGGGCTCATACGAGTCTAATAGATTGGGAAAAAAGTGCTCGCTTTTTGAATTACATTTAAGTCAATTTAATTACTTTATCGTTTTAAGAGCGTGATAAAAGCTTGTTTTAGTTTTTTAACTACATATTTTTTATGCTTTCAGAATAAGAAGTTTACGATATGAATGTAGATACAAAAAATTAAACCTATTAGTGGCATGATGACAATAACGACAGTGATTCTGATTTACATTCAAATATCAAAAAATGTAGGTACACACGCCAGCACATCAAGCTACTACAATCTGTCAAATTAATTTAATACATTTTCAACTTTATTACTAAAGTATAAGGTTCAAAGTTGATTGGGAAAAAATTACAGTTTCGGGTAGCTTGATGTGCTGGCGTCTGTACCTAAAAATAAGTTAAGGATAGAATAGATATATATTTATTTGCAATTAATGTAGGTACAGACGTCAGCGCATCAAGCTACTACAATCTGTCAAATTTCTATAATAGATTTTCAACTTTATCACTAAGGCATTAGGTTCAAGGTTGATTGGGAAAATTTGACAGTTTCGGGTAGCTTGATGTGCTTCTGTCCAAAAATTAGTTGTTACAGTTTTTATGGAATCCATTTTCACTCAGAAACATGTGATACTCCATGTAGACTTTATTTCAACTTTGAAGTCTGGAAACTTACGCAACTGGTCAGTTCATTGAACGGTAGATAGAATGTTTGTAAGAAGACTGATGGATTGACATTTATGATTCGTCATTCTATACCCTCTAGGTCAATGATAAATGATAGAATCCGAATCGGCAACCGAGACTTTCAGCCAGAATGAAATCATAACTTAGAGCATCGAATTCTCTTTTAGTATTATTAAGTTGAGATTTAGGATAGAGGCTAGGACAGAGTGTGTTTATTATTCTTATTAAAGGTATCTAAGTATTAAGGTTAATATCTATGGAATGGCTGGTACATTTTGAATTGTACTCAGGTACTATTTATTGTTACTTCAGCCCATATCCATTCTCTGCCTAGTATACGTTTCTTCTCTGATTAAATTCACTCCTAACTGACAACGCACAGCCTAAACTACGAGGATTAGAAGCATAAAGTCTTTATACAAAAGTTCCTCATTATAATGACGGTGGGCACTAGGGAAGGATTTTTGAAAATTAATTCCCTAAAAGGTTAAATAGGGGATGACAGTTTGTACAGACGTTTTTAATTTTTGCCGATTGGAAATCACACCGTGTGCCCGATGTGATGTCTGCTTCTGATCTCGGCTCATAGAAATAAAATATTGGGTGGGTAATAAGTTCATAACAAAAAGTTTCTGAATATCTTAAATTATTGTTAGTGAGTTATAAGACTTCCCTTGTATTAAATCCTGAAAAGCAATTACTTATTGAAATTAGGATTTCATAATGTTGTAACTCCGTGTAAATTGGAATTTATTGCGGAAATAGGAAATGTTGTTAATTAAGTACATAAATAAACGAAGCTATTGAAATAAATTATTCGAATACCTACTTAGAAAATATAATATTAAATCCAATATTAGATTCAAAATTTCTACTTCATAAATCAAATAAATTATTTCCTGGGTGCAAAAATATTTGTAGGATTAAGATTGTATTAGATACTAGCAACCCAACTCTGCTTCGCACGGTTTTTACTAGTTGACAAAACATAGAGTTTCCTTTATTTTATCTAAGTTCATTATATATGTGTTATGCACATAAAACTTTTGGAACAAATTCTATAAATGGTTAAAATCGCATCAAAATCCGTTGTGTAGTTTAGAAGAAAACATGGTCAAGGCACAAAAAAACCGCTTTTAATTTTGATATTTGCATACGTAGGCTCGAATCAAGACAGGCGACTTACTTTGTGTAAATTATACATTTTATCACCACTGCTATCTAAACGGTGAAGGAAAACAGCGTGCGGAAACCGGCATGTCCTAGAACCAAAAGTTCGAAGACATGTGACATCTGCCCACTTGCCCTGGGCCCTCGTAGTGGATTACGGCCCACTCCCTCTCTCCAAGAGGACGCCTGTGTCACAGCAGTGGGAACATTATAGGCTTATACCCAAAAATAAATACAGAACTGAATATCTTAAACTCGCCTAGACATGTTTTCGAGAAAATTGTAACTAATTGGCTACTAGAATTGGATTGTTTGAACACTGAAAGTATAATCACCATTGGCTGACTCAAAACACACACACACAGACACATCACAACACTCACTCTTTCACAACACTCTCATTACACTTACACTGCAAACTTACACTAGATACTATACTTAACATTTAACACCACTTCATTCTTTCATTTTGACGAGATATGCGAATATAAAGGTAGGGAACAGCTGATTTTTTTTGCGACTGATTTCGTTAATATTTGTATCGTCAGAAAAGGCGATAACAAGTATGTGGTTTAATTTATTGCATATATCGATGATCTAGAAGACAAACGTACTAATTACAGCCGTGCGATTCTGTAACCATCTCACCGTGAAAGCTTGGGTGAAGTGAGCGTGGAGTGAGTCATCAATAGTGTCAATCCCTAGCATCAGCATGACTCACAGCTCACTCTAAACTCACTTCACCTTAGTTATCACGGAGAGATTTTTCCAGAATCGACCGGCAGATCTAGCAATTATTCAAGAGGACAGTTTTAGTTAATTTAAGTTTGAAAAGCTGGAACTCAAAACCGTTTAAAGGTAGAGTGTATATTAAAGTGAATATGTTTAGTTAAGTATTATCTGTGTAATTATTGTGAATATTGTTATTTTTACGATGGCCATTAACTGTCATTATCTTTTATGAGTTCCAGTTGATGTCACTTAATACAAATGTAAACTCACAATTTAGACTAAAAGAGATGGAATTGTTTTATTTTAACAAGAGCAAACGGTAACGGTGGATTTAGTAAAGGAGAAACCCGTTTCTGGGCCTAACCGTTACACGAATCAGATATATACCAAAAAAATCGTCTATTTTGCTTAATTAAGCCATTTAAATATTAGCCTCAATAGCAATGGCCAAGTGTAGAAAATCAGTAGATTTCTATTTTTTAGTTTAAACAACCTTTGTAAACCGTTACAACACTTATTTCATTATACGTCACTAACTTTATAAACGCTGGTATTATATCAATAGAGCGTACCCTAAGAATATAATCGATTTAGTGAAAATCGATACTGTTACAAATAATTAAATTACTCTCCATTGTTTTAGTGTAACCGATTTTTCGGGTAATAATATCAATATAAAATAATAAAATCTGAGTGCCTCAGTTTCTGAACCTTAAAAGGGGATCTACTATATTAGCTGTTTATTTAATTAAACTCAGGACTGGGGACTCAGATGATCGATTGTCAACACTTCTACAAATTCCTAAAACTACTTTAGGTACTCTACTGGGTAAAGCTAGAAGTCTCCTATATGATTATTTTGTGCCCCATCACTTGGGACTTAATCATATTAATAAGCAACAAATAATTGAAAGGAATCTTCTTATTCCAAATGATTAGTTTGGTAACAATAATAGTGAAATAAAACCTATAGTTGTTTTAGATGGCACATATGTTTATGTGCAAAAAAGCTCTAATTATAAGTACCAAAAAAATACATACAGTATGCATAAATATCTGAATCTTGTAAAACCGTTTTTGATTGTTTGTACAGATGGATACATAATTGATGTTTTGGGCCCCTATCCAGCGAAAACTTCTGATGCTGATATAGTTATTAAAGAGTTTAGAAACGAATCTGCTCTAAGGCAGTACTTTGAATCTGGAGATGTGTTTATACTGGATAGGGGCTTCCGGGATGCCTTGCCCTTACTTAATGAATGTGGCTATAGGACGTACGTTCCATCTTCTTTGCCAATAGATCGAGAAAAGTTACAATGTGATGATGGGTTGTAGAAGTAGTCAATGGTAGGTTTAAACGAGATTTTAAGCTTTTTCGTCAAGATTTTTTTAATAGAACTACAAAAAAATTAATGGTACACTTTGAAGTGGCTGCCGCTTTAATAAATGCTTTCCACCCTGCTATCGCAAACCGTAGTGATGCTCAGGAAATTCTGCAAAAAATTCATCTGTATATGTATGTGGAAAATAGACTAAGTAACTATGTGATTAGCAACAATATAAATCAACGTAGGGCGCAGTTCCAAGCAATTGATGCAGGAAGAGATAATGTCAGCGAGTTTCCTGAATTAACATACAGCGAGCTCATACTTGTGTCCTTGGGCACATACCAAGTAAAACAGGCCCGTTCTTACTATGGGGAGCATGTGAGAGAAAATGGCTCATATGTTATAGAAGTGTGTAGAGAGGTGGACGGTGACCTACAGCAAGAGCTGTCAGCATCGGACTCAACCTGGATGTTAAGAGGAAGAATAAAATCGAGGCATATTAGTAATAGGATGTATTTCGTTTATATATTAGTCGATAGCTGTCTAAGTGGAAGGGATGCTATAATCCAATATTATTGTACCTGTATTGTTGGCAAAAGAACGGTTGGTTGCTGTGCCCACACCATGAGCATAATATGGTATCTTGGTTGGGCACGGCACCAGGGTAATCAATTGCCTCCTGCACAGTTTCTGGATACTGTATTATTATATTATGATAATCCTAATGAAGAAGGTAATTAATAAAACCAACACAATTATGTGTTTTTTTTAAATTCTAATATTATATTATTGCAATCTCCGATTACTTACTGTAATCCGAGATTGCATCAAATCCCTAGATACAATATTAACAAATGCAAGCCAGTAGTGATAAACGTACACAGTAAGGTAAATCAGAAGTCACCCCTTAAGCTTTATATAAGTACCGAAAACCTAATCTTGATAGGCTGCAGCACAGCGCATGTGCGTTCCAGATTTACGTAGGAAACAAAGCTTCAAAAATATATTTTTTTTTTAAATAACTCAAGTAATAAAAATAACCTAAAATGTAAACATTGTTTGATTTTACCAATTTGGCCATTGCTGAGAGACGTGAAAATTGGGCTTGTGAAACCTTTCTAAATGCTCTAATTTATGGCCAAATTCCAGCCCTGTAACGCCAGGCCCAAGTTTCTATGGAGTTTGGGTTTCTCCTTTGGCATTTAAATGTAAAAATTCAAAATTTTACACTTAGCACGTTTGTCTTATATGTGGTTTCCATACCATATGTGGTTTACGCGTAGATGTCTCTGTCATCCTGTATATGAATGGTCAGTGCGTTTTAGAAGATACCTAATGAATAAAACATAGCTTTTGGGCGTATTCGGCCTAGGGCAGTCCATTAGTGGCGTAACTCAATGCCTTTTTGGTCAGGTCAATTTCGCCCTGTTTCGGCATCCCCACGTATCGAAGTGTAGGAAAAAATCTATTTCGGTATGGCAAATTAATTGACCCAGTTACGTGACGGCTTTCATTATTAACGTTATTTTCTGGAAGTGAATTAAGCTGAACTGACGGTACCTACGTATCAGTTAAACAGTTACGACGTGATTCTGGCGTTATTTTAAGGAAACATTAAATTACATTCTATCACACTAAGTGATGGGATCGAAAGTATTCGGTTCAAATGAATAAATCGAATATAATCATTTTTTATTTTGGGTAAATCAGTATAGAAAAACCTTACATCCAATCAAATATCAATAAATTGTAACTATCATATAAATTATTTGCCCCATAAACAAGATGTTAATGTTTTATTTCGATTTCAAAACTTTCATACAATGTTATGAGTAAAAAGCGTTATGTTTTAATAGGTAGTTAACCGCATATTTATGTGTGTACACTACAACACAATTGATACAATGAACCAGTGCATACTCTATTTTTACGCTGATTTCCGCTATCAAACCTTAGTTGAAGTTAAATTAAATAAAGCGGCCAATTTATATTGTTATTTATTCAATAATAATAATAAACACAGGCATAGAAACCACACCAATTTTTATTTGACAGCAAAAATTCGATAATTGATACCTCATTCAAATTAAAGTGAAATTATCGAAATGTGTGTTATAACGTTGCTGAAGTCACTAGTTCTATCTGTCAAAAAACGGTTAATCTAGTGGACAGAGTGTAATCACTGTACATTCAGACTTATTTCTGACGTACACATACATTGTGTTCACATTACATTTGTTTATGATAATACTAGCTTTGAAATTATATAAAATGATCCATAGAATTGGCATAAAAAGTATTAGGTATTAAAATCTCGATTATAATTGTAAATGTATGCTTAGTCAATCCCTAGTATCAGGTAGGATGACACTGACAGCTCACTCCACGCTCACTTCACCTAAGTTTTCACGGCGAGATGGTTATAGAATCGCATTTCTTGGTACGTAGAAACTTTTTTCGGTTATTAAAACAATAGTTAGCCTGTCCCATAGATTATGACCGCGTAAGTATAACGATGTTGTAGGAAATAGCAGATTTAAAAAAAAAATAACCGGTGAAAATTTTAAAATCATATGCTGATTTCATGCTTACAGTTTGCGCGTCGGTATTCCTGCCACCCTGTCAAAAGCTGTCCCTGTTGTCAGGTGTAAAAAAAAATCTTAACCATGACAAATTAAACAGTTTGTAGTTTCAGCAAGTCAGTAAATTAGGTGAGTAATTTGTTGACAAATGAAACGAGTTCCTGAATATTTAGTACCTAATCATAATTTCCTTATCTATCTCGGTCTTCCACCACATAATAATCTTCAAATTAATGACGATCGTCAGCTGCTACACGACTGTTACTCAGATTGGCCCTTAAAACTCTGGCACAAGAAGGCCCGTAATTTATTATTTAAAACTTCAGCTTTTCGTTGAATGTTATCATTTATTATGCACTGAACTTAATGTTTTGTTATAGGTATATTCCTTATTCTTCAATAGTTATGAATTGTTGGTATTCTTCTTAAAATGTAATGTTTATTCTACACTGCTGCTGGGAAAAATACTCACTTGTTTGTTAGGTCATATAATATTGCACCAATGGCCAGTCTTTAGTGTCCGTATAGATTGAGAACACATGTCTACTATTCACCTACATCTAACGAATTTAGGTAAGTATTTATTTATTTAAATATACTTTATTGTACATCACAAAAATACACAACATAAAAAATACATCAAACACTACAAGATATACAATGGGCAGCCTCGCTTTCTGCGATCTCTTCCAACCTTGGAATGGACAGTGATCCAGCGATTTTTGGAGTGGAAGTATGTATTTTGGTAAATCCCATTCACTTTAAACATCAGTGCTACCACCTGTCTGTTTCTGCCGCTAAACAGAGAAGGCTGTGTTTTGGTTTGTACGGTACGAGTGTCAGAGTAAATACAGGCACATTTCAGTTTTGTCTCTAGAATGGCAAGCACTAGTGATGCCTCTGATTTTGTAGGTGTCCATAAGTGGCTTTGAACACTCACCATCAGGCACCTGTCCCGGCGATTATAGTTAGGCATGTAGAGCAACGACGAGTGATTACTCGCTGATATGCGTATGTCTCTCAGATAGTGTTTGCTCAACAAGCGAGCGTCGCTGAGCGAGTACTCTCTTTGATAGCTTTTGACGCTGCAACAAACGAGTACTCGCCAGCGGTGTGAACAGTCAGTGTGTAATAATAATTATGTATCTCTCTTTTTATTCACAAAGACACAACAATTACAAGTATATAAAAAAAAAAATATAAAGAAAAAGGCAGGAGCTCATTGGGCATCAAAAAATTCGTTCGCATCGCTGTCAATGGGATAAGTGCCCAAAAGGCTGGCAGCGTTACCACGTTGGATGGCAACGCTGATTCTATGAGCTAAAAATAGGCCAGCCCTCTGATCACGTGAAGAGTCAACCACCCCCTTGGTGATATCCGGAAATATTTGATGAGCACTCGGATCCCAAGGCTCTAGTGTTTCAACCCCAAACGGCTCAAACATATATGTTCCAAGGAGATTGGAGTATTTGCGCCGTTTGACGTTTTCCGCACCTGCAGCAGCCGCTCCAGCTCAGCCCACCGTGCTTGGAAGATGGGATGGCGCAAGCGTGTCGACACAGGTTGCATACTGTATCTATATCATATTGTATCTCTTTAACTTACACGGGACCTATAAGGCTCCCGCACAGGCTTGACTCGATGGTGCTGCGCGATTCTGGTAGAACAACTTCTATGAACGGCGTCATCGTCGTCAGGTGGGTAAAATAAAACCATGGAAAATTATAATATTTTGTAATTTATTTTTAATCATATCTTTGGTAAGTACAATGGCTTAAGGGTTATGGCCCCAGGTGTTGGTTCTTTGGTACCTACATCTTGGTGTTCAACTTATGTTCGTACGTAATACAAAAGAGTATTTAAATATAACAGTTCTATACGACTTGCTCGGGCTGTGACAGAATCATTGTTGGAAAGGTAAAACTTAAGTTAAATTAGCCTCCTTTTAGCATTAAGAAACGGAAATAGATAAACTAGTTGACGACTTAAAATTAGATAAATCTTATCCTCCCTACCCTATTTATACCTAAACGTTGCTTAAAATTGAGGCAGATCACACACTACGTTTAAACGCCACGCTAATCATTACTTAACCCTAAGCCAACGTTAGTAAAAAAGGGGGATATAGTCTTATTTCTTGGGCAGACTCAGTTGTTAAAGTCCAGAAGAATCAGTAGTATCTACTTCTTGGCACTTTTTCTATAAGTCAGTAACATATTAAACAATGAATTTATAAGCAAAGGCAAAGATTCCGTGTGTCATTCGGGTATTTTTCACGATTGTGGTTTATTCAAAATTCATTGTGATGACTAAGGAAATGAAGTTAACAGAAGTCGTTTTGGATTTAGGTTTATTTCTAGGATGTAATATTTAGTCGCCCAATGATTCTGTCACAAATCGCTCGAAACTTAACTCGTAAAACAAATAAATAGGCGTAGTAAGTCTATTCGAATTCATATTAAAATAATATTTTACAAATAACTCATTTTGGTATCTACATGAAAAATTAATCTAACTTATTCTAAAAAAGGACATTTGACCACAGTTTTAGCTACATTCAATAACAGATATTTTACACTTATTCGATTTTGTAGAGGATTTTGTGAGGGACTTGTGCAACATTCCGACGTCTATAATGGCGGCTCCCACCGCATGCTAACTGAGTTTAACGTTGCTCATTTTAATATTGACAGGAGTTGACAGGTAACGTAGCTTAACCCTCACATAGCTTAGTTGGTCGGTGGAACTTAAACTTTAGCCTATCAGGGCTAGCAATTATAATGTTATTCAAACGTTCTAAATTGCACTGACAGCTTAGAAAATTTTATTCGTAATTTCAATTTACTGCGAAACTCTCATTACAGCAATTGAAGTGTATACATTTTCTGTGGTTCTTATTCAAAATCGTAACAAAATTTATCCTATCAGACCCATGTCAAACTTTACAACGTATTTATCTTACATTCGTTTGCTACAAAATATTATAATTTAAACAAAACACGTATTTGAGCTTTTGCGTACAACCAGCGGGAATTCTGCTCAATGAATTCCAAGCTCCAGTAATATTATCACCGACTCACAGTAAATGTTTGTTAAATCAGCATGTTTTTATACACGCTTCGTAAAATAAATACAGTAAAATTCACCTATTGACTAAATAAATTTCCTTTATACAATTATAACATATCTTTGGGAAATCTTCGGTTACGACTTATCTTCACGATTATTAATATATCTAACATATAAAACATTTTAATTCTAAACACTAGTAACATTTTAATATTTCGTCGAAAACTGACAATCATTTGGAATGGTCGTCTTTTCATTTTTGTTTTTTGTTGAATCAAAGCGATGTAATGTAATTTACAAGCTATATTAATTTAATTAATGACCTAACTAATAGAAATTTCAAGCAATGCTGCCATATTTTAATGAGATTTGATTCTCATAATGTTGCAAAACAAATATTCAGTTTTTAATCTACGAACATTATAAAGATTAACATTATTCCCTTCAGAAACTTGCATCTATCAATTCTGTAATTTTCAGGTTCAATCGAACGAAACAGCACCGTCTTCGATTCAATATTAATCGTTACCGAAACGTTTTTTTTTTATTTCTATGTCTTTGACATCCTTCTTATTTACAATAATATCACACATTGATATTGTACACTAGTACGAAATACCTTTACATCTGGGTGACTGTTATTTGCTTCGCCATATAAACCGTTCGTGTGTTAACCGCAAAAATAAGGAAATAGTGTGCCATCAGCCCTTTGTTTACTTTATACAGTTTGAGCTCTATTCCTTTGTAGTACAGTTGAAAAATAAGTGGTCTAATTCCTATGATTATTACATAGAATTAAACCGCGATTACTGCACGAACACGTCATTATGGCCGCGACAAACAAGCGTCACCTATAATTAAGAGGTCTTCGATTTTTTTTTTTAATTAATTAAAACCCGAATTGTTTTATTCGGTAATGCTTATTTTGTTTATATGTATAAAAGGTCTATATTTATCGTAATACTCATGTATATTAATTATCGTATACCTAAATCTTACTTTAGGTAGTAGATGGGTGAGTAATCGTATAGGTAGATATTAATTTAAATATCATCGATTCGTATAAGCTAAATAAGGTAACAAGCTTCAGTTCCTGTGAAAATTAAATTTGGTATACATTAGGGTGGTCCTTATTTTTCGACTCTTAAATTATCCCCGGGGCACTTTCTCATTTGATTATATACTTCTAAATATGAAATAAGTTTTGTTTGTTTTTTTTTTTGTTAAGATTTAGAGGTCGCTACCAGCTGTCAAAATTTTTACAAAAACATTGAAAAACATCTTAAATGATGGTTTCATTAATGTTTCATTTAGGTGTTTATATCATATTTTCCGTGCAAGTAAAACTCGCATAGACAATCGCTTTTTATCCCTTCCTCCTCTCGACCTCTCTTCTGTACCGACGCGTCGAGATTTAGACCGTTCACACAATCAAAAAGATAAGACGTACGCGTGCGCACTAACATCATAATACGTTAAAAATTGGTTTGTGCGCATGCGTAATTGCGTATGTTTCAAATTGTACGTCTTACTTCACTTCTTACTACACTTCAGGTCTAATACGTCATTAACGAGAGCGTACGTGTTTTATTTGTAAAAATCATATTAACGTGTTTCAACTTGCAATGGCGTCTACAAGTAGCGGACTCAGTAAAGCTACTAGAAATCAAAGTAATGTTTGGCTTATTGGACAATTATTATCCGAATTAAACCAATCAACGTTGCCATTCATCGGTGAAGTTTTGCGTTTTTTTTTTTAGTACAAAAATGAAGAACAGAAAAGCATACGTGAATCTGCGACTTTGACGGCTTGCGGAGTTATAAATTTGTGGGAAAAAGCTAATATACCAATTCAATTAAAGAAACATGTCATCAGTAAAATTGAAAAACTATTCAAAGAATGGCAGAATCTAAAAAAAAATAAAGAAGACAAGAAAAAATTCGAGTTTTTATTTAAAATTCAAACCTTGGTAGCGACCTCTAAATGTCATTTAAAAAATTAAAAAAAAATACTGAAATACTTTCTTATGGTATATAATCAAATTACGTGGTGCCCCGCGAAATTAAAGAATTTTTTTTTTTTCTTAGGAATAAGGACCACCCTAGTATACATTTCAATAATCATTGATTGGTTAAGTTCATATACAATCAAACACTTTACATTTTATATTTAAATCGATTAGTAGGTATTCTCTATTGGAAAAATATATTCGTTAGAATCTTATACCAATAACAATTCTATATGACTTTTAATGCATAATGAAAAGTTTAATTCAATAACATGATTTATATTGTAGTCCTAATATAATATCGTCGATACATTAAAATACTACCTGAGTAAGTTGATTGCTTTCTTATGTTATTTTAGGTAAAGTTCTTTGCTATACATTATTGCTAAAGCTTAATTAATTATGTACATTTAAATGAAATATTACCATATAAAATAGACTTGTATTGACATAGACAGCTCAATGTTATTCTGATAGCAATTGCTTTGAATCGGAATGTAACAGTTTATTTGGAAATCATTAATTTCCAAATTGGATGTATATTTAGATAGGCAAAAGTATTATATCTTCAAATATATTATTTAAATAGAGAGAAGTTTATGTATAACAATTTAAAAGATAAAATAGACTAATTCGATAATTTGAGAAAAATAACAATGGATTAATGTCATTGTCATATTTTGTTTTTAGTCAATACATTGAATTGATTGGTTAGTAGCTTTATTTTGCCTAACAGTGACGGCTCACAAAGTAACATTAGTTCAATAAAAATTACATAATGGATTTCGCCCTTTTGAGTATTTACATATATCAATGAAAAACTGAAACAATTTCACCGTTTACATTTAAACACATTTTTGTATGCTTGTCTGTATTCATTGGACATCACAACATAAATGACGGGGTTCGCACAGGTCGTGAAATAGATGAGTACGTACCCAAACACATTTGCTACTGAATGCGTCGTAGTCTCAAAGAATATTGTCTTCATCAACGTGATTGGCAGGTGGCAAACACAAAAGGAGACCATGATAGCAACTATCATCGTCAATAACTTCTTATCTTTCTTCGTAGGAAGACGTGGCTTCATCGGTGCTGTGGTCCATCTCATAGTTGCTATGAAACTGCGACGAAAGTTTTTGTTTTCGTCGCCGAGTGCTCGCGCAACTACAGGACTCGTGGACGGCTTGTCTGTTTCTGATGGAGTATTATCGGAGGACGTCGATAGTTCAGCGCCCGTCTGCATAAAACAAAGGTGCTTCATAGGAAAACTAGGCACTGTATTTCTAGACGGTCGCTTGTCCAAATCCACTATTCTTGTTGATATTGTCGTCGTACTCATGCTTAAAGATTTCATTTGGGCAGCGTTGCTGTGCGATTTTTTTGCTGTTTTTCTGACAATCCAAAGAATGCGGGCATAGCACGAGATGATCGCAACGCTTGGTAGGAGAAAGGCAATGATGAAGAGGAATTTCTTCGGTGAATTATCGTTATCATCAGGGACGATGGTACAGGAACCAGTTATGGGATCCAAGCTGAACTCGCCCCAAAACCCGAGGCACGTAGGTATCAGTGCTCCAAAAGGGAATACCCAAAGACCTACCATCATTAGGCATATGTTCCTGGTCGTGTATAATCTGTTGACAAAACATAATTATGTAAGTAAATTATTCGAAATCATTAGGGACTTATATGGATGTATGATGGATTTTTCCATTTCATTTTGATGTCGTAAAACCCCATTGGGTTTTACGACACCAAAATGACTGAAATATTTATTAATGTTATTCCTGTTTTTATATGCAACAAAATATGAAAATAGGTCCCAGCCGCATTCCAGCATTGATTTGCTGGATTCGTTTTCTCCTCTACCGATCATTTTTCTCCTGACAGTTCATTTTGTTTACATGTATGTATATATGTATCTATCTATGTATTATTATTGAGTTTTATATTTTATAGTCATTTCCTAGCTATCCCGTATGTTGCACCTGCCATATTTTGTCACTGCATCACCCTAAGGTTGACTAGTAGAAAATGCCTCAGGCATTAAGTCCGCCTTTGTACAGATTTTTTTTTACGTGTGGATGAAGTTTTAATAAATAAATAAATAATATAATACAAATGAGGTTTGCATGTAAAACAATATTGAAGTGCGTAAAGTTGCTTCTGCATTATTTGTAGGCCACTTGACAATAACTGACATCATATAAATACATAACCCTTAATTGCATGATTTTTACTTTTTAAGCAAATTAAATTTATTTGGACGTAACATTAGCTCTATAGCACAAAAAATATTTAAAAAAATGTATTCATAAAAATACTTTTATTTTTTATTTTTTAAATGGCCTTGTGGAAATTTACATCTTTATGTAATCAGAACGAATCTACTGGGAACAAAATGATTTGAATATCTCTAACAATTGGGGAATCCCCGTGATCTGTGGAAACGAAAATATGGCATTGGATTGTTTGATGGAAATTTAAATCACGATGCATTTAAGGGTTAAGCTGACTCAACAAGGAGAAACTGTAAAGCATTGCCTCTTTCATAAAGATACTTACTTGGGATAAAGCCTTGGATGCGATATCATGACGTATCTGTTGATAGTGATAGCAAGGACTGTGAACAATGAGACAGCCACCAGCGCGTATCTGGCGAACGGGAACATATAGCAGAGGATCTTGCCATGAGCCCAGGATTTGTTGTAAAAGGTGGAGGCAGCCAGGGGCAGGATGAAGCAGCAGAACAGAAGGTCTGAGCAGGACAGGTTGATGATGAAGATGGCCGTCGCGTTGCGGACCTGTAAAAGATAGGAGATATGTATTTAGAACTTGTTGTAAGCTTAAATGGGAGAGATGAGAAGTTCAAAAACTCATTCCCACCACCTCTTTTTAAAGTTCTGTTATTAGGTATATACAATTTCTGTTTAAAGACAAGAAAAAAAAAAAAACAATTGGAATCTTTTGGAGCCGCGTTGGGTAAAACGGTAATGAAATAAACGTTAAAAGATTTTTTGTGAATGATATGTCGAAAAGAAAAATGATTGTTTGTTATTCTGTGTGTTTGTGAAAAGCTGTTGTTGTTGTAGCTATAATAGTACCTATCGGTAAACAGTGAAATCATCGAAATGAATATGAAGGAAATCAACCGATTTGTAACCTTCAAAATTGATGCTCCACTTCTGACCCAAGGGCTGGTCTTAACCTTTGCCAGAGGCCAAGCATTGCCATACAATGTGGTAATGCCACGCCACCAGTGTCTTGGGTACATTACCAGTCGGCAGCGATATCATAATTATTTTAGTTTGTTAATATGTAGTTTAAGTTAGTCTAGGATAACATATTTTAATTTGAATAGTTTTTTTGGTTAATTTAGTATACGAAGTCTATAATATCAAAACCTATAGGACAGCTTATAAAATAAACCACATGCTCCATTATTTGACTCCAAAGTTTATTCAATTATCTCGTCAATATAAACATGACTAATTTTATTGTTTTAAGTACCTATTTTCAGGAGAATATACCTACGCAGTGGTCCTAAGCGGAATGTAGTGTTGACGTCAATTTATATGCTCATACAAAATTGGTCATACAACACACAATAAATCCTTCGTCACTGTACGTGGTTATGTGGTTTAGTTTGTTTACGCTCATTTTATACTCAGCTTTCCTGCCCATTCAATCAAGTATTGATTGATTGGTAAACTACTAATACCTACTATTAATGGACCAGCCAGCGTGGTGATTCCGTAACACACATAAAATATACCTAGGATTTTGTAATAATTATCTTCATTTAAAAAAGTGTTCTTGGAGTTTCTTGCCCGTTCTTCTTCATAAAGGTTTTAGACATTGTGGAATGGGCAACTAGTTTCAACTTTCACTCAAAAGTGCCTGTAAATGGGGTAGTTCAAATAAATGCTTTGAATGTGAGTTTGAAAGTGGCAATCGATCGCATTGCGTTTCATTTTGTTGGTCCAGGAAAGTTCTTCGCGTTATAAATATTAAAATTCGTCAGCTCACAACGTAAGCCGACGAATTTTTGAAATCTATGAAACAATGGATGTCAAAATGAAAGGTATTGCAATTGATTGTCATTTTGTGTGTATTACGCAATTACCCCGCACAGTTTACATATCAGTAGGCATTCAAAGGTACTTTTCCTACCATATACCAATGTATTTTATTTTTAACGTAATAATTATTGGTCAATATTTTTCAACAAAATGCGTATTTACCTTATATTTTTTCTTTCACGATTTGTTGTTTGTTATTCAGGTCTATACCTAAATAACAAACAGAAATTCGTGAAGGAAAAATTGTGGCTTTTCCAACTTCACCTGTTTTGGTACCTACCTATGTACCTATACAAGTGAAGTTGGAAAAGCCACACGTCTGGTAGGCACTTTACTGTGTGTTTGTTAACATACAATAACATAAATAGAACCTATCAGAATATGAGAAGGTAAACGTAAGTAATGAAACATTTAAAAACCGCATTAGTTCTTAATCTGCACGTGTAGCATGACCAAAGTAGAAACAGAAGAAACGAAAGAGAAAATCACAGATTGTAGAAATACTTTTACGGCGGGATGTCAAAAATTAAAAAAAGAAATGTCACTTTTTATACAAAGAGATATAATGTATACTTCTCTGATTAGAGATAGAAGTCCTGCTTTTAAACGTCATCATGGACAATTTTTAATAAGTAGAAACTATAAAGTCATTTAAACAAAACTGGCATAATGATATGTCTGTACTTAATAACGTTATTTGTTTAAGACCGGATTTTTCAATTGACAGAAAATTTGATCCGAGGAATAATAGAATAGAATAGAATACTTTTTATTATGTACACCATAAAAATTACAGACTTCAAATTTCTATATTTATATACAACGTGTAACGGAATGGGGGTATCAACCCTGAAGGAGGTGAATGTGCTCATGAAACTCAACAACTTTCCCCAAAGAACATAGGTCGAAATATGAAAAAAAAATTTGGCCCTCCCATAGTAAATCAATCAGCTGATAGTCAGTTTTGTAAGGGAGGGCCAAATTTTTTTTTCATATTTCGACCTATGTTCTTTGGGGAAAGTTGTTGAGTTTCATGAGCACATTCACCTCCTTCAGGGTTGATACCCCCTTTCCGTTACACGTTGTATAGAAATTTTACAAAGGGTGACACAATGGGCGGTCTTATCGCTGAGAGCGATCTTTTAAAGACAACCTTTGGATGGATTGAAAAGGGAAGGCTCTCCTTCCTTCAATCCATCCAAAGGTTGTCTGTAAAAGATCGCTCGATCGAGTATTTGTCTCTACAAATACTGTAGGTAGTATGTGTGTGTGTTTTGAATTTTGACAGTTCTTCCATACAAAGTCTGTCAAACGTCAATTTTATCCTAAGAATAAAAATTATCTGTTCATTGAAAAATTAGCCCTTAGGGCTGATATTTAGAATGCCAGATAATTTTATCCGAGGAATAATTTTGAATTTTTGACAGTTCTTCCATACAAAATCTGTCAGATGTTAATTTTACTCTACGAATAAAAATTATCTGTCGATTAAAAAATCAGCCCTTAGTTTGATAGCATGACTTTCTCTGATACTATCGGGTGTTTATTTAGAGGCGCAGCGGCCACATGCCCGAAATCATTGCCGTAAAATTATCTGTCAAATAAAGCCAATTTTGTATGGATATTAAATGCATTTTTCTGTGTTATATTTCAATATAAAGTTCTCTTACTATAAAAAAATACCCTTTATAAATGCAAAAGATTTGGTAGACTTTCTCAGTGAAACCTTTAAACCAATTTATAATTTATTATATATATATATATATTTTTTTTTTAAATATAGAACTTCATCATCATCATCTGCCTAGCCTTTTCCCAACTATGTTGGGGTCGGCTTCCAGTCTAACCGGATGCAGCTGAATACCAGTATCTTACATGGATCGACTGCCTATCTGACCTCCACAACCCAGTTACTGGGTTATACGATACCCCTAGGTAAGACTGGTTGTCAGACTTTCGGGCTTCTGACTACCCGTAACAACAACTTGCTGGGAACTTATTCTGGAAAATTCAATGAAGCACTAGTATGAGCTCAGCTACGTCTAATTTTATTAGCTTCGCGAATGTTTGATGACACGGAAACATGGATCAAAACACGTTCATCTCGTCACGTCTGACTAATAAAGATGAACAATAAAACAAATTGCTTGAACCAATTTGTTTCCAAAAGTAACACACGTCTAATTCTGATTTGTTCACAGTTATAAGTAAGTATATGAATTAAATAGTAAATAGAATTTATTCGTGTTTTCAAGAATTTTGATTTAGTTTGCCTAATTAGCTTAGTTTTATTTTCCCTTTACGGGTCAATCAAATGGTTCGTAGATATTTGTTTGTGTTGTTTTTTGTTTACCAATATTTGTGTCAAAAGTGACACAAATATTGGTAAACTAGTACTTCCTATCTAAGGTATAAAAATTATATAATTGGCTTGTTATTTTTGATTATTTTATTTTGATTTTTTTTACTATTTTGATTATTTTGATTTGATTTTTAATTTAATTTAATTATTAACCCTTAGTTGATAAATTATTGCTGTACTAACCATTGGACCAGTGTTGTCAAATTAATAAATAAATTATTATTATTATTAATAATAAATCGTTTTAAATCAGGTTTTAGTACAAGGTATGACATATGGTTTACAGCATATAACATAAGTGATAACATTTAAGGGCAACATTCTCCATGGGACCAACACTGTAGTCGCGCAAAAAAAAAATACAAACAACTGTACCATTAGGTAACGCTGCTATTTTTCCGAAGGAAAGACATCAGTTACGTAGGTACTGGAAATAGGTATATTTAGTAACTACAATATTATTCGTAAGTACAGACGCCAGCACATCAACTTACCCGAAACTGTCAAAATTTCGCAATCAACTATGAACCTAATGCTATAGCGATAAAGATGAAAATCTATTCAAGACATTTGACGGGTTGTAGTAGCTTGATGTGCTGGCGTCTGTACAATACTGGTGCATGTTTGTACGTGCCGATTGACAGCTACCGTTCTTGTTTCACAGATATGTTCCAGTTTTGTTTTCTAATTAGCATTGGTTACTTAGTATATGTACAGCGTCAGACGCCAGCACATCAAGCTACTACAATCTGTCAAATTTCTTTAACCCGTCGCTCGCCAATTAGCAGACACAATAGAAATTTTATTGTTATCAGACTTTTGGTCTTCTAACGACCCGTAATGACTGTCAAAGATCTACGAATGACAGCCGGGACCAACGGCTTAACGTGCTTTCCAAGGCATGGACAATCGTATATGTCACGAACCTAAGTAAAAATCTGCTGAAATCTACCACAACATGAACAAATATTCTTATTTGTATGTCTTTTTAAGTCAGATGTTGATGAGTTTGTTGATGTGTTTGTTACCTAGCAAAATCACGCAATCTTTCTACCCTTCTCCAAAATAGTCTGTCGCAGTTTTTTGCCGACGTAAGCAACACCCTAATTGCGTAACACACTATTACTCTCAATTTGAATCATTTTGAAGCATATTGCTAATCCATTGATCCATATGTTCGAAAAATGTGTCTGCTCAACAATGTAAATAACGCAATGAATGTTGTTGAACTGTCAAAATGAAACCCATTGCTACTGATAGTGTGTCATGCAATTACCCTGCTGGGCTAAACACTAAATCCGTCAAACACTTTAAAATATTAAAAAACAAATTAACGTTTGTTGTTATAAATGCCTTACGTGAATCAGTCAAACAATAAAATTTTCCTATAGTTACACCTATTGTTGCGATACATAAAAACAGGTTAATAATATTGCTTTGAGCCAGAACGTGGGAAGTCCATTTACCATTATTAGACAGGCCTGTTGGTCTAGTGGTCAGTGGCCCTGACTGCTATGCCCAAGGTCGTGGGTTCGATTCCCACCTAGGACAAATGTTTGTGTGATGAGCACGATCATTTGTTCTTTGTCTGGGTGTAATTTATCTATAATATGTATTGTAGCATTACGCTACATAAAACCTCCTTTTGTTTTTTTTTTAAGAAAAAAACTATTCAACCTTGCTTATTTTTCTTTTTCTACTTGGCGTATGGATTTTTCAAAATTAGATTTTGAAGAAAAATTGTGACACCCCTTGCCATTTTTTTGTCCTTCACCTGAGAGGTACCATATTCGTTCCAAGAGCTTTGTTATATTAATTAGATGTTTAATTTTAAATTTTTATCCGTATAATTATGATCTAACCGTGCTTGTGGAAATATTGATTTTTCTTTGGACCTGGTACGTATTAATTCTTCTTTTGTTTTTTGATGGTTTTTTCCCTATCCATCCTCTGTTTCTGGTGGTGTTCTTTAGTCTTAACATATCTTTTCGTCTTTGCTTTAGGTGATATCCAGCTAACAGAGGGCTATTTCGCCCTCTCCCGATACCTGGGAGCTTTCTGGTGATACGACCCACTATTAGTTATATTCAAAACTGCAGCAACGAAATATTCGCCAATCTTTTGTTCATGCTCTTGAACTAAAGCTTACCACAACACAGTTTGCTTGGTATACAAACTTGATTTTTTTTACTTTATAATATTGGACGTGAACGGGTTCCACTTGCGTAAAAGGAGTCTGTCTACCTTGGAATTCGCCCGTCCTTTTGAACCAGATTTATTTACCCACACTTGTGTGTGATACCGTCATCACCAAAAATGTTTACAATTAAGAAGATCAGAAACCCATAGAGAAGAAGAAGACTAATATTAGATACCATTACCTATTGTTAATACTAATTTTAAATTTGACCCAGTTGTAAATAGTAATACAAAACCGTGAATGTATTTTATAAAATTAAATATAAACAATTTCGGATTCCTCGACTGAAGCTTCAGCCTAGGGTCCTTATTTATCCATTCACGGTGAATGTTCCTTAAACTTTATCTTTAAATTCAATTATTTTATTCTAATATTATTATTTTCTTTTTTTTTTTTTTAAACTCGTCTTGTGTAAATATTTTTAAAATAAATTTCGTGTAGTGGTAAAAGTTTTTTTTTTATTTTTATAACCCTACAGTATGTATTTAGAAATATATATATGTATGTTTATCAGTTGTCTAGTACTCGTAGCACAAGCTCTGCTTAGTTTGGGACTAGATGGCGTTGTGTGTGAAAGTTGTGGAATATTATTATGGACTGGGAATAAAATAAACATAAGCTTTTAGTTATAATAAAAATGAACCGACCTATCCTTTACAAAGTACCAGCAGTCATCATCATCTGCGTCGCCTTTTCCCAACCATGTTTGGGGTCGGCTTCCAGTCTAACAGGATGCAGCTGAATACCAGTATTTTACATGGAGCGACTGCCTGTCTGACCTCCACAACCCAGTTACTGAGTGATACGATACCCCTAGGTAAGACTGTTTGTCAGACTTTCGGGCTTCTGACTACCCGTAACGACTTTCAAAGATCTACGAATCGACAGCCGGGACCAACGGCTTAACGTGCTTTCCGAGGCACGGAGGGATCTCGGTATGTAAAGATGGTCACCCATCCACAGAACAACCGCGGCAAGCGTAGGTTAACCTGATCGATCGACCTGTGCGGCTGTTATTATTCCACGGGCCCCTCTTACAAAGTATCAGCAGTGCGATTGTATAACTATCTCACCGTGAAAACTTAGGTGAAGTGAGCGTGGAGTGAGCTGTCAGTGTCCTCTCACCTGATACCAAGCACACATTTAGAATCATAATCGAGATTTTAATCATATTTTTTATGCTAATTCTATTGATCATTTTATATAATTTCAACGCTAGTGTTTTAGTTGCCAAAACATTACTATTTTGTGGGGTTTTTGTCCTAGACTAGTCCTGATGAGTCAAATAGAATTAGCATGAAAAAATATTATTAAAATCTCGATTATGATTGTAAATGTTTGCTTGCTTAATCCCTAGCACCAGTGGGATGACACTGACAGCTCACTCCACGCAAGTTATCACGGTGAGTTTTTTACAGAATCGACCGGCTCGTCATCTCCACGAATAACAAACGTGTTATGTTGAAACGTGGTGAAATAACTCTTAATAATACTTGATCAAAAGAGAAAGTAGCAGATGAACTCACCTTTCTACACCTCGCCAGCGCGAGGATGGTGATGAGGTTGCCGGGGATGCCGATGAGCATGAACACCATGCAGCTGATATACGCGAAGCGCAGCAGTGGCTGGTCGTAGTATTCGAACAGCGACACCTTCGCCAGAGCCTCGTCAGACTCATAGGAGGCCAGACCAGGTATACCACTCACATTTGGACCACGCCACATCGAAGAACCCATTTTCAAACACAAATCAATGCACGTCACTCAAAGGCAAACATTCCACTACAAATGAATACGGAGACTAAATTGTTACTAACTTTTGTTTATTCTATTTTCCTTAATGAGTCAATTTAACTGTCATGGGTACGCCCGAGATTGATAATACTCCAGACCGCGGCTTGCCATAACCCGACGCGTTCTCTTTACTTTAATATTGCTTTCCAACTTTATTCACATTCGTCGACTTATCGCTAAGTTCCGAATATAATATTGTACAATGTTTTACAACAAACAGATAGATATGAACAATAATTCATACACATTATTTAGATGATAAAATATATAAATTATAAAATACACTGAATGAGATGAATAATACGGCCATAGGATGTATCATTTTTGGCATCCTGTTGACCATAGTTGAGTATCATTTTACGAGATTATTAGTTTAGATACATTAACATCTTATTTACACTACTTCAGTACAAAACTTTCTAATTGTTTCCTTTCCACCCCTAAGCACAATCACGGACGGTTCGCGATTACTAAATTGTCTACGTATCTGAACGTCCTCTACGTATACACAAATAACTTTAACGCTGCCGCTGTCACTACAGTACACAAGTTTATGGTCACTTATCTTTTACACACATGTACTCGAGTGTCCATTATTTGCAGTTATTCAGGCTGTCCAGCGATTTACGACTAGTCACGGCGGGCGTTTCTCGGAAGCGCCATCGCCTGGCGAACGTCACGCCCACCGACGACACATCAGCAGGTTCTTGTACGCCTGCCGGTACTCAGAGGACATCACCACGTAAATGATAGGGTTTATACACGTCGTCAAGTATATCAGTATGTATCCCGCTATATTCGCCGCTGGATGCGACGTGAACTCGCGAAATATCTTCGTCAAAGTTATGGGTAAGTAACACACCCAAAATGATAGCATTATTGCCATTATCATCTTTAATAACTTTCTATCTTTGGGCGTGAGACGAGGTGGTCTTACGGACGCAGGCGATCGTTTCAGTGCGACGGCTGCTTGTCGAAGACGTTTAGTTGTTTCTCCGCCGCTCGGTGTTCTAGGTTTAGCGTCAAGAGCGCACTCCTCATCGTGACCGTCTAATGTGTCGACACCGGAAGAGGACGAACGTTCAGGTCCTGGAGTTGGGGGACAGTGCAAAGCAGGTGGCGCAAGAAGTGCCCTTCGAGGCGGAGCTACGTGATTTATCCCATTTTCTGGACCAGGGGAACGTTCCAGAGCTGTAGAAGCTGATCCAACCGCGGAGTCTTCTAAGCCCGGCCTTAATCTTCCTCGGGCTGGAGCACGGGATTTTCTAGCGGCTTCTCTTACTATGCAGAATATCCGCGCGTAACATATTACTATGGCCAAGCAGGGCAGCATAAAGGCGCCCACGAAGAGAAATTCCTTCGGAGATCGGCCATTTTTATCGGGAAGTATTGAACAGGAGCCTATCATGGGATCCAAGCCGAATCTGCCCCATTTCTCTAACCACGTTGCTATAAGCGCACCGAAGGAGAAGGTCCAGGTACTTGCTACCATTACTGCTAAGTACTGGCGTCGGTACAATCTGTTGACAAAACAAACGTCAAATTGGTATCATAACCGCTAAATAACAATTAGCAAGCACGGATGAGTTAATTAATTTTGCTAGTACGAGACGATAACACCAAACAAACTATGACTCAAGATTTCCTCGTTGAATATTAAGGACGTCATAAGCAATGGTTATGTCGAATTTATAATTAGAATATACTCACTTGGGGTAGAGACGTGGATGGGAGATCATGACATATCTGTTGATGGTGATAGCTAGGACTGTAAACAGGGAGACAGCGACCAGCGCGTATCTGGCGAGAGGGAACATTCGGCAGAGGATCCTGCCGTGAGCCCAGGACCGTCTCCAGAAGGTGGAGGCAGCCAGGGGCAGGTTGAAGCAGCAGAACAGGAGGTCGGAGCATGACAGGTTCATTATGAACACAGCGGTTGCGTTGCGGACCTGCAAGTGGAAGGCTGTTGTTAGTATGGTTCTTAAAAAAAGTATAAAGTACCTTTCTATTTTATGATTTATATACAACGTGTAACGTTAAATGCGCAAAACCTCAAAATAGTTTGATCAGAATAACGAGCAGAATTAATTGAACCACATTTTAATATAGGTCACATTTTTCAAAAAATATTCATTAAAAACGTTGCCGTGTCTATTTATTAATAGGTCAAGCAAGCCAATGTCAGCGCGGCGCAGCGGCCCGGTGATGACTCCTCCCTCAATAAAGCGTCATCGCAGACGCAAGAAACGATCAGAGTGGCCAGTAAAACTAAAACATCACATAAAACCTTTACAATTTTTTAATGACTTATTTTCTCTCTGAAATAGGTCAATTAACTATCAAATTGATGACGGGCAACAATTTCCTGACAAATGTATCAAGGAAATATATATGTGATTATGCAATGTTCAGAATCATTTTTTATAACAGCGTTTATTATAAAATCACCTCTAGAAGTCTATTGAGTGCTTCATGTTTAAGAATGGCCGCTTACAAGCAGGTGTGTTGATCGACCGTTCAACTTATTTCAGAAAGTTTCCAAAGAAAGTTGTTCAGTTCAACGGCACATTCAGAATTCATTGACTCACTAATTTTATTATGGACAAGTTGGAAGCTTAACTCATTATCATAAACGTATTCTAGAAGTGACTTAAGTCAGTTAGCTTTGTTTATACTGAGTGACTAGCGATCACTGACCTACGCTAAGAGTGCAATATTTCATTGCATTTATTGTCATTCTTATCACTTCGGGCGAATTAATCACTTCTTCACTTGGTAGTAAAGTTTTTCTATTTTTAGAATTTGGGTGCAATACTGTTTAGCTCGTTATACGTTTTTTATCACTTCGGAATTGGAACATAAAAGTAACGTGTACTTGACGTAAAAAATGATATCTTTGCATAATAAATACTTTATATCAAACGTGCGTGTTCAGGAAGATAAATTGGGACAGGTTAGATGTGTTTATATTGTTCAGAAACGTGAGTTTGGTTTTCGCCAGAAAACGCTATATACGGTGTACCTGTCTCCGTGACTAAAAGATAATGTCACGATAACAGACAAGACGGTAGCGAGGATAGCAAAGTCTTCTTTTTTAACCTTCACATTTTAGAGCGCTTTCGCACTACGTCCGATCCGAATCCGATTAGAATCCGTGAAAATACGGTCCGGAGTAGTCGTAGAACTATTTGTATCGTAGTTTACGCTCTAGTTCCGATTTCCGTCATCCGATTTCTTTCCGTCATCCGTGAATCTCCGTTTCGGAGATTATTGATGGACCGAAGTAGCAATAGTATTATTTGTATGGACAGTCACGCATTGCGTCCGAACCGAATACGAGTTGCATTCCGCCGAATGTGAACGCTCTGCTGTGGTTTTGCGTAAAATGACGTCTGAATCACGGATTTGGATCGGAAGTAGTACGAAAAGCAATATCCAAATTCGGTGCAAATTTTTTAGATCTGTATTTTCACGGATTCGGATCAGATTCGGATCGGACGTAGTGCGAAACCGCTCTTAATCTCTTTAAAATATTCACCTTTAAGTAACGTCGCTTAAACTTAAGAGACGAAACATCAATCAATACATGGTTTTTGGTAAAGCAAACGTTAATCATTACATAATCTTAAGCAACGTTTATAAATAAAATAAAACACTAGTTTTTTTTTTACCTGAAACTTCCCAATACAGATATCATCCAAATGTGGTCCAAATAACAAGCCTGATTTCATATCTTAAGCTTCAATATTTGAAGTAATGGTATTTAGCTAACATGTTTACTTTGGCTACAGATATGTCTCCCGCAAATGTCTATTGTCTATTAGGAAGAGGCCAACGTCCATCCAAAGACATTTACGATCTGATATTATGATTCACGATTCCTAAGTTATATCATTGTTTATTTAACACAGTCGAAGTCAATTAGTCAATGGCTGAACACGTATCTGTGAGTGTCAATATCAGTTATCTCTAGAGAAATATTCAATAGTAGTCTCATTCTAAAACTGTAATATTGATAGTCGCAGTGTAAATACATTCGACACTTTAATTTTAGTTGTAGGTATAGATAAGAATAATTTTGACACTTTATGTGGGACATATACGAGTACCTATAAAGATATTCTATATATCTTTATTATCTATATTAATAATAAAGCTGACGAGTTTGTTTGATGGTTTGAACGCGCTAATCCCTGGAACTGACAGTTGGACTTGAAATATTCTTTTTGAATTTGAAAGCCTAATTCTCGAGGAAGGGTATAGGTTATTCAATACTAGCGACCCGCCCCGGCTTCGCACGGGTGCAATGGAGAAACACTGATAATTTTAGAGCCATTATTTCTCGTAAAAAGTATAGGATAAAAAATGGTTATTGTGGGTTATCCCTAAGAGATATACATATACCATTGCGGACTTTTTTGTAGATCTTTTTAAGGTGTACAATACTGTAGTACATTATTTTGATCTATCTCGACGGGTTCAGCCAGCGTTTACAATGTAAGCGCAACAAAATATGTTTATTTACGACATTACATTAGAAATCTCTAAAATTATCAGTGTTTCTCTACTATATTATGCGTGTATTATACATATAAACCTTCCTCTTGAATCACTCTATCTATTAAAAAAAACTGCATCAAAATTCGTCGCGCAGTTTTAAAGATCTAAGCATATATAGGGACAGACAGACAGGGAAGCGACTTTGTTTTATACTATGTAGTGATTACGCTAGGACTAAAAGAAGCCGATCAATAAGGAAGACATGTCAGAAACGCTAAGCGAAGACTAAGTAATAGCGACGGGGAGTTTTACATATAATATTGCAGCTGTTGTTTTAGTATAGGCATTGTGTATCGTACGAAGTTGAAACGAAGTCCCGGGCAGAAGCTAGTGTTAATAAGATTTTGCTTGATATTGATATGCTCGAGTGTTTTGATAGAAGACGACGACGGGTTTACGATTGATGTAGATTTTCCAATAAATTTTAAGAAGATGTCATTGATTCGCTTTATCAGAAATGTCATTCTATACTCGAAATCCCTAAAGGATTAATTAAATTGTGGACTTCTCAATATTTGTGTACGTCTAGGGAGTGAACTATTTATCTCATAAAATCGTGTTGCCGTTTTAGTATTTCGGCTTTTTATATATATTACTAATATTATCGTATGATTTAGGTGTTTTGAGTAAACTAACGTTCGATACATAACAATAAGCATATTTAAACAACAATTGAAGTTTTAAATAATCACATTATAGCAGAGTTTGACTTTGCGGTGTCAAAACACTCTAGGAAAACACACCAACTTAAACAACAGTAACGTTTCAGTGACGTCGTTCGCCAGTAAATTGCAGACGCTATATTGCGGCCACCGCTCTTCTATGACACCGTGGCTTTAGGTAAGAAAGCGGTGCGCTCATAATGTAACAAATAGCCGTATAATTGTGAAACAAATGTCGTTTTACTCCACGACCTTCCTAAAAAATGGTTGTAGTAAAATCTGCGAGTAATCTGGACTACTTATCATTGAAAATATAAATATTTAAGCACGAGAGACGCTCCGTTTGTTAATGGATTTACTCTATCTTTTTAGGAAAATATTTTCAAATATGCCTGTCCGTTAAAGTAACTGACCATTTGTAACTGTTTATCTAATATAGGTAGCTAGGTACATATTATCTTAGCTCTTATCGAAATACATAATTAGAAGTGTAAAAATGTACGCAGTTGTGTAATTTAATTATTATTATTAATTTGGATATTTCCTTGTTCCCATTCGTTTGTCCTAATATTATGAGTGTGCGATTAACATCCACTTGAGTAAACTTTTTACCTAGTTGTATAATATAATAGTTTGCTTAGCTGGTTAGTGAACTAGTGTTGGAATAAAAAGAACGTAGTTTTGTTCTACATGATTGTAACGTTACAATTAGTAATTGCACTCATTAGAATAGTTTATGGAAGATAGTCGTTACTTTTGAATTCTATAATTAAGGGCAAGGATACCACAGGATATAATCTATCAGGATTGTTTACCGTTCTCATTCTTGAAAAGAATATTTTAATATAGCAATGCGATTTGTTTTTGAATTCCGTGGTACAAAGGTTATCTGCGTTTATTTTTCAGTTACTTTTTTGGCCTAATTTTAAAATTAAATTGATAACAGTAACTGCAAAATTCTACTGCTAAACTAGTGAAAATTTACCGGCATAAAAAGAACGAATAAAGAGGGGATGTGTACCTATTGCATTACAAGCCAGTTTTCAGATTTACGCTTTACAACGACCGTCTAATTTACGTAACCCTGCGCTGATGCCTGTATCAGCGCAGGGTTACGTAAACTAGACGGTCATGGGCATGATCTTATCAGGATGATGCTGACCTTTCACCTGTCATAATATTATTATTTTTTTTTTTTTTATTAATAATTTAAGTAATAATATTTAAATTAACGTCGGTCTGTAACTGTTAGCGATCATCATTTGAATCTTTACGGCGGTCCCCAAAATAAGCAGTGACTGTATCTTGAGGACCAGAGTTGTGATACATAATGCTATTTACCACTGGTGTTAATGTGTGCGCATGTGGTGTATTGATGTATTAGTGTGTGTGGTATGTAGGTGTCAATGTTTGTGGTGGGAGTAGGATTCCGAGTGTGAGTTGAGTGATGTGAGAATGTTTTCCGATTCATCGTATGGAAGACCTAATGACAACATTTTTGCATGTGGAGACGGGGAGTTCTTTTGGGTCACAAGGAAAATTACTGGTGACCTTGTTATACAATAGAGTCTAGATCGGCAGGGCAGCGTCTCGTTAGGAAAGATGTGGTTCATTGTAGCGGGATGTGAAAGACACGTTTGGAAGTCAATGCGTGGTAGTCAGGTCGGATTTTTGGGATTTTGTGTATGCGTTAGTATGCATTGAGAATAAATAGTTGGCGTTGGTTGTTTTAATAATATAATCTTTTGAAATTTTTTTGCAATTTCCGCGAGAACACTACATAAACGTTCACAGCCCATTTTAAATGCAATAGGACGTATGTAATTATAAAAATGCTGAAGTTAATAGGCGACCGTGTATTTACGTCATGTGACTTACACATAACTGGTGAAACATGAGTTAAAAATGCATCTTTGCCAATTCTATCGGGGGATACAGGCGTGAATTTATGGAGTTAAAAGTACTGACCTTTTTACACCTCGCAAGCGCAACGATGGTGATGAGATTGCCAGGGATTCCCACGAGCATGAAAAGTACGCAGCACACAGAAGCGAAGCGCAGCAGAGGCTCCGGATAGTCTCGGAACAGCTCCACGGCCGCCAGCTCCGCATCAGAGCCGTACTCCGTCACCCCCTCACCCTCGAGGCTGTAGTTGCCCCCGTCTACCTCACTCGCGAACGTACTCCTCGGTATACTCGGTAGCAGATCACCCATCGTAACAATTCACTCATCATTCCACATAGACGTCATCACTTATTTCATGTCCATGTTTACGTGGTCGGGTTTCGCTGGCGACTGATAGCGGACCTTCGTGCCGGTCAATAAGTTGTAAGTGTGGTGATGATAAGGCATTTTGTCGATGTGCGAGGTTATGGGTCACAGCTGCTCAGGAAGCGCTCGTATCGTCTCGTATCGCCCGCCGCTGGCCGCGCTCCACCGTATCTGAACAGATAAATTGGTATTCGTTTATTATTAATTCAATGTAGATACAGTTATGAGAGTTACGATAAAGATAATAGTGTGTTTGTTTAGTGAGTCGGTGATCGTGTCGGTGAGACTATGGGGTTCGCTGTGGCCGTTGTCGGTTTCGGAATTTATTGCGTCTACATTACTTCTTATCGCTTTGGAGATAGTAAATTGTACATAATTTGTGTAACTACGTTGAGTTGTTATTTATTTTTGATAAAATTACTCTTCCTTGTTTTTAAAACTGGTAAACTTATTTTCCTCTCGTTTATTCTGATTTTGTAAAACGTCATTGAAAGTAGTATCTGCCAAGCCTTTTCCCAACTATGTTGAGGTCGGCTTCCTGTCTAAGCGGATGCTGCTGAATACCAGTATTTTACATGGAGCGACTGCCTATCTGACCTCCATAACCCAGTTACTGGGTAATACAATACCCCTTGGTAAGATTGGTTGTCAGACTTTCAGGCTACTGACAACCCGTAACGACTGTTAAAGATCCAAGAATGCCAGCGGGGACGAACGGCTTAACGTCCTTCCGAGGCACGGAGAGGTCTTGGTATGTGAAGATGGTCACCCATCCACGGACCAACCGCAGCAAGCGTAGCTTAACCTGATCGATCGACCTGTGCGGCTGTTATTATTTTGCCACAAGCCCCTCTTCATTGAAAGTAGGTAATTGTCACATAAATAAGAATAGTAGAAAATCCCATTGAGTGGACTAACTATACCTACATTACATTAAAATCGGTTTTGACGCAGAAGGTAAATGTTTCTCTAACCTCCAACTGCTGAAACTGGGTTTTCCTGCCGCAACATGACACTTTGACAGACAGATTAAAACCCAAGTTTTGAAGTTATTAGAATGTGGACGGTTTCTGCGCCCAAACACAATTTCAGTCGCTGGCACGTAACTTGGCAAGAGTCATTAGTTGTTCCTGTCTTTTCTAAACAGACATGTTTAAAAATAAATTAGGGGAATAACCATAGAATAATGACAAGCAATAAAATAATAATAACAGCCGCACGGGTCGATCGATCAGGTTAAGCTACGCTTGCCGCGGTTGGCCGTGGATAGGTGACCATCTTCACATACCGAGACCCGTGCCTCGGAAAGCACGTTAAGCCGTTGGTCCCGGATGTCATTCGTGGATCTTTGAGTGTCGTTACGGATCGTCAGTAGCCCGAAAGTCTGACAACCAGTCTTACCAAGGGGTATCGTATTACCCAGTACCTGGGTTGTAGAGGTCAGATAGGCAGTCGCTCCATGTAAAATACTGGTATTCAGCTGCATCCGGTTATACTAGAAGCCGACCCCAACATAGTTGGGAAAAGGCAACATAGTTGGGAAAGGGAAAGGTGGTTTGCAGCAAGCAATAAAAGTGACCATTTTTGATGCACTAAGTGAACATGTGCGAACTTACTCCCATTACGCCAAACCTTGCCAAGTTACGTGCCGACGACTGTACTCTTCTATAATTCACGTTACACGTTCACGTTCACGGATAGGTTGATATGAATACATACATATAAACGCTGGTACTGCTGCTTTAAACATGTCTAATCAGTTTGAAGCTACACGGAGTTAAATGGTTTAATTTGAATTTGTCAATATTTTTAATCTACTAGTTTTCTATCTCCAAAAGCCTTGAAATAGCACCTAGTCTATCTCACCTCACCTCAGATCTAACTTTAAAAAATAGCCGTTGTTTTTCTTAGGTTAATGTAGTGGGTATTTCAAGAGACAATTTGTGACCACCGGTGTGTGAAGAATCCAAGTTCCAAGATGAAGAGTTTTTAAAACAAATGAAGCATCGATGAAGCAACGATCGGAAAAAAAAACATCTTTAAAATCTCAACATATTTTTCTTGAAAATGTCACCAAAGATGTACTTGAAATATGAGATGAATCGATCCTGGTCAGCGTCCAGCATCCAAGCACTTAAGAGGTGGATTGCGGGAATATCAGACATTGAGTAATTGATCTTGTTTCCAGCAAATCTTAGACATTTTTCGTGGGACTATCAGGATTGAATGGAGTATAATAATAACAGATTGTTCGAAAGAGTTACCGTGACCCCAACTGAAGGAACACGGGTGGTTTTTAGTCAGTAAAAGTCTGACACACCCTCCCGCTCCGCCCAGAGTGGGAAAAGTTATTTGATAACTTACTGTATCTGTTTAGCTGTTAGTTTTCCTAAAAAATAAATAAATAATATAACACCCAAAAAAAAAAAAGGATTGAATACATGACAGTTTTACAGTTAATAACTGAAATCTTTTGAAAATCTTTTGCTTTAAAGTTCTAATTCAATTGAAGCTGAAACCTTTTTATTGAAAACTCCTGTCACCAATATTTATGAATAACTAGCAGCGTCCCACGGTTTCACTCGCATAAGTTTCGATCCCGTAGGAATATCGGGATAAAAAGTATCCTATGTGTCTAATACTGGCGATAAACTTTCTGTGTGCCAAATTTCATCCAAATCCGTTCAGTAGTTTTAGCGTGAAAGAGTAACAAATATCCGTCCGTTAAGTTGTCATGCACGCGCGTTTCACTACCACAGCGCCGTAAAAAAAAATGGTTGTTTTAATGTTGGCAATAAGCTAACTGTTTCAGAAACTTTTATAGAGGATTCATATCATGTATGTAGAAAAAGTCTTGTATGCAACTGTACATAATTAGGTATTAAAACACTCATGCGATACTATTATCACACGAGGCGAAGCTGAGTTTAGCCCCACATTCGTGTTTTAATACCCCTTATTAAACAAAAGTTGCATAAATAACTATTGTCCTATATTTGAAAAAAACTTGAATGTAATCGGTTCCCCATAAATAGTCGTATGTGTATTTAGAACGAATGTTAAAAGCAAGCATCTTACGTAATCCCACGTAGGTATGTAGTAGATACGCTGTAGTAGCAAATTCTAATAGAATTCTGTTTCAGTTTTCATTTTGTAGTGCATTACAGTATTTCTTCGGTAATGTCGGTGGTAAAGAACTGAGAGTGCAGTGGAACGTAAAATTAAAAGCGATGGAGACTTTCACACATCTGTTGCTTAGTTCACTGTTTTTTTGCTGACAAGGCTCTAGTAGTCTAGAGTTTCTTTTGCTTTGTTTATTATTTTTTATTGAAAACTTTCACCATTTCTCTTGATCGCTGGTGTTTTGTATTCTGTTCTAATAATCTTATACCAGCTTAATACAACGCGGCAAGAACATCAACGCACAACCTGTTACCAAACTGAACTGTAACCATAAATTCAGCACCTGATTCTAAAACCCTAGTAGACTAGAGCTGAAATGTCTCACGGTAAATAAAAAATAAAAAAAATTGGCTGTTTAGTACATTTTAACAACGTAGGTTGGTCAAGCAGAAGCAGAAGGTCCCGTGGCTAAATAATAACAGCCGCACAGGTCGATAGATCAGGTTAAGCTACGCTTGCCGCGGTTGGTCTGTGGATGGGTGACCATCTTTACATACCGAGACCCCTCCGTGCCTCGGAAATCACGTTAAGCCGTTGGTCCCGGCTGTCATTCGTAGATCTTTGACAGTCGTTACGGGTAGTCAGAAGCCCGAAAGTCTGACAACCAGTCTTACCTAGGGGTATCGTATTACCCAGTAACTGGGTTGTGAAGGTCAGATAGGCAGTCGCTCCATGTAAAATACTGGTATTCAGCTGCATCCGGATAGACTGGAAGCCGCCCAACATAGTTAGGAAAAAGGCTAGGCAGACGATGAAGTTGGTCAAGCAGAAACGTATTGCACTTTGAGAGCAGATAGAATATAATAAAAAAAACATGTGTGCAGTTCACACGCGATGGAAGTGAAACCTTCAAAAATGTTATTAGGTTTCTGTTTGAAGGCGCTCAGAGCAGTACCGGCAATCTACGAAGACTTACGAATATTCCCGAACGTATGAAGATGGAAGAGGGTACGGACAGCGTACAAAGATCACAAATACATATAAGAAACAGTGTATAATGCCTTCTATCTCATTCTCTCGCACGTGAAATCCTATAGATGTATGTGTTTATCTCTTTTTACTGTCGCTTTTTCGTTTCATTGAGTTTCAAATCACAATGATGCTATAGAAGTTTTCACTTCAAAAACACAATTAACAAGTGATATTAGACCAATGTAGCAGCGCGGAAGGTTTTTTTTTTAAGGATAATATGATAAGGAAGTAGGACCCACAATAACGTTTCCAAGGTAGCTGACATAGGGTGACCCAATTTATCATATTACGTAGTTCCGACTACTTTTACAAATAAATGAGGCCTCACGTAGGAAATGTAATCAGAAGATTCCTTCCGGACATATGAATCTAACCGGCTTCAAAGTGAATTAAATTACTTAATTTAATTCACTTTGAAGCCGGTTTCAGATTTCTAGGAAAGGTACTTACTTACCTTTCCTAGAAATCTAAAAGTGAAATTGTGAATGGTGGGAAAGAACATGGATTTTTTGTGGCCTAGTACGGACAAAAAGTGGTGATGCGTGTGACAGCATCATGAATGTTTTGTTGTGATTTGTTCAAAAATGTCATGGCTGTGTTTCTGGTTCTCCTTTTTGAATTTCTGAGTGACTTCACCTTTCTTGGACTATGGATTTTTGCATTGCAGTTTACCTCGGCTACAATAAAAATACCTACAGCTCGCATCTCGGACAACTCTGATTTTGCCTGGTTTCCAATGGAGATCCAACGTTCTATAAACTGGGACATAGAGAATGGATTATTTGTGATACAGTCGTTAGATTTGAGTGAACTTCAATCTGTTGGAAGACTGTGGATTACTCCGTGATTCCGTGATTGACAGGTTTGACTTTAATTTTTTTAACAGTTTTGAAGTCATACGATTTGGGAAGGGTCTTATGGCCCTTCACCAAGTTTTACGACGAACGAAAATATATAGGGTTTTGTTCCAAAACCCTGTATATTTTTTCATTTCTGAGCCAAAGTTGTATGGGACAAAAATCCATCTCCTTTGCTACAGAAGTTATAATTAATTTGACCGCAATGACGTAGGGCTTCTAAGAACCCAATAATTATTCATCCTTTTCAGAGTTTATGTCCTGTCCATTGAAAGGGTTGTGAAAAGTCGACCGCAGATCTTGTGTTTAAAAAGACAGGATAGGTCTTCTAATTTTTTTTTCTTGACTAATACGTATTATTAGGTAAAATAATAAACCTAACCTACCTTTTCTTTGGCATAATGTATAAGCATTAATTTTAACACAGTATCCTTTGTCGAACCGAATTAAATACTTTTTGTTGATATCACTACATAGTATAAAACAAAGTCGCTTCACTGTCTGTCTGTCCCTATATATGCTTCGATCTTTAAAACTGCGCAACGGATTTTGTTGCGTTTTTTTGTAATACATAGAGTGATTCAATAGAAAGGTTTATATGTATAATACATGCATAGTATAGTAGAGAAACACTGATAATCTTAGAGGTTTCTAATGTAATGTCGTAAATAAACACATTTTTTTGCGCTTACATTGTAAACGCTGGCAGAACCCGTCGAGATAGATCAAAATAATGTACTACAGTATTGTACACCTTAAAAAGATCTACAAAAAAGTCCGCGATGGTATATGTCTATCTCTTAGGGATAACCCACAATAACCATTTTTTATCCTATACTTTTTACGAGAAATAATGTCTCTAAAATTATCAGTGTTTCTCCATTGCACCCGTGCGAAGCCGGGGCGGGTCGCTAGTAAGAAATAATACAGGCCATATAAGTTACCAAAGCTATTACGTTGTGATTTGTCAGTAAAGAGAAATCATACACGAAATCTCTTAAGGGGTCATTGTATTCATCATTACGAACAACTTTTACTATGGGAATAAATCTGAAATCGCAAAAAAGAATCAGCTGCTCCCTACATTTTGACGTGATACGCGAACATAAATGTAGGGAACGGCAGATTTTTTTTCGCAACCGATTTCCTTCATTTTTTGTATATCGTCAGAAAAGGCGATAACAAATAAGTGGCATAATTTATTGCATAGATATATGCGGTTTCCATACTGTATGATGGCAAATTAAGAGTTGTTGAAAGGTATAAATGAGTTTCGTTTATCATCAAAAATAAACATCCATATAGACACGTCAGAGGAATAGTCGATGAAAACATATTAAAAAATTGCACATCCCCAAAAGGCTTAGACAGGATGCTGTTAGGTTACTGACAGGGCTGTTGCTACCCCACACAATTAATTGAAACATTCGCCCAAGACAAGCTTTTAACTTGTCAGTCCTATCTCAACAAGGAACAGTGTATTCTCAGTCTGTAGTTATAGAGTAGGAAATTGAAGTGTGATCGAATTACGAAGTCTTGTAATTGGATTCTACTAATTTTGGAATGCTTCAAGACTGTGTAGGGGATTTTGTGAATGCGTCTTTGTTTCAAAAGTAATTATTGAGTCTTTTCAATTAAGAATTGGTTGAGGATTAGGCTGGAGTGTATCTATTTAATCGATATATACTCTCTTCTATTCTATTTTTTAATTATGGCAAGCAAAGCCGATGTCAACTATTCTATCAATGTCTAAAGTGAATTGGAAAAGCAAGTGTGCATTGTTGTAAATTAAAAATAAATAAGTAGGACGATAAAAATCTTCGATGATACAGTATAAACACTGTCTCATTCATAAAGGGTTTTTCAACAAGAACTTTGCTTTTTAAAACATTTAGATGAAAATGATTCAAATTATTATTGTATTAGAAAGAGTAGGTATGGTTTGGCAATTATGAATGAAAAATTATATCGGACAAATGTCTACTACGACCACGCTCAGATGTCGATTCTTTCATCAATTTGTTCTAATCAAATTTGGTAAAATGACGGGTCTATTTCGTTAATTGCGTCACGGATTTTGAGTTTTAGGCTGCAATCGATTGGTTTGCATGTTATGAACCGAGCCTGTCGACTCAAATTTATCGACTAAATTCTTAATAGCCGTCTCAGAAGGACGATTATGTTGACCAAAAATATCACAAATTGTACGAAATGTGACTTTAACAGAACTACCATTTACATAGTGGATTTTAATTATTTTATTGCGACGTTCGAGAGAAATTAATTTCATTGTAACAATTGCCAAAGCATCTACTACGGCCGTGCGATTCTATAACCATTGCACTACGAAAACTTGGGTGAAGTGAGCGTGGAGTGAGTCGTCAATAATGTCAATTCCTAGCATCAGCATGACTCACAGCTCATTCTAAGCTCACTTCACCTTAATTATCACTGTGAGATTTTTCCAGAATCGACCGGCTGATATGTTAAAAAACTAAATATCAAAACTGTAATGTTGTTGCTGTTTCCCCTATAGAAAAACAAAGTTCTCGTTAAAAAACCCTTTACAAAAGGATGTAGCTGCTGTCACTAATGTCATCTGTCAGTCACGAGGAATGGCGGTAAAAAGGCACAAAGTGAAGCATGCCTGCACGATTGCGCTTGGTGTGGTAGTGACTCACTACCACACCAAGCGCTATCGTGCAGGGATGCTATAAAAAAAGTCACAGTCTCACTACTAGTGAGACTTTTTTTTTCTTTTTATAAATGGCATCTCGTAGTTGACCTTGAGAGGTCGTGACTACTTAACTGGACTATCCAGCCAGGGGCGAATACTGTGACGTGATATATTCAACTTAAATACGGAATCAACAGGATTCTACAGTAGCATTTCTTCACGAGTTGAAGAGATGAACGAAGTCGGGAAAAAAGAAGGGTGCCTGTTGAGAGATCTATTGCCAGCAGCCCAGCAATTGGCAACAACGCTATGATTGTGATGACTGATGAGACAACGATTTGTTTCTTATCTATTCACTGCTAAAAGGTCTTGTAATGTCTTGAAATGAAAACTCAATAAGATTTTAAATTAATTACTTACAGCTATAAAATAGGTCAGGAAAAAAAACATAAAAACTTCAACAAAGTTTTCGTTTTATAAAATACATCATCTTATGACAAAGAAAGTAAGTCAGAGAAACTGACTGTTTTAATTAATGTCCAAATTCATTTTCTTACCTTTGTCACTGTGACATCACAACTTTTACGTAAGATCCGTTTTATTCCCGCAAAATATATTTGTATAAGGACCCTAGAGAGTGAAATCTTCTTTTTGGAGACAAAAATGTTTTGTATTTTATTTTATTTTTTAACTCTAGGGAAACGTAATTTACATAATGTTTTGTTTTGGGCGAATCCTTTTGTTTATTGTTATCACTGTGGACAAATGAATGTACTGTTTTTTATATAAAAAGGGATTCAGTCTGCCTAACCTTTTCCCAACAATGATTGGGTTGGCTTCCAGTCTAACCAGATGCAACTGAATACCAGTATTTTACGTGGAGCGACTGCCTATCTGACTTCCACAACCCAGTTACTGGATAACACGATACCCTTTGGCAAGACTGGTTGCCAGTATTTAGGGCTTCTGACTACCCGTAACGACTGTCAAAGATCTAGAAATGAGAGACTTTTGAGGGTCTCGGTATGTTATGGATGGTCACCTACATACGTACCAACCTCGCCAAGCGTTGCTTAACTTTGAAAATCGACTCGTGTGGCTGTTATTATTTAGCCACAAGCCCCTCAAAAAATAAAAATTTATGAAATATTTTTATGTGAATTTTGTTTTGAAATTAAAAGGGATGTAGAGAGAAAAGTTATGATTGTAGTTTTTTGAGTTTAGTCTGAGTCATTTAATTCGCTAATAGATATGATAGCCAGATCATCTGCCTAGGCTTCCAGTCTAACCGGATGAAACCGAATACCAGTTATTTTACATGGAGCGACTGCCTATCTGACCTCCACAACCCAGTTACTGGGTAATACGATATCCCTAGGTAAGACAAGTTGTCAGATTTTCGGGCTTCTAACTACCCGTAACGACTGTCAAAGATCTACGAATGACAGCCGGGACCAACGGCTTAACGTGCTTTCCGAGGCACAGCCCCTCTGTGCCTCGGTATGTAAAGATGGTCACCCATCCACAGACCAACCACGGCAAGCGTAGCTTAACCTGATCGATCGACCTGTGCGGCTGTTATTATTTAGCCACGGATGATAGCCAGATGGTGTTACACAATTAATAGCTTTGTCTAATTGTTATTACACCCGATCCTTTTTGGGACGAAGTGAATTCACAAAAAAAAGTTTTAATAGCCTATCCCAAAGCTTGCCCATACATGGGTTTTCCAAGCAATTTAGCGTGTAATAGGGCTTTTTAGGATTCAATAAAATATTGAAGAAATGAAAAATTGGATATCTTCTATACTTATTATAAATTAAAGTTGTGCCACCTTTTCAATAACCAGACAGTTATTGAAAAGGCTTCCATTGAGGGTTAAGCTTTTATATTTTTGCCCTACATTTAAAACTTAACGTGCCCATGTTGGGGCTTCTTGGCAAGCTCTCATAATAAGTGTCAATCTGTCATGCCTCCACAGATTATGTGACGGAGCAGTATACTGCTACACGGAGAGGAAATTCTTAGAAAAATTACTGTGCTCGTCAGTGTAAAGTGACTGCAAGTGACATCTACAGGAAGTTTTCTGAGTGAGATTGGGAAAAATTCACTATTTGTCCAATAAATTTTACTGTGCAGCATAAGAATTTTTACTGTGCTAGCATGGTAATTTTTCCATTACCACTCAAATGCACTCAGATTATGAGACAGCACAGTCATTTTTCTAACATTTTTCTCTCCGTGTATAAAGTTGCTTTTCGTTTCTGCCTTTCACCGCGTTGTTCTCCTTCACTTTACATCTTCAAAACTGATAGCGTAGGTACCTATGCTATCAGTTTTGAAGATGCTGTCATCATAATTTAGAGAATTGATTTCGGAAGGTTTATGTGTATAATTCATTACCTACTAAACTAATATGTAATAAAGAAATCTCGATGTTATGTTTAGTCGTAAAAACTGTGTGAAAAGGGGGTCGGTTCGCTAGTTGGCTTGTTATCGACGCGCAAACTGTATCCTTGAATTCAGCTTGGACTCCCAGGCAGAGAAAGGTTTGCTGAAAAAAAAAATGACTGTTTCATACATTTTGACCGCGTAGGTATTGCAGCCATAAACCCTTTATGGCAATTTTAGTACCTTTCTACCCCAAGGTAGCGACATAATAGGACCACCTATTTATTATATGTTTTCTGTTTGCATTGATGTCAGCTACTTACTATTGATTTATATTAATTAATTTTCTTAATTTTTTAAAACTCTTTATTCATATTTTCCTAGTATTATAACTTTGCTCTTGTTAGCTTAGATGAACAATTTTATTATGCATACTGTGGTCTCCTGTAAGTGAAGGAGTACACCTACGTGATACGTGATACCTATGTATGTAGTTCCTAATTTAGTTTTAATGGTCTGTGTACATCTTTTGTTGGAGATCCTAAATAAATAAATAAAAATAAATAAATATAGGTTTCATGATTGTGTGGCCGCCATTTTGAAAATAAATAAAAATGCCGCGACAGTAGGTATGCCAAACTCCATATAAAAATCTTCAAACGCCTTTTATTTATCGATGTTATTTAATAAGACGCTAATTTTTATATTTTTGTTTTAAACTTGTATATTATAACATATAGTTATTTTGTCGAGAACTCTTGTAGTAATCTATGTAAGTATTTGTCTAGTTAATCTTACTCAAACCTACACAAAAATAAATAAAGTAAACACACAATAATAGGCTATTCGATACATTTTTCCTCATCAGATTTCACATTACATAGATAATGTTTTTAGAGCTTCTGTTTTTTATGGGCTGTTAAAATGTGTAGGACAATAACTGCTTTCACTCAGTAATAATGATGTCAGGGGAAAATACAAGGGAGAAATAAAAACACAACCACAGGACAGTACAATGCCATGTTTTTTAACAATAAAGGAAATGTTTTTAAGGAAAAACCTTGAAGAGAGAGTCGGAAGTCTTACCATTTTTTTTAGTCTGTGACATTGTCGAGCATTTTGTGACTACGCAGCAATTATGCGACTAATGTACCTATTTAAAAAAATATAAAAAAGTGTTCGTTCTGCTAGTTTGAAAGTTTTTATAAGTTCGAATCTCTGACCATTCCTTCATCAAAATCAAAATCGAAATCGAAATTCATTTATTCAAACTAGGCTGAGAATTAGCACTTTTCGAACGTCAAAATTACAAAAGACAGTCCCCCAAAACGCCCGCCCTTCACCACTTCCTAGTGCTCTCGCTGGGGAGAAGAAGTGGCGCAACAAACTCTCCAGCAGCACAGCATCATCATCATCATTATCATCTGCCTGCCCTTCACCCATGTTACGTGGTGTCGGCGCAACACATTTTCTTCTTATCATTCACTGGACATCTCTTATCTCTTACTAACTTCTTCCCGCGACGTCATACGAGTGAAATTTCGGCCCCCGTCCCCCCGCGTCGCATCCTTTCGCCCGCTCGCACTATAACTGCGTTTTCGCTTAGCGTTTTTTCTTGTTTCTCGCCTCCTAAGGATCGTAGCGTTATATTACATAGTCTACATAACCTTGCTCAAGAATTGGGGAATTAGGAAATATTTTTTTTAATTCAGACTGGAAGATCCAGATTAGCGCCTTCAAACAAGCAATCAAACAAAAAACAAACAAACTCATCAGCTTTATGATTAGTACAGACTTACCCACTGTAAAACCTAACCAATCTACAATTTGCTAACGTAGCTCTTATAACAAGCATTCTAGAACTCCTATAAATCTTACTAAGTAAATCTGTGTTCATTATAATTACCATTTGCTTTAGTTACGTCAGGAAAACAGTGTTTTCCTCGTTAATTGTATTAATATGAGCTGATACGGTTGCTGGAGTACTTTGTAATTTACGAATACATCTAGACAAATAGGTATACGTAATTCTATTTACCTTTAAGTTCAAAGTACGATGCAATACCAGTTATTTTTAGTAGAGTTTAGAATATCAGCATGAATTGCCATTCATAATTATGTTTTTGTTTCCTTAGGTCAACAATTCACTGGTGTATAAAGATTCTGAGGAAAATTAAATGCCATTAAATCAAACATGTGTAATATCTACGCTGTAGGTATGTACACTGCCATTATTTAATAAGGACCTTCGATGTTCCAGACTAATCGAAGATTAGTTAATTAATAAGTATATAAATCAATTGCTCTATTCAAAAACATGTGACATCTACTAACCCGCACTGGGTCCGCGTAGTAGATTACAGATTAGAGATTTTATCTCGAAGAGAGGAGACCGGTGTCCCAGCAGTGGGAATATTATAATCTGATAATGCTTATGCTATCGATGTTCAAGACTTCAAAATTCATATTATTATCATGCCATAATCACCACATTTGGCGAAACGTATACGTAGGTACTATGTTGTCATGATAGTTTAAAACTTACTGATATACAGATACGTCGTTTATTTGGTGCATACAAAAGACATCACAACTTATAGATATATTATAGGTATATAGACAACTGTTATAAAAAGTATACTAACTCAATATGTTTCAATAATTTTCAAAAATTCAAAAATAAAAATAAAGTTATGAAAAGAAAATTGATTTCATTGTAAAAAGCGTGGGGTGCTTTTTATCATATTTCTATACTAACTCTACGTTTACAAATAACTACTAATTATATATTTAGAACAATCAATATCGAGCATACATACGGACGTCGAGCAGACGAGAAAAATACGAGAATTATTGGTGTTGTGCAGAAATGGTGAAAAAATCACTTACAAGCCTTTTATGACACCCACGAAAGAGATCAGATGGATGCGAAAGGTTACTCTAAAAGTAGCAGCTATTGAGTCCAACGACTTTATAGGTACTACTTATAGACTAGCCTTTCTCCATATTTGATTGATTGGGTACCTATATAGCATCTATTAGAAAGATGAGGTCATATACTGCATGATTTTTTTTACCGTGTCCAAATTTTTACAGTGTGTTCTACCCATGAATATGAGCAACTCTCACTATGGGATCAACTCTGAGATCACGAAAAAAAATCAACTGTTTCATACATTTTTGTCAAATAGATATTGAACTTTTGTATTAAACGGTAAGGTAATTTTTTTTTCGTGATTTCAGAATTGGTCCCATAGTGAAAATTGTTCATATGTATGTGTAGAACACCCTGTAAAAATTTGGAGACAGTAGAAAAAATCATCAGTATAAGGGTGTGATACATACCATCAAACTGTACGAGTTTCTTCTTGGGACTAATATCATATTACCCAAAAAAATATGAAATGTCCCATAAAGAACTTCAATACCTACTCAACCTACCATGTTGGTTCCATAGAGCAAGGGGTGCCTAATTGCTTATCATAAATTTGCAGCTAAACACAAAAACAAAACACCCAAAATTCGTGAAGTCATTGAAGCCAGATACCTACAAACTAAATTGCATCTACGTAAATAACTCGTCATCCGTCTCCATAATTATAAGTAGCAGTTAATGTTTCGTTAAATTAGGAGTGAAACAGAGCATAGCGATATGGGGACAGCCAAAGATTTAAATCGCGAGATTAGCTCTAATACTAATTGTAAGACACACGAAATAGTGTCCATACTGAGAAGAGTGAGCTTTAAAATAACGAATCCATGACAATCAAGTCAAGTCTGCGTCATTGTGTGTCAAAGATGTCAAAACAAAATGAGGGGTACTCTCTAAATCCGTCTACGAAGATACGGGCCCGTCCGAAAGTAGATCAATACTTTGTAGTGAACCCTAGACCCAATTCATAAAAAAAAATCAGACGGGTGAAAACTCATCGGGAATAAGGACCCCTGTCTAATCGTGATGTCATTCATTCTTAGCTTGCCAAAATTAATCTTATCCGTAGCTAATAAGGAGTAAGAATCGTCCGTAATATCGGCCGAAACTTCTTATTTCGTTCTTAGGGGGTAGACTTCCAGAAACGCGACTATGTTTTGACACGGTAGGGCGAATCTAACGATTTAAATCTTTGGGGAGAACCATTTTCAATTAGGCACGGGAAAAAATGCGTGGGGTGTGTTAACTAGAGCCTGTATGTCCGTAAACATTATCACGATCTCATTGTATACCGTCTTTATAAATTTTATGGCTACGAAACAAGCGAGCTTGAGCTTAAGTTTATGGGGCTGGATTTACGGAGATTTTAAATAATTGGATTGTGACTTTGATTGACGAGATAACGCTGTTGCAGGAGCGCTTAACCTGGGGCCACAGTAACGACCGTCATGAAAATGATGGCACCGGGATATAGAATAGAATAGAATAGAATACTCTTTATTATGTACACCATATAGATTACAGACATAAATATAGAAATTTTACAGAGGGTGACACAATGGGCGGTCTTATCGCTAAGAGCGATCTTTTAAAGACAACCTTTGGATGGATTGAAAAGGGAAGGAGAGACAAATATTGTAGGTAGTCTGTGGTGTACTATTTACACGATAAAATAAATACATACATAAAGTATATTATACCAATCTAAATAAATATATACATATAACAATAGACATGAAACAGGAGTAAAGAAAATATAATGGTGCTGTTTAAGGAGAGAGGAAGTGATTTTTTATCATAATTTTAAATGTGGACAAAGATTGAGCACGCCTTACCGACACGGGCAAGTCATTCCATAAGCGTACTGCTTGAACAGTAAAAGATTTGTCATAGAAACTAGTGGAATGCATCGGCATCTCTAGTCTCAGGTTTTCCGATGACCTCAGATATCTATTATGTGTGTCATGAAGGAACTTGAAACGTTCTTTAAGATAAGAGGGGGTTTTAGGGTTAAACAAAATACTGTAGAGCTGAATCAAGATATGAAAATTCCGGCGAAGACGTACGGGAAGCCACTTGAGCTTTGTACGAAATTCAGATATGGTATCATATTTGCGCAGGCCAAATATAAATCTTATGCAAAATTTTGAAGTCGCTCAAGTTTATCTAGTTGTGCCTCAGTAAGATCTGGATAACTGACATCAGCTAACATATGATCTGAGATATGACTTTACGGTGTTAAGAAACTCTCTCTGGGAGAACACACTGACTTACTTTCATAAATAAATCTTTAGTGACGTCAGTCGCCGATAAATTTCGGACGCTATTTGGCGGCCACGGTGGTTTTCGGAAACCCTAGCTTTGTGCAGTACGAGGCGAACGGAATTTTGTTTAAAAGCTGAAGCGCTGGGTGTAAAATTACTTTATGTTTGTCACATACGTAAAATTAAAATACTGTGTCGTGATAAATAGCTGTGGTACAGAAATTATAACACTGCAATATAATCAGAAGCAAAACTTAAAAAAAAAGAACTAAAAATTTGTGAAATTGTACAAGGATTTTCTGTAGCAGTACCTATGGATTAAAATAAAGATGTGGCAGTAAAACTAAATTTTACTGTCAAAATGCGAACAGTTAGTTACCTACACTATGAAAAATTTGCTAAGCACATTTTTGCTCGTAATGTGATTAATTAGGTACCTAAACTATGCGATTTTCGCGCTTATATCGCTGCAATGCAAATGGCTACTGAATTTCGAAGCGTCCTTTATATAATACTTCAACAACCAGCTAACACTCTGAACGAATCCTACTAATATTATAAATGTGAAAATTTATGTGAAGACGTTTGGATGTTTGTTATCAATCACGTGTAAGCCGTTGAACTGATTTGGATGAACATTGGCACATATATAGACCATTTCCTGGATTAACACATAGGATACTTTTTATCCCGGTAATGTGTTTCCTTGGGATAGTCGTTGAAAGTTACTTATTACGCGGGCGAAGCCGCGGGCAGAACCTAGTTTTAAATAAGCACCTTGTTAATTTAGTAATTACCTACCTCCTTAGCAGCGGCACTTATGTAGCTAAAGTAGGTAAACATGCTATAAACAGGCAGTAAGTCGTAAGCTCAAGTGTTATAATAAGGCTTAGTTTAATTATTGAGAGTAGGTTAACGTTGTAGCGTGACCATTATTACTTGACATTTCGGGGTGGCGCTAGTTGTAAGGACGAGTCCTCGAGTGGAGACCGCGTATCGGCAAACGTAGTTTGAAGAAGGTGTAGGTAGTTTTAAGGGCAAGTGTCAATCATGTGTACGTACACAATTAAATGATATCTAAGTGCTGAACTACCTGCCTAGTAATGTATTGTTTGCTATTTTTATTTGTAAGTACAGTTTTTCTACTATGTTTAAATACTTTTTAATCTTTTAAAAAAAATTAAATTCAAATTTTCTACTTTAATAATGTACTAGTATAACTTTAATATTATTGTATAATTTTAATTTTAACTTTGACTGCTATCTCCATAATATAAAATTATCTAATTTAGGCATCCCATAGTGTTTGTTTGTTTTCTTTGCATGATGTGGTCTCCTATCGAGGAAGCACATGAATTTTTGTTCTTGTGCTTTATAATATAGCATGAAGGTGTATTCTATGTTGGAAATCCTAATAAACAAAAATAAAAAAAATGTGTCCAAATAATGTTTCGATTTAGCCGGCCCCTCTGAGTCACGGCGACGAAGCCTGTGTGGACTGTTAGCTTGGTTAATTCTCTTAATAAAAAACGCTAAAAATCTAGTCAATCTCATCTTAGCGACAATTAATGTCCAAAACTTTTGAAAAAATCAAAGGAAATTAGTGGTATTTTTGACAGATTGAGACTAAGATTAGAGTAAAAACGTTCTTAAACATACGAGAATTGCCCCTCTGGTGATCGAACGAAAATATTCAATGTACATGCGCCAGCACATCAAGCTACGAAACTATAAAACTTTCCCGATCAACTTTGAACCTAATGTTTTAGCGATAAAGTTGAAAATCTATTAAAGAAATTTGACATTGACAGATTGTAGTAGCTTGATGTGCTGGCGTCTGTACATGTCTACACCGGTTTTGTTGCTGTAGCTAAATAGAAACATATTACGTTTAATTTTAAATTTAGTTCTGTATTTCGCCGTATTTCAAGTTATACTGGGCGTTTGGTGTTGGAGTTAATCTGTAGTTGTTCTATTAACATTTAATACACGAGTTTGAACTTTGGTACCCGAAATAGTTTTATGTAGGCGTTAGTATTGCTTATTAATGAACTGTTTACATAGTTTAGAAAGACGTGGGTTCAAGATAATCATGATAAGTCAGGTAAGTACAATGTTGGCCTGAAACTTTTGAAAACTTGTGTAAGTTAAGCGATGAATAACCTTCTTGACGTAGGTTACTGAATACTTTAAAAGTTTAAGCCCTTTGTATAAAATTGTTTTTTTTTTGGTATATACCTAAAAGAGTACTAAGTGCATCATCAAGTTTTTAAAATATGATTGACGACTTGTTAAAGTGTTTGTACAAACCTACTTACAGAAATAAAATCATTAAATTATCATTTAGGTACTCTATGTCATTATTGTAGTATACAAATTAAAAAAAAATTGAATGTTTAAAAATATATTTTTAAAACGTTTAAAGATATAAAAAAATATATTATCCCAAGCAACCGACGCGGTCAGGGCTGCAGAGGGAACCTCCTAACAATGCGAGCCGTGTTCCGAGGGGCAATTCTAGTAATTTTAAGAACGTTCGCAGTCTGATCTCTGTTAAAAATACTTCTCTAATTTCCCTACGTTTTTGAAAAGTTTTTGACATTGATTGTCGCTGAGATGAGACAGGGACTAGATATTAAACGTTTCTAATTACGAGAATTAGCCTTCTGAGGTACCGCTTTCTGTATCAAGCCCTTGATTCAGCTGCCCTTAGTTCAGCTGCCCAACAAGAACCTCCTTAGGTGTTATCATTATCATTGGATACATAGTTGCTGCTGAAAAATAGTTTTGTAACTTCCAGTACTTTTCAACCCTCTTATATTGTTTACTTGGTCCGCATCTAAGCTTATTCCCTAGGGATTTAAAGTAATCGTAAGCAGGTTACATGACTCATAATCATTACTTAACTTACTCCCAGTTTCGAAGACGTAACATTAGTAACAGTGTCCCAAACCAGGCCATTACATTACACCACATTTTTACATGTGAGCACCCGCGTCATGGCCTAGCTGTAACCCTATAAATCACGCTAATTTCGGGGCCTGCACTTAGGGATGTCCACCGACCTAATTCCGGTTTTTAGGTCGAAAGCTAGCAGTGTTAATGAATTATTGTTTACCATACCAATGCCGTTATTAGGCTGTAAAAGATGAGTCCGTTTGTCGCATGACGTCAGTCTCTACCTATTTCGTTTGTGTACTTGCATCTCTTGTGAGCTATACTTATTTACGTTTTGTTATGTTAGGGAAGTTCGTAAGGGAAATTCTGTTGCGTGGGTTTGTAATTGTTGTTTGTGAAAAATTGTTTTACGCTGTGAGATTTTATTTACTGGAGTTGTAGGATATACATACTATGTTACGTAGCTAGAAAAATGAGCGTGGATTAATGAATTTGGTTTGAACAAGGTTTGTCGGCTTTTGCGGTAAATACAGGTTATATCTAAAAGGCAACGTTGCGCCATTGTAAAATGAACCTATTATCGTAGAAGCTAACTATTCGTTTAGATTAATAATAACATTTTCAAGCACTAAGTTCCGACCAATTTAAAGTCCTTGGGTCGGTGTACTATAGGTACATCTCTGTGACCCTTCGGGGAATATAGACATGATAATTTGTTATTAATTATTTATTAAAACTGTAAGCCCAAGTAAAAAAATACTGGACACAGGCGGACTTAATGCCTGAGGCATATTTACCAGCTAGCATTAGGGTGATGCAGAGACAAAGCATAGCAGGTGCAACATACGAGACAAAACAACAACAAAACAACCAACTATAAAATACAAAAATATAATTATTATAATACATACAGTATGGAAGCCACATATATGCAATAAATTATATCACATATTATGTTATCGCCTTTTCAAAAAATGAACAAAATCGGTCGCGAAAATTTGGCGTAGGGAACATTCATGTTCGCGTAACTCGTCAAAATATAGGGAACAGATGATTTTTTTTTCGCGACCGATTTCGTTTTTTTTTTATATCGCCAGAAAAGGCGACAGCACGTATGTGGTATGATTTATTGTATATATTAGGTCTTTACCTATGAAATTGCCGTTCTGTAGTATTGGCCGTTTCAAATCAAAATAATTTTTGTTTGACTAAGAACTAATTTCAAATTAATTTTATTTTAAAAACATGGAATTTTGTTTCCAAAATGGATTCTGTTTGATAACCGCAAGCGCTCAGCAAGTTGGTTGGATCCTGGTTCAGCACCTAAACAATGCCCTAAACGAAAACTTACCCCTAGAAAAGTGATGGTCACTGTTTGGTGGTCTAGCGCCGGTGTGATTCATCACAGCTTCTTAGCAAACGGGGTGAGCATTACTGCAGATGTGTACTGTGCAGAACTGAACACAATGATGGAGAAGCTGGCACATCTCCAACCAGCATTGGTCAATGCAACCACGCGCGACCTCATACTGCACAGCAGACGGTCTCCAAGTTGCAAGAACTGGGGTTGGAAGCTCTCCGTCATCCGCCCTACTCACCAGACCTTGCGCCTACAGACTACTACTTTTTCCAGAATTTGGATAACTTCTTGGCGGGAAAAAAATTCAATACCCGAGAGGCAGTACAAAATGCCTTTGAAGAATTTGTTGCCTCCCGTCCAGCTGATTTCTTTAAGACGGGCATCAATAAACTGCCACTGCTTTGGCAAAGATGCATTGATTGCATGGGTGATTATTCAAAATTAAAAAAAATCGTTTAAATTTTTTTATACAAAACGGCAATTTCATAGGTAAAGACCTGTTATATGGTTTCTATAAGTACTGTGTATACATACATATGAATAAAATAAACTTTGTCAGAAGAAACAACGATCGGTAGAAGAGAAAACGAAACCAGCAAATCAGCGCTGGGATATGTTCACGTGCCTTCATTTTAAAAGATAAATAAAATGAAAAAAAATTTAAACTGTTTATTTGTCTCAAAAAAGTATGTGTATGTTATTTAATTTAAAGTGTGAACTCATGATGTTTTACCAAACAAATCTTTTGCAGGTTTTTATTAATCAAACAGTATTCAAACTAAAATAGTCCTCGCTTAAGTATAGGTGTCAATTCCGCAAGCTTACCGCTGAAAAAGCCAAGCTTCTACGATAATGCGTGAACTTATTAACGACATTATTATGCCGCCACACGCTGTGGGAAAGTAATTTAGCCTTTATATCCCCCGCATGCAAATATTAAACTCCGGGAAGTTATCGGAAGGGAATCTGAGAAAAAGTTTATGTTTGACTTATGACACCCGGATGAAACCGCCGGTTATATTGGTTTACGGTTCTGACCGCGGTTTCGTTTGCGTTGAGGCTCAATGGCCTTGTTAGGGCTCCATATCCCAGGGGGTGCCAATAGAACCCTATTATTAAGACTCCGCTTTTTGTGCGTCCATCTGTCACAGGGCTGTATCTTTTGAACTAAATAATAATACTCGTAATAGATAGACACTTGAAATTCACAGAATGTGTACTTACATGGCCGCTATAAGAAACAAATAATAAAATAAATTTATAATAAATTAAAGGGGCCTCATACAATACAAGAAAGTGCTATTTTTCGGCGTTTATTTTTACTAAATTATTAAAAAAAAATGAAGTATTAAATATTGTACGGTGGTACGGAACCCTTCGTGTGCGAGTCCGACTCGCACTTGGCCGCTTTTTTACTATTTACCACAAAATACGCATGTGTCAGAAAGATTATTGATTTAATTTATGCGTGAAAGCACCGCAAACCACAAATACCTACCATAAGGCTATAATTTTGTTGTTTACTTAAAAAGTAAACCTATAAATCTCAACGGAGACTAGCCTTCGGCGCGGGAGATATTATAGTGCACAAGTGTGCGCGCAGACACAGGTGCACTCCCTCTTCCCTGACTCTCATAGTCCGATGGGACGGCAATCCGACACGAGGAGAGAGATCATGGCAGGCGCAGAACTAACGGCTTAACGTACTTTCCGAGGCACGGGCGTATCACACCGCCTACTCCCAAACACCAGGCTGTTACTGAGAAATTCCTAATGGAAAAACTCAATAACACTTTGCCCGATAAATAAATATGCCTTATAAATAAAGAAAAAAACGACTGGACCTAATTAAATTTTCTACTGGAAACAAGTCTGCATATTTCCGAACTTCTACATCATTTTCACGTAGTATTTATACCAAAATAGTCTCCAATAATTGCTTAAACAATATTCATTAAAAAAAATTGATACTTTGATTTTTTAATAAATAAAATAAAAGTACTATATTCTTTCACTGCGCCGGCGATGCGCGCTCGCCCTGGCTGAAGGCATTAATTTATTGAGGCATCCACAGGCAAGGCCGTTTATGCAGATGGCAACCTCATAGATTGAACTGTGAGATGCCATTTATACAAACAAAAAAAAAAAAAAATTGCGCGCTTAGTACCGAAATGTAAGAGGGCTCTTAAGTCTCATGTAATAGGGACGAGACTATTGTCATCAACTAGACACGAGTCTCGAGTTTCTGCTACGGAGAAAATCCAGATTGAAAATCCAATAACACTTTGCCCGCCTCGGAAACCAAACCCAAGAAAGACCTCATAAAACTTGCAACTACTAGACTGACGAAGCAATCCATGGAAAACCAAATGCAAAAATATGTTCACAATACGAACATGCGTTTCCTCTTAAATGCATTTAAAATGTTCTTACATTTTTTTAAATTTATCAGTGTCAGGATGGAACAAAATATGATTCAAATCAAATCAAATTATTTGTTTGCATAATACATTTTAAAAAGGTGTTACAGGTATAAAAAAGTACATTGTATTATAACCTACTGAGGTGTGCAAATGAATATTATTAGGTTACTAATAGCAAAATTAAATATAAAGAATAGATGTTTAATTGAGTTAAATAAAGAAATGTCAAATTATTAAACACAAGTCAGATGAAAATTTCAATACACATTACATTTGTAGTGCTATTTCAGATAAAATCAGTCATCTTTCATTTAAATAATCAATAATTGTATGGTAACATTTTGCAACTAAGAATTCGTGCAAACATAATTTGAATTGGTTCATTTTGTGTAGGTCTGTGATACTTTTTCGCAACTTGTTGTATACTTTGGTTGGCATGCCGAAAATGCTTTTATGAAATACTGCTCTTTTATGAGGTCTCACGCATATTTTATTTTTGTGTAGTGTGCTTCTTGGATGGGTATATGGGTATATACCTAAATAATAATAATAATAATAATAATTTATTAGTACATCAAAAAAAAAAATAACAACACAGTACATAGCATACGGAAACAGTGGGTTGTACTACCAAGTTTAAAATTCTTGTATGTTTTCCGGGCTCCTAAATTAGGTACGCAGACCTGTATCTTAGGAGTCGGAGATTTTGCGGCTTCAATTTTTTAGAATACAACCGTGACTTTACAGTTTGGTTAGGTACAGTGGTTGTTAACAAAGCAAATAGAGTGAATAATTGTGTATGTGGATCTAGGAGTGTGTATATGAGTGCAGTTTGTGTGTAGGGAGGTGTGTATGTGAAGTGTGAGTGTTTGATAAGCTGTCTTTCAATGCAGGTTTGGTAAAGTTATGACACAGTTATGATTCTGTAGCCAATATACAGTGTGAGTCTTTATAAAGTGCACATATTAAAAAGGGTGAAAATATAAACAGTTTTATCGACGGAAAAAATGACAAAAAAAATCTAAAAAAAATTTAAAATTTTTAATTTTTTTTACTCTCGTCTGGGTACCCCATGCAAACAAACTGTTACTACTTTTAAACTAAATGTCATATTAAAACAAAACAAAATTAATAATGATCTCTAATAATAGGCCAAGCTAATAAAGCCATAATTTTTTGAAAAAGAAACCTCATAAATTAATTATTCATGATTTTTTAAAGAAAATTAACCATTTTTTACAATTAAAAAAAAAAAATTGACATTTTTTCCGTCGATAAAATTGTTTATATTTTCACCCTTTTTAATATGTGCACTTTATAAAGACTCACACTGTATATTTTCTGTTTCATCATATGAGCCGGATGTAGATTCACTTTGACAAAGATCGCGATAAAGATCATAATAAGTATCTATTTATAGAATTATAATAATTACAATCATCAATACAACGCTCTAAGTTCATAATTATAATCCAATTAATGTACAGACGTCAGCACCTCAAGCTATGTACTACAATCGGTCAAATTTCTTTAATACCTTTTCAACTTTATCGCTGAAGCATTAGGTTCAAAGTTGATTGGGAATATTGGACAGTTTCAGGTAGCTTGATGTGCTGGCGTCTGTACAACCTAATCTGACAGTGACCTGCAAATTGCAAAAAACCTAAGAAATTTTAATTTCGCGGCTACCCCGGCGCTTCTCCCTTAATACAGACTGCAGTGGCCAAGCACAAAAAACCCGCCACAAGCGATTCTATTCTAAAAGTTATTAAGTTCAGTTCAATGCACATTCAACGAGGAATCGATAATCGTTGCAGCAAATGTATCGAGTGGCAACGCAAAGAAAACAGCTCGAAACATCTTGAACCGAAGCAAGTGGTTAAATAACGAAAAGGGAACTGAGAAAATAGCTGGTTTCGTATTATAGTGGAGTGTGTCAGTGTATTGTTTCTTCCATCTTCTTTTAACCACCTCACACACTATGCGACAAGAGGCTGCGGCAAACCATTTTCCTAAACAGAGTCAAAGAATGACGCGCGTTTTGGTACCCTCCCTCCAACATTGTAGTGTCGTTGAAAAGGTATTTCCAATAGGTACAATATTTACTATGACGTCTTTTACCAATTCGTTGTCCGTTCGGAGTTATCCCGGTATGAACATGACTTATTTTTCGGAAATAAAAATTATATGTTTCATTATTTTGTATTTCTTCAGTCCATTTTTATTCGACCAAATAAGGAAACGACTTCGACCACACGATAATGTCATTCATTGTTGTTATAAAATCTGTTTTCTTTTTACTATATTAATTAGTATGACCCAGATGATGATGGTGGCGATGATAATGCCCATCAAAACCCGATATTTGATGGTGATATGATAGACACTTCATTTGCAAAACCGTTAATTCGGCATAGTGAACAATTAATAGTAAATAATTAATAAAAAAAAATGTATTTAAAATAACTGGAAAAAAAAAACAAGCGCTAAAGTACGTATTATACATAAAAATATCATTCTAGTCATAAAAAAAGTATTGCTGTTGGAGAGGGTACCTGGTTCCATACATTTTTGCCCATCATCGTTTAATTAGCAAGCAAAACTCCGCAGATGTTATGGGTATCGATATCTAAAAATGATAAAATAAAAATAAATTAAATTGATGATTTTTTTGTGGGGTTACTGACCGCAGTAATATCAGTTACCAGTTATCTTGAAATATCAGTTTTTTGTGTGTAAACTTCACAGACGTGACATGTATCGATATCTAAGAACTATAAAACAAAAGAAAACAGATTTTCTCAATTCATGCTTCTAGGAAATAATCATCCAAATAATAATAATCCACGCACACAAATACGTGGGTGGATCAAGCCGGACTTAAGTAAAAAAAAATACACACGTATTATTATACTCGTAAAAAAAAGGAATATATTTTATTTTTCTACATAATCTCCCCTTCTATTAAAACATTTTTCCCAGCGCAGGGGATGTTTCTTGATGCCAGTATCGAAGAATGTAGTCGGTCGTGCCTTTAGCCAATTGCACACAAATGATTCCACTATCTGGTTAGTGCGAAAACGGCGTCCTCCACTTGAATTTTTTTTTGTGCCATTCCTACACTTGAGTTCTTGAAAGCGTATTCTTATCGAACTGTAGAGTCAATGGATGCAAAATTTCGGAAGGTTTTATGCCCTCCCGTGTTAAAAAAATTATGATAAGCTCAACAGACTTATATACCTCCTGCTCATACATGATGCTACTGGCGCGCAATAAACTAAAGTGAGCCGGAGCAGTATCCCCTAGATGATCCCCCCTAACACATACAACATCACCAAGCGCGTCACTTCACTCAGCGACCAGTAATAAAAAAAGTCCTGTTTATATTTGATTCACCTAATTTTTGTCTAACATTTTTTAAATTTTATTTTATCGTGTTAAGATATCGATACACAAATCTTCTGCAAAGTTTCACATGTTAATTTGACTCTGTATTTTGTTCAAAGCTCCGCGAAGCTACACTTGGTGATAAAATTGCAGAGTCGCAACGACGGGGCACGCTCTCGCTACTTGTCGCAGCGACTAGGCTCTAGACGCACTGTGCAGTCTGTGCACGCGCATACCCGATGACAGTTACATACGACAGGTCAGCGTTTTGTCGTCAAGCTGTTGCAGTTGCTTGTCGCAGTCGCATGTCGCATAGTGTGCGAGGTAGTTTAGGCTCTTTCCGCATATACATATTATTGTGTTTTCGAGTACTACCTACCTTTTTGAAGGACATTCCGGTATCTTTAATGGGAAATAATGATGTTAGGACAATGCTTGGAAGTGGGCATTGTTGCCAATGTATTGAGGAAATAATAATAATGTTCTCAAGATCTTTCGTTTATTACAGGAAGGATTACTGAGTGCGGAAGAGTAGAGCAGAGTGGATAGTTGGGGCAGCCTTATGTGAGCATAAACAGGAGCTTTTACACTTGCCGTCGAGTTGTAGACAAACCGTTGTAGTTGTAGACGACCATTTTGAGAGCAGCGGTAATGAAATTAAATACACAAAGTAAATTGCTTGCATGGGTTCAAACTCACGACCTACAACTCGTAAGTCGGGGCCGATACCACTGTGCTACCGCTGCTCCTTATAATGCTCTGACCAAAAAACATTATTACATCGCAAATATCATCGTATCATCGACATGGCCAACACGTCACCCGAATACTTGCACGCAAGGAATTGCTTTGATTGATTGGCACTGAATTACCTTTGTTTTTACTTGCAAAAGAACAACGAGTGATACATAATTACTTAACAAACCACGGAGTTCTGTTTTCTATCCAAACAAGGGGTTGCAATTAAGCTGGAGAAATAACAGGAACACACACACATACAAAAGACATACAATACACAAAACAAACGTAGGAGTATGAAACTACAGAGTATACTTTCCAGCCGGACCACACTCTACGACCCAACTAAACCCCCCCCCCCCCCCCTAACTCCTTAACTAAAGGGGTTTATTGGACCATATTTCTCGTATGCAAGGTACTCTTTAGGTAGTTTTTTTTCGGGATATTGATTTATTAATAGTTCATTATACTCTATTTAATTAGAGGTGGCGCGGCCAGAGAGCACTGCCTCGCGGCCGGACCACATAAATTGTTAATTAAAAAGATATCTCTTGAGGTACTAAAAATATAGATATATTCCGATGAAAGTAGACTTTAGGTAGGTATTATTTCGAACTATAGCATCTGACTGTGGTCCGGCCACAGAGTACCACACTGAAACTACGCCTCTGTCTGTCTCACTAGGTCGTGACGTTCGTCCTATTGACTGGTACTAGGTTTATGTACACGAGTGGGTGAGGGGTTCTTTCCTTTTGCAGCCCAGATTAACTCAAACATGACTGTGAATGGGTGACATCATTTGCAATTGTAATTCTGGGGCATATTGAACGTCATCTAACTAAGAAGTGAACTCGTTTGCGTCAAGAGACACAATTCTGGAAATGGTAGGGTTTAAAATTATTGAGGTGCTTTTGGTTACTTGAAGTTAGCTTTAATGGGGAAACGTTTGAGAGTTGGTTATACAGCGTGCCGCTTTAATGGCGACATTAATTTAACGGTTACACAATTATAACATCTAAACGTATTCTATTTTCGGGGTAACTATGGTCAAAAGACCTACTGTTTAAAACACCTAAAAACCGTTTCACAGATTTTTGTAATAACTAATGAACGAAATCCATAAAGGAGAATTCACATACGGTTTATTCAACTATAATGAATTTACCTAAGGTTGATTGAAGTAACGGACGATTCACCTACTGTCCAAACAATAATAATAAGGCGTAGTCGACGGGCCCCTAATTCCTTCTGGTTTAAAGGAACCTTGCACGAACAAGATGACGGGGGCTCTTTCGCTCACTCTGCTCACTTGAGCTCCCGTCATCCCCTTCGAACCTAACCTGTCCAAGTCGGGGCGCCTCAAGTCCCGATCTCGCTTCGCTCGCTCTCATTACCTTTTTCCGAAGTGCAGATGTGTCAGGACTTGGGGCACTCGACTCGGACAGGTTATGTTCGACGGGGATGGCGGAAAGACTTGTACATAATAAATCAATAGTTATATTTAGGACATTCGATATGCTGTACATCGATCAATCCAGCGCGCACTCGTAGGCGAGTCGTCCATTACGTATTTCAAACATAGTTGAAATATCTAATTATCTTAAAGAATCTATAAATTAATCGTTCGTTAGTGCGATTAATTTAAGTTTAATCAAAATTAAGTAGGTAAGTAAAAGAGTACTTGAGTCGACCAATATGCGGTATAAACATATTATATGAATCAACCGTAGTTTTCTTGAAAATAGTTAGAATACGATTGGATATTATATATATTATTATTGGATATTTAGCTCCGACACAAGTACTTTTGTAACTTACTGGGGCTGCCTCAATTTATGTATGACACAATGTTTAAGTTGAAATAAATATTTTTGTATTTTTTTTTGGATTATAATATGTAACCGATATACGACACCGACATATTTTAATTTCATTGAACTTTATTATTAATTAATTAATTTTCAATTTTCTTAAATAACATCTTGTTTTCTTAAATAGCACCTATAGTTAAAGAACTGTAACGCAGGGTCATTTGCTGGGGTCATCGCATCAATTAAATTAGGACGAATAACGTGCAGAGTAGGCGAAGAAAATAGAGAGAGACCTATGTCGCCGAGTGACGGAGACGGTTGTTATCAAATTACGAATTATTTTATGTTGTTATAATTTTTATTCTTACTGACCACTAGCACTTGTGTTAAATGAATGTCACTGGTACGTTGTATGGAGCGCAATTAAAAAGTGTTTTGTTCGAGTCTATGTTGATTCGATCAAATCATTTTAAAAGTTTTTTATTTTAAATATTTTTTTATAAAGATATAATTATTATTACACATTATTTTTTATACATGTAGTAAAACTGTACGAAACTTGCGTGTGATGTTACATTTCAAATAATGCTAATTTACTGTGTTACCATTAGTAACTTTCCATTTTTGTATTCCTCTGCTTGTTAGTTTTATATTCACTCCTAAACTTCAAATCGTATTTACTCAAAAGTCACAAAATGTTGGTTGGATCTTTTCAGGGTCCAATCATAAGTACACAGAGTTTTCCCAGTCTCATGCTATCCTAGAGCAAAACTGAATTCGATTGGTAGGTACACCTTGTGACTCCTAGCTCCTTCTAACACTACGTATTTAATCTATTTTATGTATTATATGTATTACGGAACGGATAGGTATTGCCAGCCGATATTGAGATTGTAAAACTTAACGGCCATAATATATTAAAAAGACTGCAAGGGTCTTTACTTCTCGTCTTATTATGGCCTCTTAACACGTAATGAAGATAAAATCGCTCTACACGAAACTACCGACAAAATTTTTTTGCATAACAAACAACCTCACGAACACATAGCCGATGCATCGCACGTGAACCAATCAACCCCTAAGATACGAGCCAACTTATCAATATTATCGGTCCGCTATCAACTCAGCACGTCTACCAAATCCGCGAATCGGAACAATCGCGAATAAAGTGAATTGGACCAATCGCGCCTAAAGGCAGATTTTCAATGAAAACTTTCGCCAACTTCTACAAGTCCAAACAGATATGGCTGTGGCTTAGATTTCAATTATGATCTGGAAGACGGATTGCGACTTATATAAATAACAAAAATCTTTGTTAGATTCACTGATGAAAGTAAACATCTAGTTTATATATTATGGACCATTCTATGGGTTTTTATGATATTTCGCGCGCAGAGAAGCGATTTTTGTGAGGATAATATTTTATGGCATATTAGCTTGTACCTAAAAGAGGGAGCTTATATCTCTGACGGATGATTTCATATTGTGGTTTATTATAATATTATTGCGGAAGGGTATTCACTGAGGTAAAAAAAAAAAAAGAAATGGTATTTTCTTTGTTTTTTTTTTTTGTTTTGTTTAAAAGCAGATTTTCTAATGAGGGTCCCGTGGCTAAATAATAACAGCCACACAGGTATATCGATCAGGTTAAGCAACGCTTGCCGCGGTTGGCCTATGGATGGGTGACCATCTTTACATACCGAGTCAGCTCCGAGCATCCTATCAACGTTAGCTCACATCCTCACAGAATTCCTCTTCTAAAATACAAATACGTCGTACCTGAGAGCCTAGGACCCACATATTTATATAAAGGAGCTTTTACCGTTTCCTCACTACACAGGTAATAGTTAGTTACAGAAGGCTGAGTCCTTAGTATGAGTGAATACGCACATAGACACGCGTCACGTACTGCGAGTGCAAGCGCAATCTCGACCTGCATTTCTTTGCGATCAAGAACAGTGATGGCCCAGTAGAGGAGTAGTGGTAACGGCCGCGACTTACGAGTAGTAAGTCCGTAGGTCCGAACCCAGACAAGCGCTAAAGCGCTGAATAATGTACAGCCGCCGACACATCAAGCTACTACAATCTGTAAAATTTCTTTAATAGATTTTCAACTTTATCACTATAGCATAAGGTTCAATGTTGATTGGGAAAATTTCGGTGACAGTTTCGGGTAGCTTGATGTGCTGGCGTCTGTACATTATTCATAACCATTGCTCTCAAAACGGTGAAGGAAAACGTCGTGAGCATGGCATGTCCTAGAACCAAAAATTCGAAGACATGTGACATCTGGCCTGCGTGGTGGATTACAGCCTACTCCTACTCCTCTCACCAAGAGGAGGCCTGTGTCCCAGCAGTGGGAACGTTATGGCTGATTATGCTTTTCCTTTTAGATCGCCGTACGTACGCGTCTATGGCCCATAGCACACGGCGTATTTTAAACGCGCAGAGGACGTGCAGATGACGCGCGTATAGGCGGTTCAAACGAGATTTGACGCAACCTTGTAACCTAAGCACGGTGCGATCGTGAAACGCGCGTCTGCTGCGCATATACGCGCAGATACAGCGATACAGACGCGCTGTAGTCGCTCGTAGCTTCCGCGTTTTGGTCAGAAGTCCTCGTCAGCGTCAGCGGGCGGTGCGGGGGCGTGAGCGCGCGCCCTCGTCTACCCCTCCTCCGACCCCTTGTACACGTTTCAAACGAGTTGCGAAAGCGCTTCAGACGCACGTTTGTATCGCGTTTTGCGCGCGTTTGAGTAATCGGCATCTACGGCGCAGAAAACCCGTGTTCCTGATACGCGCGTCGTCTGCGCGTTTAAAATACGCCGTGTGCTAGGGGCCTATGTGTGCGTGCGCCTGTTTCCGCTCGTTGCATGAACCTGATCTTCTGCACTATTCTGTGCCCAACAGTTAGATAAATCTAGGATTTACGTGTTCGTGTTCATGCATGTAGTTTCCCATTGTGCCGTTAAATTCAGTCGTTTGGAGTACTGCCAGTAAACGAGGATTAATGGAATCTTTTAGGTGGGTAGTTGAAGATTTGCGAGTGAATTTGCATTGAATTGATTTGAGTGTACGAGTATCAGGAACTAGGTTTGAGTGTCGTGCTGTAATGGATGGTATCGTATTTTGGTGATAAGCTTTTGTCTGCAATGCAAAAAAATACTTACGTGATTGCAATAGAGTAGGATTTATAAAACATTAGTTTTTGCCCGCGGCTTCGCTCGCGTTAATAAATAATTTGACAATCAATTCTTTTTGTACTGTGCTTGTTGTTTGGCCGTTGCACTCATGAGCTCAGAATGGAACATTATTCTCGGACGCTCCTATACACAATGTTGTATGTCCTTTTATTTGGCACTAATACGTACAAATTCTGGGCACTGGACACACGCGAACTTGCTACATATAGCTGCTAGTAAGAAATTCCAGATGGAAAAACCCAATAACAATTAGCCCGACCTGGGAATTGAACCCAGGACCTCATGCTCATTAGTAGCGAGACCACTAGACCAATGATTACAATTAAATTTTTCATGGTTGTTTATTATTTTAGTTGACAGCTTTGTATTAAAAACAGTTTGGATTAAAATATCTGCATAAATGTGAACACGAAACTCTACTCGACTAAGTAACACGTGGCGAACCCATTAGCAATATTAAAATTCATACTTAATAACGCAGAACTAAAGCGCAGCACATTTTCGCACTTAAATTAAAACTTCCTTAATACGGATAAAATAACCACTAACTTCAACTTCAGTTAAAGTGCTAGTTATTGATTTAGCCATTTGGCCAATGTGTGTTTTTATAGAAAGTGGCTAAACGGCTTTCCATTCGAGAGGGAACTACTAACTAGGTTAATATTAGCTTTTCATTGCATTGGAGAGTAAATGAACTGGCTAACTTCAATTTCAATAGAAAGTAGCCGAGTTTATTTTACACTGTAATATCAACTGATTCCTCTTACTCGCTAGTGCTCCTGAAGTTGGATGTTTAAAGAAAGCCTGTGGATGGGGCGACTAAACTGTTGCCACTTCGTTATTCGATTTCGGCTGTATAGGTATGTATTATTGGCAGTTTAGGGTCAGGAGGTTTAAAAATTCCTTTAGATATCAATTTTAGCTTGTAGATTCTGTAAAAATCTCACCGTGAAATCATAAGTGAAGTGAGCACTCAATAGTGTTAATCCCTAGCGAATGACCGCTCACTCCACGCTCACTTCACTCAAGCCTTCACGGTGAGATCGTTACAGAATCGCACGGCTGGTCTTAAAGTTATTTATATCTACTCTTTTCTACCAGACTACTAGATTTAGCCCTGCTTGCACCAATAATTACGTTGAGCGCTAACCATACGAGTATTTAAAAAACCATTCTGTCTCCGTCATTTCAAATGATTGAAAAAACTGAGCGATGTTTTAAATTCGTTTATCGGTAAATTTATTAAGCGTTTTGTTGTGCAAGCGGGCTTTAAAGTAGCTATAAACTTTTCAGACATTAATAAAACCACTTGAGCACATCGATGTTTATGATTACCAGCCAGTAATATTCTATGCTTGTCAACGACACCCTCCATGCCTAATCACTCCCCCCTACCAAACCATGTATTCACTTTTCCACTCAGATGTACCCACATGGTGTGAACTTCACGCAGTGTACGCTCACGTCCAGTGTATCTTAGCACCCGCTGAGATCGACATATCGGCGCCCGAAACAGGGTTCTTCTACGCACATACAGCGAGGTTAACGCCCTCTGCCCTTAAAATACAACATAATAATATTAAAAACCGGCCAAGTGCGTGTCGGACCACGCACAATGAAGGGTTCCGTAGTTGGAATGAATTTATCCCAAGAACAAACTTAACATTGTAGTTGAAAATCATGTTCACCCATACATTACAACTGCAAATGTAAGTTAGTCGACTATTACTCGTAAACTTGTAAAGCCTACTTAGCTCTGATAGTTTTCCTTTTAACTTCGTTATTATACTACTACCGTGATTTTTTTCACATATCAAAAACAACCATTTAGACGGCAGGGGGGGGTGGGGGCACTTGACTCTAACAAGAATTAGGACTTAAAAGCTTAATATTTCACAAACACATCTCTGAATCGAAAAACGGTTTTCAAAACCCGCAATATTTTTGAAAGACCTATCTAATGATACCCCACAGCCACACCATGGGGTAGACGAGAAAAAAAAGAACATCCCACTTTACGTGTACAGGAGGTACCCTTAAATAATTTTTTTCATGATTTTATTTTACCACTTTGTCGGCGTGATGAATGTGTATATCCATGCTAAATTATAGCTTTCTAGTACTAAAAGTCTCTGAGCTAAGCTGCGGACGGACGGACGGACGGACAGACGGAAATGTCGAAACTATAAGGGTTCCTTGTTGACTACGAAACCCTAAAAATGTATTGTGCTCCGATAACATGATTTGTTCTAGTCTGTTTCTTTTTCTGACTATTGAATTAATACGATATTGAGTGTCTTTTCTCTTTATTTTTTAGGTTTGCGTAGTCAACAAGGAATCCTTATAGTTTCGACATGTCCGCTTCTCCGTCCGTCCATCCGTCCGAAGCTTAGCTGAGAAATTCTTAGTACTAGAAAGCTATAATTTATCATGGATATACATATTAATCACGCCGACAGTGGTAAAATAAAATCATGAAAAAACATTTTTTTATGGTACCTTCTCTACACGTAAAGTGCGGATGTTTCTTTTCTCGTCTATATTGGATAGGTTTTTGAAAAATATTGCGGATGTACGAAAACCATTTTTAGATTCAGGGATCCGTTTGTGAAATATTAAGCTTTAAATTGCTAATGTTTGTTAGTCAAGTGTCAAGAGCCAGCTAAATGGTTACTTTTGGATATGTGAAGAAATCCACGGTAGTAGTAACGAAATTAAAATGAAAACGATTGCAGCTAAGTAGGCTTTACAAGTTTACGAGTAATAGTCGACCAACTTAAATTTGCAGTTGCAATGTATGGGGGAACATGATTTTCAACTACAATGTTAAGTTTGTTCTAGGGATAAATTCATATCAACTACCTCTAACCCTTCATTATGCGTGGGCCAACACGGGTCCAACACTTGGCCGGTTTTTATACATTCTTTTCGAGGAAAGAAAATGTTTTTTTTCCATTTATTTCGTGGAGGGACCATTGATTGAACAGTTTTTTTGATTTACTGTGTGTGTGTGTCTGTTTCAATGTGATGTTTATTTGGGACTCTTTGATCGTATTATGTCATACTTAAACAACGTTGTTGAATCGTCAGTGGCAGTCTGCAGCCGGTCTGTTGTCTAAAAATCTCACTGTGAAACTTAATTGAAGTGAGCTATCATTCTATGACAGCTCAACTCTCCTGTCTGAGGTTTTTACAAAATAGCATCGCATGTAAGCACAAGAAGAACATAATGAGAAGAAGATAATGCAATGCAATGGAAAAGCACAATATACCTAGGAGATCTTTTTTAGAGTTCCGTAGTCAACAAGGAATCCTTATAGTTTCGCCATGTCCGTGTGTCCGTTCGGCGCTTAGCTCAGAGACTCTTAGTACTAGAAACCTATAATTTGGCATGGATATACATATTAATCACGCCGACAAAGTGGTAAAATAAAATCATGAAAAAAATTTTTTTTTGGGGTACCTCCTGTAATCGTAAAGTGGGGATCTATTTTTTCTCGTCTACCCCATAGTGTGTGGTATCATTGGACAGGTCTTTCAAAAATATTGCGGGTTTGTGAAAACCATTTTTCGATTCCGGGATCCGTTTGTGAAATATTAAGCTTTAAAATGCTAATTTTTGTTAGAGTCGTGTTTCCCCCCTGCCAGCTAAATGGTTGTTTTAGGATATGTGAAAAAAATCTCGGTAGTAGTATATATAACGAAGTTAAAAGGAAAACTATCAGAGCTAAGTAGACTTTACAAGTTTACGAGTAATAGTCGACCAACGTACATTTGCAGTTGCAATTTATGGGAGAACATGATTTTCAACTAAAATGTTAAATTTCTTGGGATAAATTCATTCTAACTACGGAACTCTTCATTGTGCGTGGTCCGACATGCACTTGGCCAATTTTAAGTTACTAAAGACTAAATGACACTGGTAGTCCGTTTTTTAGGACGAACGTAGGGTAAAACAGTCATGAAAATTAATTGTTAAACAAATTGCCAGACTACGTCATTTTGTCGTGCTTTAGACAATTTTAGTTACAGTGCGCCAGACAAGAGAATGCTTTCTTGACACCTGTCAGTTTCATACGAACGAATACGTGTCTTGCGAATTTGATCTTTATTAGCTACTAGAATGATTGCGCTGACAGGTGTTAGCAACGAATTCTCTCGACTGCCGGTTTGTTTAACAATTAATTTCGCTGACTTTACCTGGAGACAAATCCTTCATTCAATACTGCCGATAGCTCCAAATATTTCTGTTGAAAATTAAAGGAAAGAAATGAATAACGAAAATAATAAGTAAAATGTGTGGTACATCATTATTGTTTACTATAGCTGTTTGCCAAACAATAAGATATGTCGTCAAAACAATATTTTATTTCACAAAATCAATGAACTCACAGACGGTCTGTTCCATTTTATCTCCGTGGAGACTTAGCTCGACATGGTTTGAGAATTTATTAGCTTATTATAAAAATATGGTCTGGCTTAGTAATTGTGCCACAGAGTGAAGATCTAACAGAGGCCAAACTTTCTACGAACGAGCGGCGATGAGTACCTACATAATTATGACATTCGTTTCGAATCCATTATCTGCAACTTGCCAGGGCAAGTTTGATTATGGAGGATATACGTAGGTACCTACTGAAAGCCAATGGGCATTGTAGGCTTTCTGGCATGAACATGATCGGTTCTAGTTATGTTGGTCAATCTTCTTATGTGGTATCGGCTTCTGCTGAAACGTGGTATCCTATTGCCCGTATTGTGGTACAGACGCCAGACATCAAGCTACCCGAAACTGTCAGATTTTCCCAATCAACTCTGAACCTTATCCTTTAGCGATAAAGTTGAAAATCTATTAAAGAAATCTGACAGATTGTAGTAGCTTGGTGTGCTGGCGTCTGTACATAAGTATCGTTGATAACAATCACATGTCATTTGACAACAGCAGTGCTTATTCTGTTAGCATCTCACCGTGAGAAGTTAGGTGAAGTGAGCTGTCATTCCATCTGATGCTAGGGATTGACAGTAATGACAGCTCACTTTAAGCTCACTTCACCCGAGTTATCACGGTGAGATTTTTACAGACTAGCACTACGGCAGTGCTATTCTGTAAATATCTCACCCTAGCGGCAGGTGGAATGAAAGCTCACTTCTATTTATTCCCACTGTAAATATATGATGAGTTCAAACGATAAAAAGACCAATTGCAGGTTTATTTATCTGAATCGTGATCCGTTTTTGAGTTTACGTATGTTCTGTTGTAGTCTCTGTTTGAATATCTACTCATGTGTTTGTTCGTTCATTGTGTAGATCCTACTGCATACTAATCAGTTCTCAAATTAACTTGGTAGTGCCTATTTAACTTTAAGATGCTATTTATAATCTAAATACTGAAATCAAGTAAACATTTGTAAGCCTAGAGGGATCAGTACATTATTTGAAATGCCAATTTTCAATAGCTTAGTAAAAGTCTAGTTCAAGTTCAATATTGTTGGTATACACAAGTAAAAGGTTAATGTAAAGACGCCAGCAGTATTAGTAAAATGAAAGCGAATATAATAAAAATTTGCGTTGTCTTAACGAGAATTTTTATGATATTCGCAAGAGACTAAAGACACATCTACTACACTAAGGAAACGTCTGCCTAGCCTTTTCCCAACTATGTTGGGGTCGGCTTCCAGTCTAACCGGATGCAGCTGAATACCAGTATTTTACATGGAGCGACTGCCTATCTGACCTCCACAACCCAGTTACTGGGTTATACGATACCCCTAGGTAAGACTGGTTGTCAGACTTTCGGGCTTCTGACTACCCGTAACGACTGTCAAAGATCCACGAATGACAGCCGGGACCAACGGCTTAACGTGCTTTCCGAAGCACGGAGGGGTCTCGGTATGTAAAGATGGTCACCCATCCACAGACCAACCGCGGCAAGCGTAGCTTAACCTGATCGTTCGACCTGTGCGGCTGTTATTATTTAGCCACTATACTACACTAAGGAAACAAGAGCAATAAATGTGTAATACGAGTTCCGTAGCCTAATTACGTAATTTGGCTACAGAATTCATATTATATTATCATTGCTCTTGTTCTTTCTTAATGGAACAGTGTTCTATAATGACACCCGTCAAATTACCACAAACCAGCTTTAAGTGTAGCGTAGTTAAAGTTAAGTTAAAGCGTAGTGTGGGACGCCCCCCAGCTAGATGGACGGACGACCTGAAGAAGGTGGCTGGGGTAGACTGGATGCGGAAGGCGGAGGACAGGGTGTTGTGGCGCAGTCTGGGAGAGGCCTATGTCCAGCAGTGGACTGCGATAGGCTGAGTTGATTGATTGATTGAGCTTTAAGTGTGTTATTGCTATTGAAGTTACATGTCCTGCCGGTCGATTCTGTAAAAATCTCACCGTGAAATCATAAGTGAAGTGAGCTTGAAGTGAGCAGTGTCAGTAGTGTTAATCCCTAATGACAGCTCACTCCACGCTCACTTCACCCAAGTAGTCACGGTGAGATGGTTACAGAATCGCACGGCTGTTATCGTGTTTCTCTTCGAAATAATATCTACGGGGCAGGGAAATCGACGCGCAAACTGTTACCATGAATGCAGGACATAATTCTAGACCCCCAGCCTAAAAAAAATATTGATTTATTTTACTATTTATGTACATAAACAGTCAAGAAAAAAAACAACAAAAAATAGGTACAAAGGTGATGCTTATTTCTTTAGAAATCTCTTCCAGCATACTTGCGAAATTCTTCATGGGTTATAAAAATTATCTGTTGTATCGTAGAAAAGTGCGATACCTACGCGGTCAAAACGTAGGGAACAGGGAACAGGGAACGGTAGTGCTATTCTATGTATAAAAATCTCACCATGAGAAGTTAGGTGAAGTGAGATTCAGTAGACTAATGCTAGGGATTAACACTATTAACTGCTCACTTCAAGCTCACTTCACCTATGATTTCACGGTGAGATTTTTACAGAATCGACCGGCAGGTTTCTATCTCTCTCGCAGCACACATTAAACTATCAAACTAATTAAAAGCTTTGTAGTCAGCGGGATTCCAACTTAGGTGAAGTTTTATTGGTTTTTTCTAAGTATCAGGAATTTCTCAGTGGCAACCCGGAGTCTGGACTTGTGCTCGGTTGATAGCTCGCCCCCTATTATACAAAACTTCAATATAACTGGTGAAATGTGGTACACCTCTACCTAATCCTCCAGGCAAAACAGCGTGGTGATCTTTTAACGAACTGTTTTCCTTTAGGTACATAAGATATTAATACAAATAACCAATTATTTTACAGGAAAACCTTAATACTCCCCGAAGCCGTTAAAAACTGGAACAGGGAATGTTTCCCGATCCGTATTTCCCATTTATTTGTAAACAGACCTACATAAATCCCTTGATCTAAAATCGGGATCCTTGTGATTTGTTCCCATTGTCACATCCTTGTACTACATTTTCAAAAGTTTAATTTAATAAAAAAACGGGTCTCTTGTCCTGTGAATTTGGGACAGTAAACATGACGAAATCTAGACGAAAATGAAAAAAAAGTTTGAATTTGATGTTGGCAAAGATACAACACATACGAATCGGTCCAACTCTTAACGACGATGGGAAGTGTGATCATTTTTTATCTTTAACGTTTCCTTGTTGCACAGCCCGTAATGTTCATACTGCAGGGACACAGGCCTCCACTCTGTGACAGGGGGTGGGCTGTAATCCACCACGCGGGCCCAGTGCGGGTTGGTAAATGGCACACGTCTTCGCATTTTTGGTTCTAGGACATGTTTGCTTATTGCCATGGCTCTCGTTTTTCAAGAAACTCCGTTGGAATTTCGAATTGATGTTTTCAATTCGAAATTCCAACAGAGTTTCTTGAAAAAACGAGAAAAAATGTGTTCAGTAACTTGAGGAGCATAGAATTCATCGTCTGTCTAGCCTTTTCCCAATTATGTTGGGGTCGGCTTCGCGTGTAACCGGATGCGGTTTTATGTCAGTATTTAATCATGACTCAGTAACTGAGTAATACGATATCACTTGGTAAGACTGTCAGAATTTCGGGCTTCTGACTACCCGTAACGACTGTCAAAAATGTATTATATCTTTCTAAGGCACGGAGGGGTCTTGGTATGTATGGCTAGTAACTGAAAATGTGCATGTAATTAAAATGCTGTAAGTATGTCGATTTGTAAGTAAGTGAATTTTGGAGAACGGCACTACAGTAATTAGAAATAATTGCAGCGATGATATAGCTTTGTTTACTTACTTTACCGACTCATCAAGGCTCCCGTAAATGTGTGGTAATCATGTTTGTTTACACAAACAAATTGAGTCGTAGGAGCGACATATGTTCATTTTCATCACCCGCCCTGATCGTCTTTTCTTCTTCATTATTAAGGGTATTACGAACACTCTGGTTATTACCCTTATCGTAACACGTTAATAGGTATTATGGTGTTACTGCTTAGAAGTAATAACTAAGGGCATTTAAGGGCTGATTTGATATAAACTTGGTCAAAAACATCTTGGTTCATTAAACCAATTTTTTTAGGGAAATATAGGGATTATGACGTCATTAATAATCCACCTCTTCGATAGCTAATATTGGACTGAAACCTTTTAACAGATAAAAGGTACTTTAAAATGTAAATAAAGATGCGATATGATGAAATAGCTGCACAGTGAGAACTGTGAAAATTATATGAAAGCAGGCAGTTAATTTGACGAGTTTATGAACAAGAAGCTGGAGCTTAATTTTGTGAAAGACGACGCGGCGTGTCTTCGCGCGTCGTTGCAATTCCATTTTGGTATTTATAATTTATAATAATACTAGCTTTTGCCCGGAAACTTACTAGGTAGGTACTACGTTTAATAGACCTTGTTTAAGAGGAATAATTCCATTAAGCATTGTTTTCAAATAACTCTATTGTTTTATGCGGCGCACGCCAGTAAAGCTCCCAGTTGGCATTTTTTCCTACATCTTCAACAATCATCGTCATATTTAGGCAATTTACACAAAATCATTCTCATGAATCACTTCGTCTTTTGTTGAAAATCGTATGAAATCTGTTCGGTAGTTTTTTTTCTTTTTAATTTGTGCGTTCAGACAGACACACAGAAAGACGCTGCGAGGGGACTTTGTTTTATAATATGAACTGATTATACGAGAGTATTATCAGTTTTTGCGATTTTTTTTACATTTTACTGTTCATTTCATTTTTGAGGGCTATCTGGTTATTAAAACCAGACTATATATTTCCAGTACAAGCTGACTTCTTCTTGTACGGCAAGCCAAACCAATGCGAGGTCAGCCTATACTGGAAGTGTATATCTTGATATGTAGCCGTGTGTACCTAACCTAATGTGTATAATATATGATCAAACGAACTTGCAAAAGTGAAGTTCGATCGATATTATATGAGTACGTTTCATTCGAAGATATATAATAACAACAATGTAGTAATTTTTATCCTACTGGCAACTTCGCACTGGTAATTTAGTAACCTTTTTTTTTTTTTTCTACCTCCGGTTAGGCGCTCTGTCGGCTCGTCATAATTTTTAGAGATATTTTTCAAAATTTTCAGTTTTGGGTATTGGGAGGGTGGGAGTATATATCTTCGAATGAAACGTACTCATATAATATCGATCGAACTTCACTTTTGCAAGTTCGTTTGATCATATATTATATTTCGACGTTTCATTCTTCAGATATATAATAACAACAATGTAGATGTTCAGAGATGAAAATTTTGTGAAATAAAATAAACTGATTTACGAAAGAAAATTAGAATCCTCTTTTATTATCTGTAGGAAATTAATACTCTAAGTAATTAAATATTATTCATACAAGTATGTAAAGTACGGTACTAATGGTACTTATCTTTATAATCAATAACTATTCTTAATTATTACAACTCAAATGTAAATAATTACAACAAAATTCTGTTCTAAGTTACTTAATTATTTTTTGCCAATAGAATGACAAATAATTATTATTTGTCTGTCATACTGACCGTGCAAAGTTACCTTTGTCCACTACTTGGCGGTGGTAGAACTTTGCGAAGGTTTGAGAAGTACTGGTCCAGCCAGCTGCTTTTCTAATGGCATCTAAAGAGAGCCCAGAGGCGGACGCCGCGGACGTGTGGCCGCGTGCCGCGTGCTATGCGCGCTGAACGCAGACACGTCCACGCCGCTCGCACACAGCACCTGCTTGATCCATCTGCTGATGGTTTGAGCAGTTGCTGGTTTGTGCGGACGCTTATAAGTTTATACAGGGTTACTGGTAACTCGACGTATTCCTTGCAGGACATCATAGTAGGGTTAAAATGCAACAAACTAAGCCACCAAATGTTCTACCGAAGTTCAGTAGTTTTTGAGTTAGTAAGGGTTTTAGATTTTTTGTGAAAAATCCCAGATTAAATTATTTGAAGCCAATTTTAAAATTATTCACGAAGCGGCTGTACTGAAATTGGAGTTATTATCATAGTTGACGCCGTAGCGGATCGTTTTTAATAATGAAAAGTTCAAAATGACTAAAATTTTGGTGAAGATCACTAATCAAACATTTTTTTTTTTGTAATTTTTGCTATTACTTCGTACAAAATGTTGTCTTAGCACAAAAAAAATACTACACCAGGTGTACAAATTATTAGTAAAATATCCTTGTCTTATCAGCTATCCAAAAAGGTATGATTGTCAATACTTTTGCGTGTGTGACAGGGAAAGATAGAAGTTTTATGGGGAGCAGGTAAAATTGCGAGACGGTCGACCTATTGTTCTAGAACAATAGGTCGACCGTCGTATTATTCGTAGTTTTTACCTGCGTTTGAATTCCAAACACTCGGCAAGCTTTATGATTGGTCACTATTGTTCCCTCGGTACGAGACAGGGTGCGACTTCACAAAATCTGGTCGTCAGCGTTAGTTAGTTACAACTCTACGTTGCGCAAGTTCGTGTTTTGTTATCTGGCTATATCCCTGACTGTTGCCCCATATCTTGCTCTTGTGTTGTGCTGTGCGTTCATAAGTGCTGACTATGGCTGCATATTCTAATCAACAATACGCTGACATATTGTACTGTTACGGACATTGTGACGGTAACGCTGCTGAGGCGCGAAGATCATATCAACTGCGCTTTCCAAACCGCCGACTCCCCCACGTTAGTGTCTTCGGATCGACTTATCGGCGATTATCTGAAACTGGCAGTGTTCAAAGAAGCAGGCAAATTGACACTGGTCGTTCTCGGAGATGCACGGCTGAGGACGAGGAGCTGATTCTTCAACGTTTTATTGACGAGCCCAACATATCTACAAACATCGTAGCGCGTGAGCTTGGTATGTCACAGTGGAAAGTCTGGTCTGTAGTTCACTTGTCAGGCCGACATCCATACCACCAAGGCACCAACCCGTGCAGTCATTAGAAGAGGGAGATCCGCAGAGACGGCTTGAATTTTGTCGTTTCATGCTAAATGCCGATGCCGAAAGTGAAAACTTTTTGAAAAACATTCTGTGGACCGATGAGTCATGTTTTGACCGTGATGGTATCACAAATTACCACAATTTACATTACTGGGCACCGAAGGGAGAAGGAAACCCTAAGAAACTGAAACCAACCGCATCGCAGCGTAAGTTCTCGCTTAATGTTTGGATGGGTATTATCGACGATAAGTTAATAGGCCCACATATTTTACCCCGAACATTAAATGGGGAACTTTATGAAGATTTCCTAAGAAATCATTTAGCAGCACTGCTCACGGATGTACCCGAAGAAAGAAGGGCAAACATGATATACGACGGATGTCCAGCCCACTTCCGCATCACAATTCGACAATTGCTGGATGAAAACTATCCAAACCGATGGATTGGGCGCGGTGGGCCGATTCCGTGGCCTGCACGAAGCCCTGATCTGACGCCGCTAGACTTTTACGTCTGGGGTCATATGAAAGACCTAGTTTATGTGACCCCCGTAAATTCAATTGAAGAACTAAGGGAGAGAATAACAGATGCGGTGGACCAGATGAGGACCACAATCACATCAAGAATCACAAAAACCGAAGTGAGGAAGCGAATAAGAGCATGTATTCGAAACCGAGGGCAGCACTTCGAACAAGACGTGTGAAATACATGTTATTAAAGACCACAAATTGATATTGATTAAAAATAATAATAATTTTCACGAAATTGTTTAATTTGATTTTCCGAATAAACACCTTCTTGTACTAAATCAAAAACGATTTTCATAATGCAGTCCAAGACTTTGTATTAACTTTCATACCTTTTTGGATAGCTGATAAGACAAGAATATTTTACTAATAATTTGTGAACCTGGTGTAGTATTTTTTTTTGTGCTAAGACAACATTTTGTATAAAGTAATAGCAAAAATTACAAAAAAAAAAATGTTTGATTAGTGATCTTCACCAAAGTTTTAGTCATTTTGAACTTTTCATTATTAAAAACGATCCGCTACGGCGTCAACTATGATAATAACTCCAATTTCAGTACAGCCGCCCCGTGAATAATTTTCAAATTGGGTTCAAATAATTTAATCTGGGATTTTTCACAAAAAATCTAAAACCCTTACTAACTCAAAAACTACTGAACTTCGGTAGAACATTTGGTGGCTTAATTTGTTGCATTTTAACCCTACTATGATGTCCTGCAAGGAATACGTCGAGTTACCAATAACCCTGTATAAGGCTGTTCGTCGCTTCAGATCTTACATCTTTTGTGGCGAAAATATAATCTTCTATTATAGTGGCGGGGCAGATTGCCCTATTTTCATTAAAGTACGGTAATATCAGTACAGGTTGTTCGCGTCCAGCCGCGGATGTTTTGATGACATCAGAAATACCTATCTGAATACCAGATGGACCTACCACAATATTTTCTAATTTTATCAGAGAGAACGTCTGTACCCTATGTGCTGTACATAACGCTAGGAGAACCACTAGCTTCTTGGTGATTTTTTCAAGTGACAGTCCTCTGTTGGGTATCCATTCTGCGACAATATTTAGAACTACTTGTGGATCCCAGGTACAAGTGTATTTTGGAGTGGCAGGTCTTAATTTATAAATGCCTTTTAGAAGCCTTTTAACTTGGTCGTTAGAAGTTACAATACTACCTAACAGTAAGGAAAGAGCTGAGCGATGAGAATTCAGAGATCCGTAAGTGGCACTTTTGTTAAATAGTTTAGTTAAAATTAACATAACATCTGATGGTGAACCAGAGTAAGGGTTAAGACTGTTTGCTTCACAGAACTGCCACCATAGCTTATAGGTACCGTTGTACTGGGACAGAGTATTCTGGGATAGCGAAGCCATCATTAGGTCGAGCGCAAGGATTGGCGTTCCTCTGGGCTCGAAGGCAGACCTGAGAGCACCGCTGCAGCCAGGGTAAACTGTCTCAGAGGGCGTTAAGTATAAAATATCAGACTGACGTATTTTATTGAGTAATGGAAACCAAGGCTGTGACGGCCAATAAGGGAATATAATTATACCTATTGCTTCGTCTTTAATAATTTTCTGTATGCATTTCAAAATCAAAGAGGAGGGTGGAAATGCATAGAAGTACCCTGTGTGTTTCCAATTTATTGTAAATGCATCTACTGTCATGGCATCAGGGTCTGGTTTCCATGAAACATACGATTTGCATTTTGCATTAGTGCGAGAAGCAAAGAGATCTATTACTGGTTCGCCAAAAAATGCCAATACCTTCTGATATTCTGAGTCAGAGAGGTTCCATTCGATATCGGGATTGATTTTTCTCGACTCTTGATCTGCTTCTACGTTATCTTTTGTATTTATATACGACGCAAACAGCCAGATATTCCGTTTCTCGCACCACTGCCAGATAGTTTTTGTTAAGTTGGTTAAATGAGGGAATTGAATCCCTCCCATTTTATTTATGTAACTAATAGCAGTGGTGTTGTCAACGCGTAGCAAAATATTACAATCATTGTACTTTGGGTCACGAGCGAAGCATTTCAGACCAAGAAAGACAGCAAGCAACTCTAGATAATTAATATGAAAGTTGCGCTCGCTGTCTTTCCAACCACCGTTGACACGTTCGTTATTACAAAATGCACCCCAACCTGTTTTAGAAGCATCAGAAAATATTTCTAAAACAAAATGTTTTGATTCTAGGGGATTTGATGTGAAATTTATATTTTTAATCCACCACTGTAAGTCAGGTAATATTATAGCAGAAGGTCTAAATTTAGCTTCGTATGTTTGATACTTTTTAAGAGCTAAATATTTCTGTCTCTCTAGTTCTTTTGTATAGAGCCAGCCATATCTTACGGCAGGACATGCTGCGGTCAGAACCCCTAACAAGCGAGAAAATTCCCTAATAGTACAAATCGGTAACTTTAAATATTTATGCACAAATTGTAATATTTTGTGTCGCTTTTCTATCGGCAATGTTATTGACATGTCTATAGAGTCGTATATAAATCCTAGAAACTTGCAACATTGTTGTGGGTGTAGACTACTTTTATCAAAGTTAACTACAAAACCTAAGCAATTGAGTAATTTAAGAGTTTCGGTAACATTTGTATGACACTCGTCGTAGGTATCTCCAAGACATAATAAATCGTCAAGAAATATAACAGATTTAAATCCACGATGCCTTAAATAACCTACAACTTCTTTCATGATTTTTGTGAAAGTCCGCGGTGCTGTGTACGGACTATCCTCCGTCCGTAAGGCAAAGCGTTAAATTCATTATGTGTAATTGCGTAATGTTTCGTCTTCAAATTGAAATCTTAAATACTTGCGATGAGATCTAGCTACAGGAACAAGTAAGTATGACTCTTTAAGATCTATGGTTGCCATGAAGCCATTTTTTGGTATCATTTTTGATGCAGTTCTATGGTCTTCCATCTTAAAATGCTCATTTGAAACAAACTTACTTAATTGTTTTGGTGTCAAGAAAATGTTAGATACAAATTGATCAAATATAGGTTTTCGTTCCGTAATCGCGCCTAAATCTAATAAGTTATGAATAGCTACTCTCATGTCCCGTTTTTCCTCGACGGAAAAGGAATTTCGAGGAACAGTACCCTGTACAACTTTACGCGAAAAAGGTATGTAGTAACCGTGATAAATCCAACTCAGAATAACCGTTTTCTTTGTAATGCCACACCAACAATCATAGTAAAATTGTAGTCTACCAGCATGTACCTGAGTTATTGCCTCGTAGGGACACGCTTGTTGGAGCTCGCGGCCACACTCGCTCGCGCTGACGTCGACGTCGGCGGTGCTGGCGGCGCCCGGCGGTAAGGTTGGTGTGCTGGTGCCCGGTACGAGGATGTCCGCCCCCCCCTTCTCGATGACGGGAAGCGAGGAGGCCCCGACCAGTTTCCCTGGTTCTGAAAACGAGCACTCGACGTCGGAATGTTTGATGTTGACGGCTTTGGAGTAGGTGTTTTTTATTTTTTTTATTTGCAGTCCTTGTTTCTCGATCGCTTTTGAGGCCTTGATTTTATCCGGTAATTTTCTTCCAAAGAGGGTTTCATCTCTGTCGTGATCCTGTATTAAGGTTAAGAACGACTTGTCCAAACCTGGCGTCATAAGTTTTGTTCTCACTTGTGTCTCGGTAAAGTGGAGATCAGTAAGAATGCGGCAGCTATCTGACAAAATTTTTACAGCTAGTACCTTGTCTTCACCGGTTAGCAGCAGGGTCATTGCCTTGTTGATAGCCGAAATACCCAGGCCGAGTTGGTCCTGTTTGGTTTGAAGCTTTTTGTCTCTGTTTCTTACTAAATCAGTGACAGCAGCCGATATTTCTACGTTCAAAGTAGGCGCTTTGAGTAGCTTGCAATTGTTAGGAATAGTATATCCTTTCAGAAGCGTTTCTTTGGCTTCGCTTTATACACCTTTTTTAAGAATTGGTAACCAACGCTGAGCCAGCTTGTCGTGTATGTCCGGGCCGTAAACTGGAATATCGACAACAGCATCGCCCAAAGCTTCCAGTAGCTCTGGGTCAAGTTCAGGCTCAGTGTTTACTTGTTCCGAGGCTGGTGGCTGGTGATCGGGTGACTTGGAAGTTGATGGCACATCTGGTGGTGTTTCATCGACATCAATGTGTACTTCTACGTTTTTCGTTCCGTTATCTGAAATTTCCATATTTTTTTATTTTTTTTGAGGGTAGTTAACAAAAAAAATGGTAGGAGGATTCCTAGATTGTATATGTTTAATCGTAGATTTTTATAAGGTCCTTGCCCACAGGGTTCAACGGTACCATATTTTTGTTGTTTTTACAAGCCTTCGTGTTAACCCGCAGTTGAACCTCCAGGCTGATATTTTCTAGCGTCATGCTAACCCATCGTGATAACCCGCAGTTGATCCTCCAGGGAAGCTTATAGACGCTGAACGAAGTGAATTCCACTTTCTAAACAACAATCTCATCACTTCACTTTGCAATGGAAAAAATAAACTCACCTTGTATTTCCTCGGAATCCGATGACGATGAGTACACTATTAAGCGACTACGTCTTTTTTCATTGCTTTGTTTTTTCAACTTTTTTATTTTTGCACTATAGTATTGTATTCTTTCGTCAGCACTTCGTTTGGGCATTTTTTTTTTTTTTTTTATTAATTTTTTCTATAAAAATTTTTTTTTTTTTTTTTCTCTTCCGAGATTGGTGTGCTTGTTGCCACGCACGAAAAAAAAATGACGAGCCGACAGAGCGCCTAACCGGAGGTAGAAAAAAAAAAAAAGGTTACTAAATTACCAGTGCAAAGTTGCCAGTAGGATAAAAATTACTACATTGTTGTTATTATATATCTGAAGAATGAAACGTCGAAATATAATGGACATACAGTAGCTAAATCTGACTATAATATACGACTTCCATACAATCTCATAAATATTAATGTGCGTCAGTATTGAGGAGTCACCTATTCAGTAATACCTAATAGTTTTTGTATAATAGGTACCTATAGTGAAAATAAAGCTAAAGGGCTCGATTTGAAATGTCCAAGGGGGTGCTCGTTATCCCAGATGAATTCAAAATTAGAACAAATTTGAGTAAAATGATCTGCCAAAGTATGTTTGGGTTTTATCATACGGAATAATTTATTAGCTATCCGGAGTCTGTCGGTCGCAAACGTTGCTGCTGACCATCGGGTCCTGGGTTTGATTCACTCGCCCACTATTAACATGGGACTTAAATATACATAACTGGTGAAAGGTGCTGGTACATTTCTGCCTAACCTTTTGGGGCAAACAGGCGTGATGATATACGTGATCTGCCATAGTGAAACAGTCAAGCTGAAATTTGAAATTTGCCTCTGGCGCCCCAAAATAGTCCCACAAACACAAAGTTTGTGCTTACTTAATATAATGTTTCTCTTTCTCAAGGTTCCTTGTTATACTGTCAACTTGTGTCATTCAAACAGGTCTAAACAGGCTTTAAGTGTAAGGACGCATTAGACACATACTTAACAAGGACAATAGTAGCGTGACCTTCACTGTCGGGTACTTAAGTACGTAAACTAGTAAGGGAAAATTGTATACAGGATTATTTGTAAAACACCAAAAACCTGTTAAGAGGTCATTGTACTCATCATTATGAACAACTTTTTCTATGGGACCAAACCTGAAATAGCGAAAAAAAATCAGCTGTTCCCTACATTTTGACGACTCTTACAAACATAAATGTAGGGAACAGCTGATTTTTTTCGCGATTTCACGTTTGGTCCCATAGTAAAAGTTGTTCATAATGATGAGTACGTGAACAACTACAACCTCTTAAGAGGTTGTTGGATTTTTACAAATAACCCTATATAAAGCCTGGAATAAAATGTTTCTACAGCCGCGATCCCATCCGTCCCACGGCCCATTAACTATCAGGCCGCACCAGGCGTTGCTACACCTGTCAAGGCCAGTAGCGGCCCGTGCCGAGCATTCCCACGGCCTGATGCAGCCTGTTGGCTGCTACTCCAACATGTCAAGTGATACGGAGCCCATGGCTGCGTGTGCAGCCACTGTGGTTTTACTTAGTGGTCAACAGAAGTGGGCAAAATAAACGCGTCCGTACAGGCGCACCCACGCAGCGCCATGTCGCGCCACGCCGTGCTTTTGATGTTACTGACTCCCAATGGGTCGGACGGGCGACGGCAGGCCACCGCAGGCCTCATGGTTCCCACGGCCTGTCGGCCTGGCCTGCCGCTGTCTGGCCTGTGAGAAAGCGGGCCGCAGCATTATAAATGTTTGTACATTTTGACAGTACGCAATTGTTCTATTCATTAAGAAGGTCCTAAATAGATTATAGGACTATGGTATGTCTCTCATGTTTATTAAGATGTCTAATTCATTCACAGTTATCGTAATAATTAGGTGGAATATGCTTTGGTAAATAATAATCAAGCTTCTTTATAGTCCCGAATCAAAACATCTGCCCTATCTTATAAGTCATTGTATCATCAGCCTGCACGAAAACAAATTTAAAAGAAAAATCAATGCAGAAAAAAAACCACAAGGGACTATCTAAAAAACCTAAGTGACGATTTTAAAATAGAAAAAAAAAAACTCGTTTCGCACATCATTTTAACTAGGTTTTAAGAGTGTCCATATGGGTGATACTAATTTGTGCTTCTACGCAAGAGATTCAACCAAAATGCTATAGGCTAGCTACAGTACATCCAGTTATTTTACCTCTGGCAGCAACAACCCAACAGCAACCTTATGGTGACGAGAATAAAGATCAGGATGATTTTGACAGACCTGTCAGTTGCAGCAACCCAACAGCGACCTTATAAGAATGAGAATAAAGATCACTGTGATTTTGACAGTGATGCAAAATCAAAGGTAAAATAACTTTACTGTGTTCGGACTGAAGTTGTATTTTTAACCGACTTCAAAAAAAGGAGGAGGTTATCAATTCGACTGTATTTTTTTTTTTTTTTTTTTTTTTTTTTTTTTTTTTATGTTTGTTACCTCATAATAACCGACTGGGTGAACCGATTTTCATGATTCTTTTTTTATTTATGCAAAAGTCGTTCCAATATACGTAATGTTTACGTCACGCTTTCGTGCTAGAGCCTCAGAGAAAATGTTTTCAGGAAAACAATCTACATTACATTTGCAAACAAATTAAGTTTATTTGTTTGTAACTCAGTTGAAATGATTTGACACTGTTCACAACAACATGACTTTCAAAGTAAATAATGTTACTCTACTTCATTAATATATTCGGAATATTTTAGCTTGTAGTGATCTAATCTCGACTTTATTCCCTAGAACTTAAGATAGTAGGAAGATGGTCGGTTAATTTTCTACGCCTATACAGCTATCGAATGAACGTCTTCCTAATAGCTTCCTTATGGTCATCGTTATACGTCCGGCTCATATATAACTTCGTCCATTTCATTTGATTGAGGTTCAACAATGTATATGTTCCAAGTTTTGTAAAATGAGTAAAGTTAACCTTATAATTGCTTGAAGGATTCCAAAACACAAGGAAACGAAAGTTTGTTCAGTCATAATTATATTCTCTGCAAAATCTAGCTTTAGCCTGCCTCGTTGGTTCATTGGTAGCAAGCGTTACTGGTGAGCATGACGTCCTGGGTTTGATTTCCGGGTCGAGCAATATGGATGGATTTTTCAATATGGAATTTCTCAGTAGCAGTCCAGAATCTGTATTTGTACCCGGTTTATGGTAATAGGCTCGCCCCCTATTACATGGGACTTAAATATAAGGCACGGCACGGTATGGTAAAGGATTTGATTTCTGATCAAGTTCTTTTTATCCTTATTTCAATGAGTTTAGAATTCATATTACTTTAATTTCGATACAATTATACCGCGGCACGTCGTGGCATGCCGCGGAATGCCGCGGTATGCTGTTTCACTCCGCGGATTGCCGGGGCGTGCCACAGCGTCCCGCGAGCCACATAGGTCACAGGATTATGACAGCTAACCTGATTGAAATAAGGTTTAAAACGGGGGCGGCTGTGTTTTCGGCGAATGGGACGCAGCCTGGGCTGTCAGGACGTGATGTGGCATGCTCCGGCATGCTTCGGCATGTCGCGGCATGGCGGGTCATACCAAAGCATCCTTCAGGCTACCGGAGCTCGCCCTGCCGGGCCGTGCCGTGCCGCGACGTCAGTTAGCGCCGGCCCTTGTACTGCAGGTAGACAGAGAGCTCTCTAACTCTGAAGATTATAGGCGTGTTATGTTATGTGTTAATCTAGTTGCGTCATCTTCGAAGAAAGAACTCTAAGGAGGAACCATAGTCTACAAATTGTAAATAATTAAATTGAACATCTACGGATACGATTGCAGCAAAAACCATCGATTCTTCTAGTTAAAACCAGCGCATGGTTCTACCTGAAGTGTACTAATATATTTTTTTTCTTTTCACTAAGAAACCAAGTTGTTCAAAACGGCTGGGTTTATTTAACCCAGGCTGAAGAATATAACAAAGAAAATATTGAAGAAGTCTATGTATGCTTCATGTAAAAGGTTTCGCAGAATTTCGCCTAAAAATATTTAGGTACAAACATAATATTGGAATCTCACGTGAATTTATTTCATTCCCTTATAGACTCCGGACTACCTACGTGTTTGAGAAAACCTTGTTGAGAATTAATTGAAGCTTGAATTTGTTATAAGATTCTAAGAATCTAGAAGCAGCTTACTTTATAGCTAGACTAACTAGTACTTTGCTCGCGACTTTGCCCGTGTGGATTTCTGATTTTTTCAATACTGATTTCAACGCACCATTTCGCTCCTGCTGTTGGGATTTTTTTATTTTTTATTAAAGTTTGCCTGTTTTATTTTTCTGGGGCTTTCCACCTATTGAATCGGCTGGTCGTTTTAGATGCGGAAACGCATAACAGACAGACAGCAGGGATATTTTTGCAATTATAATAATTTATTAGTATGAGTAAGGGAGTATGGTTGGAGTGTTGTATGAATACGTAATACTTGTCTCGCAGCAAGTTAGAAAGATCACTGTCAATCAATGTTTCTTGTTGAGATCACTGTCAATCAATGTATGAAACATCATGTTTTTATTCACTGTCGTATTTACCTCATTACAGTGAAAATCCAAATTAGGCTCATGATAATTGATGAGTTTATGAATGTTTAAATTTGAGTCATATTCATGAATCAATCATAAATAGCACCCAATTAAATAATATTGAGTCATGAGCTTCAGTAATTAAATTAATAATAATAATTTAATTTAGGCAAGACCCATATTACATAAAAAATAAAATATCACAATATCACTGTTACAAAATAAATTAATGAATATAAATTAAAAAGGTCACAGAATTTTAAATAATAGTGGTTTAGTAAACTCGTCAAATATCTATAAAGCTCAAGAGTTTGTTTATTTGTTTGCACGCGGTAATCTCTACAGTTACCGGTCGGATTTGAAATTTTTTTTCGTTGGTAGCCCAATTCTTGAGAAAGGTATAGGCTATTTAACATCACGCTACGAACATAAGGAGCTGAGCAAAAAGAAAAAAAGTCTGAAAGCACGCTAAGTGAAAACGAAGTAATAGCGCGGGAAGGCGATGCGATGCGACGGGGTGGGGCGGAGGAACAAAAACATTCACGCGAACAAAGCTACAGTCCGCGCGCGAGCTCCGAGGAATGATAAGGAATGTTGACGTAATGAGCTAGAGTTGTGATTTAGTCGATATTGCACTGTCGATACTAATACATCTTGAGCCTCCGCGCGAGTGTACTTCATGAAATCATTTTATGAGGGTATTATGTACTTGAAATAAAAAAAAAAATTGAAAATAAACTCTCCTCACGCACTTCAATAATAAATGAGTCGACAACATTCTCCATTAAGCCATCCCTTTGACAGTAATGTTCTTCTAATGCTAAAACATGTTTATCATATCCACACCAATCTTCTTTTGTGACATGCGTGATGGCTTTTTCGGTGATCTCCTTCAGTCTCGTCAGAGAAAAATCTGAAGTAATGTTGTGTTCCCTCACGAGCCTTTTAACTTTTTCCCATGCGAGCTCTATTGGGTTCAAGTCGCACATATAAGGCGGTAATCGCATTGCATCGTGACACAAAACAACATAATTATAAGTGTAGTACTATTTATAGTAGAAAATAACACTACCTTCTATCGCAAAATTAAAAATGACTCGATAAGCGTGTTCTCGCGTCAAGGTCGACACTAGTACTGGGAGAGTGCGGGGGATGGAGCGACGGTCGGGCGCGGCGCACACCCGCCCGCTTCCTCAGCCACCGATTCCTCGGAGCTCGCGCGCGGACTGTAGGCTGACCCCACATTTGGCGTGCGCGATCCTCGGGCGTGCGAGTAGCGCGAGCGCCGCGTGCTCGTTGCGCGCGCTGCGTGAGCGTCGGGTGTTGCCGCCGTGTGACGTGCATGCAGCGTGCGCGCAACGCGCGCGCGGCGCGCTCGCGACGCTCGAGTCGCGTTCTACGTCTGAAGGGGGTTAAACGCCAAGGCGAGCGACGCGCGCACGCCTTACACACGTCACATGGCGGTAACACCCGACGCTCGCGCAGCGCGCGCGCTACGCGCGCGCTGCGTCCGTGCAGCTCGCTCGCCCGAGAATCGCGCACGCAAAATGTGGGGTCAGCCGTAGATATTAAATAAACAAAAGGGGCATAAAAATAAACAAACGAGGTTGTTTTTGGATTAAAAAAATGTTGTAAACAAAGTAAGTAATTACAAATGAAACTTTTTCACCCTTGGTAATATCGCAGAACTTTATGACCCAGATTAGAACGCAGAACTTTATGACCTGGTAGATTCTAAATTATTTAAGTTGTTTACCTTTTCTTTTGCTTTACAAAAGCACCGTTTTTTGAGGTCACAAACTCATTATATAACCACGTGGATTCATAAGAAAATTATGTATTTGACTTCTGTTTAAGGTTCTGTATGGAAATACCTATATATACTCGTATGAAGTTGCTAACATGTGCCTCGGTGTTAGAAATGAATTAAAAAGACAAAGACTTTAAGTAGTTTAATATTTGTGTAAAGGCGTAATTTTACTGCTGTGTAGAATGGGTGGTGGTGGGTAACTGCCCCGTTGGTCTCGTGGTGGCAAGCGCGACATCTTAGTGTGGGGTCCTGGGTTCGATTCCCAGGTCCGGCAAAGCGTTATTGGAGGTTTTCCATTAGGAATTTCTCAGTAAAAAGCCGGAGTTTGGTAGTTGGCGGTGTGATACCCCGCGAACCGCTTGTGCCTCGGAAAGCACGTTGAACCGTTGGTCCTGCACCTGATTTCTCTCCAGTCGTATCGGAATGCCGCCCCATCGGACTATGAGAGTGAGGTAAGAGTGAGTGCACCTGTGTGTGCGCACAGACTTGTGCACTATAATATCTGCCGCGAAGAATAGAATACTTTTTATTATGTCAGTACACCATATAAATTACAGACATATTACAAGGGGTGACACAATGAGCGGTCTTATCGCTAAAAGCGATTTTTTAAAGACAACCTTTGTAGAGAAAAGGAAAGGGGAAGGAGAGACAAATACTGTAGGTAGTCTGTGGTGTAGATTTGGCTGATAGTGGCTACCATAGCCGAAATTAGATCTGGAGGATTATTTATTATTAGTATGCGTGGTTCAGTTCCTAATTAGATTGACAGCCTCGCATCCGTAATCTTCACATAACGCTAAGTTAAGTATCGTGCGTGGCGAAGACGTGGGCAGCAATGGAACTCATAATCTGCCTAGCCTTTTCCCAACTATGCTCACATTAGTATTGATACCTCGACTCATGGGTCAGGCAGGGGGCGAGTATATTAAGGTTGTTTTACTAACACTAGTTATAAGTTTTTATACTACTAACAAATTGGATCCTGGTTATCTGAAATAAAATGCTTTGAATTTTGAATTTGTTGCGGTCTTCAAGTCTAACCAGATGCAACTGAATACTTAACAACTGAATATTTTACATGGAGCGACTACCTATCTGACCTTCACAAGCCAGTACTGGGTAACATGATACGAGTACCCCTTGGCAAGACTGGTTGTCAGACTTTTGGGCTTCTGACTACCCGTAACGACTGTCATAGATCTACAAATAACAGCCGGCACAAACGGTTTAACACGGTTTCCTAGACATGAAGTGGTTCGGTATGTAACTGATGGTCACCCATCGACGGACCGACTTCGGAAAGCTCTTGTTCAAGTTCTAAGTAAGTACATAGGTATTGTTGTAAGACAGTGGACGTAACGATAAACGGTTTTCTGTAATTATGTAACAGATGTCTATAGAATTTGATAATTTCATCAACAAAGTTATTATTATCACCTCAAATTATTATTATTTTTGTAAGTACCCATTCCGGTGGTGAATTACAGAAGTTTTAAACGTCTATTGAAATGGTAAATGTAATCTCTAAAGATAGTGCCTTTTTACGTAACTGACTAGGAATATAACTGACTAAAATGTGCCTTGGAAAGCTCTTGAGGCCGTTGGTCCCGGCTGTCGTTCATAGATCTTTGATAGTCGTTACGTACGGGTAGTCAGAAGCCCTAAAATCTAACAACCAGTTTCGCCAAGGAATATCGTGTTACCCAGCAACTATTTTATGGAGGTCAGATCGGTAGTCGCTCCATGTAAAATACTGATTTTACATGGATTTATATAATAATAATAATCATTTTATTATCAGCAAACTAAGGCCTAACACGAAATAATCTTATATAATAATAAACTAAAACATATTAAAAACCTTAAAACTATGACTATACGTACACGTAATGTTGTCGGCGTCGTGTTTCGCTGCGTGGTGTCGCGTAACCGTCCTCGTAAACGTCGATATACAACACCTTTCGGCCAAAAGTCATCTTTCAGGCAGGTTTGTATATGCTGGGTTGGATCTTGTACCACGAATGACTTAAAAGTTGATATTGTGGCGCGATTCCAACCTTTCAACCCTCAAAGTCCAGTTGGCCTTCACCTTCAAATACTGCATCCGGTTATACTAGAAGCCGACCCCAACATAGTTGGGAAAAGCTCCTTTCTTCATTTCTTTCTGACAAATGATTATATTATGTAATGAATAATACATAAATAATAGTAATAATATGATTTAAAAGTGACGTTCGAAAAGTTTCATTAACGAATAGTAATAATAACCTATTATGAAAAAGAAATTCAAAAACTTGTCTGAAATGTCGCAAAACGTTTTAAAGCGAAGATACAGTTTGTGACAGCTGCAAAGAAGTTTTAAAAAGCTTTCTGATTGACCCACTTGGGAAGCTTTTGAGATTGTGACAAGTTGAAATCTGTTATAAAACTATTTCGGCGGTTTGGGAGATATCTAAGTGGTTATTATTATCTGCCCACTTTTTAAGTGATTCTCTAAATAGATACGATGTTCTCTGAGGGCGGGCAGAAGTCGAAATTTAATTGCTTCACTTGTAACTTACTAACAATGTAAAAAATTCTTAGAAGCCAATTTAAACCTACTTCGGATAGTCGTACAGAAATGAAGCTCTAAATCTATGGAACAAATATTGTAGACAATTAAATTAATTTTTAATATATCATTAAATAACATTATCTACATTGAATGATGATGATTTCATAAAGTAGGTAAAGTTACTTTGTGAAATAATATAATAATAATAATAATATTATTGGAACCGTGCATTTGGTCTACCATGTTCTCAATCATAAACGCGGATGAATATAGGCCATATTTCCCACGTGTGAGAAATCGAGCGTCGATTGATATCCTTTTGAAAAAATCTCTAAGATACCTCGTAAAGATGGCCTTTCTCAAATAACTCCAAAGCCCCATAAGAGATATATCTGTTGTAACCTACTTCATAGTAGAACGGTATCCATCACTCTTATTTGTTTTCTGGTTCGTGCGCAGCGTCATAAGCATAACATAACATTATTTTTCCTTTTTACCAAAACGGCCTTGAAACAAAATTTGGGAAATAAAACATATAATAAAACATATATAATAAAACATATGACAGGCCTGTTAGTCTAATGGTCAGTGCCTCTGACTGCTACGCAAGGTCGTGGGTTCGATTCCCACCCAGGACAAATGTTTGTGTGATGAGCACGATCATTTGTTCTGTGTCTGGGTGTAATTTATCTATAATATGTATGTATTTAGAAATATATATGTATGTTTATCACTTGTCTAGTACCCATAGCACAAGCTCTGCTTAGTTTGGGACTAAATGGCGTTGTGTGAAAGTTGTGGAATATTATATCTTACTGAGCCATTCAAGAGTAACCTGATTTTCCATATTTAGCATGTCTGTGTGGAGAAACCTAGGAAAATTGTTATTTCGTCAATCAGAGTTGTTATTTGAGGGTTTCGCAATCAACATTGTTGTTTTCTTGTGTAGAGGAACCGGCCCCAACTTACGAGATATAGGTCGTGGTTTCGAGTCCACCCAGACACTTTATTTTGTGTAAATATAACAATTTCATTACCGCTGCTTGAGAGCAGCGGTAATGAAATTGTTATATTTACACACGTTTTTACACGTTGTTTTATTGTTTTATTTTCATCGTTCTGAGGAACGATGAAGGAAAAATCGTGAGGAAACCGGCATAAACTGGAATCAAAAATTCGTAGACATGTGACATCTACCAACCTGCTCTGGACCCGCGTGGTGGATTACAGCCCACTCCCTCTCACCGAGATGAGGCCTGTGTCCAAGCAGTGGAAACATTATAACGCAATTTTGTTTATCAAAAATTCATTCCTATCAATAAATGGCTATGCAACCAGGTCCAATCAACAACACAAGTCGATTACTACTTCACTTTTGAAATCATAATTAAAATTGGAACAGAAGGTAAACTTGAAGGAAAAATAACAGTTAACTATTATATCAATCTGCCTAGCTTTTACCCAACTATGTTGGGGTCGGCTGCCAGTCTAACTAGGTGCAGTTGAATATCAGTATTTTACATGTAGCGACAGCCTATAGGACCTTCACAACCCAGTTACCGGGTACCACGATCCCTTGGTAAGACTGGTTGTCAGACTTTCGAGCTTCTTACGACCCGTCACGACTGCAAAGATCCAAGAATGACAGTCGGGACAAACGGCTTAACGTGCTTTCCGAGGCACGGAGGGGTCTCGGTATGTAAAGATGGTCACCCATCCACGGACCGACCGTGGTAAGCGAAGCCTAACCTGATCGATCGACCCCTGCGGCTCAGGTTAAGCTGTTAGCTATTATATGATAAGCTGAAATCAGTTTCATCATCATCTGCCTAGCCTTTTCCCAACTATGTTGGGGTTTTCCAGTCTAACCTGATGTAAAACTCAAAATGATTTCATAAGCTGAAAATCAGTTTATGGAATTTTTTTGAGTTTTTGATAATATGTAAACGTGACCGCGTAAATGGATTTTTGTTATTGTACTTCTGTTCGGATTGCGTTATGTAAAAAAACTTACAACTTATCTTCGTTGCCAGAATACAGCCTAGTTTATAGATTGAAGAGCTTAGTTGGTAACTTCATGCTAGTTATACATAATCAGCCTATATATAATGTTCCCACTGCCTCACACACAGGCCTCCTCTCTGTGAGAGGGAGTGGGCCATAATCCACCACGTGGGCCCAATGCGGGTTGGCCCATGCTGGTTATAAATGGAGTAAATTTATTATATGAGATTACGTCTGTATACGCCGGTGTCAGGGCGATCTCTTACGAGAATATGCGTTGAAATATAGTCCCAGTGTCCACTTAGTTCTTCAAGATATTGCCAAGCGGTTGTACGACTCTTCAGGTGACCAGAAGGCGGCCTATTTGTTGGCCAAAGAATCAGCATTGCCATACAACGCTGCCAGCCTTTTGGGCATTTTTTCTGTGGACAGCGATGCGGATGATTTTTATGACGCCCTACGAGTCTTCACTCCCATTCTGTAGAAAAACATAACCTACAATTTCCAAAAACAGAACCTACCTTTACGTAGGATAGTTTTTCCTTCCTTTCCGCTGTTTATAGAACAAAAAGATTAAAGAGCTTAGTTGATAACCGGTTCGTGCCGGTTATAAAGGGAGTGAAGGATTATGGCGGTATTCGCCGGTGACAGGGCGATCTCTCACGAGAATATAACGTACCGTACATTTAAATATCATTTATCATGCCTATGGTTCGTGTTAGTTGCTATTAGAGTTTCGGTTACCGCATAAGGGTATGTCTATTTAGGGTTTTCGTTATGTTTTATATTATTTTATTATATTAATTTATTTCAGATTTATGACTGTGGTGGTTTTGGTTTGGTGCATGAATTAATGTAGGTATTTGTTGTAGGTATGAAAAGTGGCTTATTTCCTGGCAATGTTGGTTTTCCTTACTTTTAAGCTAAGTTTTATGAGTTATCTAGTAGTTAGTTCTATAGTTTCAGCCTTATTCGGGACACAAATGAAAATTTTACTTTTCTTCCATTATTATGCTGTTCTTGAACTACGGGTAGCAATGGGTTTCATTTTGACAGTTCAACAACATTCATTGCATTATTTACGTTGTTGAGCAGACACATTTTTCTAACATATGGAGCAATGGATTAGCAATATGCATCAAAATGATTCAAATTGAAAGTAATAGTGTATTACGCAATTAGGGTGTTGATTACAATCAATGAATACAAAAATGTTTGAAAAGGACAATTTCCATGAACCTTTTGTTGAACACAAGAAAATAGTCGTCTTAAATGGTTTTGATAGAGGCACAAAACCATGTATTTGTTAACTATTTTCGTAACCAGATGAAAATGTTTGTAATTCTACATAGGATTTAATTGTGTTTGCGTATCGTGTATTGTAATAATTTCGGTCTAGTTTTATTGAACAAACTCGTGTCTAGACAGTTTCAGATTACATCATTTTCGGCTGTTATTTAAATCAGTACTCGAAATATGAGTAGAATTACTGCTAAGGCTTTCTAAAGCTTTGCTACAACTAGAATGTATCAATAAAGAAAAAAATGTTTTATTATCACAGGACAATGAAGCATTTTTTTCTTTCATTCCTTTCTTTTTCTTTGCCACTATCATCACTTACCTACTGAACATAAGAGCGAGCTCCATTGTCGGTCCTCACAAGACGAAGCTTTATTATGCTGTTAATATGAAGCCTTAGTTAAGTAGGTACTTTCTCAATCACTTTCGAAAAAAACGTATGATTATGCCAATTCCAGGAATCTACAACTGCTGAATGTTTGTTGTGTGTTTATTTGGTGTACTATATAGTGTCATCATCATCTGCCCAGCCTTTTCCCAACTATGTTGGGGTCAGCTTCCAGTCTGAACAGATGCAGCTGAATACCAATATAGAAGGATTCGTGGTATCAAGTGTGATCTATTTATTTTATTTATTCGCTCCTGGAACTTAGCAGTCGACGTAGAATCGTCTACATACACTATTATTCAAAAAGTTATAATTACTATCCAGATTGCGCCATTTCAACTAACATGATTCACAACCCCAAGCCGAATTACTGTAAAAACCTAGCCCACATTTGCGGCAAACAATTTTGTCGACACCGCAAAATTTTCGCGTTAAGGGACTTACAAAAACATTGTACGCTTAACTTGGGTTACAATAATAATGTAAAATATGATCTGAAACTCTACTAACTAAACCGGATTGCTAACGATAAAGTGCGCGAATAAATCAGGGAGGCGGCTTCCTTCGCAGATTTTCACGTAATAACCACCGAGTTTCGGGGAAAACTGCGTAATTTCGCGTCGTTCATATCTGACGTGTAATTGATGAGTGTGGGCCTGTAAGCTATATATTCCTAACAACATCAAACTCAAACTCAAAGCATTTATTTCAATTAAAACATTTACAGGCACTTTTGAATTATCAAGAAGTCGGTCAGTTAGAAAATATGAAGCTAGTTGCCCATTTCAAAGCGTAGTAGGAACGTATGGAGAAGAATGGACAAGAAACTCCATGGACACCCTTTTAAATTATATTTTTACAAAAATATTAGTTACATCATTATTACTTAATATTGGATTTATAATTATATGTGAGAACGATGTAAAAAAAAAGACGTACGCGTTAAAAGCGTCCAGAGTACAGCAAATAGTAACAAAACAACAATCCAAAAATAATATAAATAAAAATAAGCCAAGGCAGCTAACTGACGACCAGCTCCAACTGAAGGCGCCCGTTCACTAACATGACGCATGGATCAGCACCATTCAGCTCAACCATTTTGAAGGAAGCTAAATGATCCAACACGCACGCCACCGTCAGCGAGACATTTGAGTGAGCATAACATACTTTCTGCCGCCAGAGCACATTCAGGTCAATGAAAGACATATTATCCGGTAAATGGTAGCTCTATAGTACATAGAACTGACATCTGTGCTACGCAATTATACAATACAAAGGAAATTGAGTTAATACAATGCAAAGATAGTCTCATAGGATCATCATTTCAACGACTTGTTAAAAACGTTAAAGTGTAAACACATCAACCGCGCGATCATTTCAGCAAAATGTGTTCACATCTTAATGAAGATCGTTCGATAATTTTAGCTATGAAAGAAATGTTACTATTTGCCTTTTTTAGTGTAGCGGAGGAATGAAAGAAATGTCGTGAGGAAAGCTTTAAGTATGAATGTGGATGGCTATAAGAGTAGGGGGATGCCAAAGAAACGATGGATGGACTATGTGAAAGATTTATATGGCTAGAAAGGGGGGGGGGTGACTACCGACATGTCGACTAATAGAGAAGTATGGGAGACAAAGTCATGTTTCGCCGACATTAAATAAATTGGGATATTGATAGAAGAATGATGATTTGCCTTTTTAAGTGTGAAAACTTCATCACTTCTATAAAAAATAAAATTATCTTTGATATAATCACACTTAACACTAATATTATAAGGCGAAAGTTTGTGAGTGTGTGTTTGTATGTTTATTACTTCTTCACGCTCAAACGGCTGAACGGATTTGGATGAAATTTGGTACACAGATAGTTTATAACCGGGATTAACATATAGGATACTTTTTATCCCGATATTCCCACGGGATCGACACTTATGCGGGTGAAATCGAGGGGCGCTGCTAGTGTATATCCAGTGTGTAGTGTGTAGCATAAGTCTTCGTGCCTTTGTTTGTCCGTAACAGTTACTTGGGTCATTTTTATTCGATAGTGCTTCGATTTCAATTCTTTTCACTTTTTAACGAGCTCACGTAGGCATTGTCTGAAATATCTGATCTCTGTTGAATTCATTCGGTCTGCGATTATTAAAAAGCTGGGGAATTTGCCTGATTGTAGATAATGGTTAGGAGATCGGGACATTTTAATGCCTCTTCGGCCTGGGTTGCCAAAATTATTAAACTGGAATTAACGGTCGAATTCGGTAATCGGAATGGCCTCATTGTGTTGGTTCGGCCTGACACTGTTAATTTTCAGTTGATAAATTGTAGGTAGGTAATTACAACGGGAACATTACGTAACACACAAGTGCAATTGATGGAAGTACAGACGCCAGCACATCAAGCTACCCGAAACTGTCAGATTTTCCCAATCAACTTTGAACCTAACGCTTTAGCGATAAAGTTGAAAATCTATTAAAGAAGTCTGACAGATTGTAGTAGCTTGATGTCCTGGCGTCTGTATCTATCTTTCAGTTGGACAGTTTTACGGCGTCCATTGCGTTACTTACGTTGTTGAGTTGCCTTTTTTTTTCAAACCTATGAAGCAATGGATTAGGAATGTTGCTTAAAACCCTCGGATTGTTATTGAAAGTGTGCTACGCAAGGATGCAGGAGGTAAATATTAAGCAATAAGTAGCAAAGCAATTAACTATGTACACATATATTATACACATATCCTTTGTGATCATTCAGGAAGCGAAAGATAAGCAATGACCTTCGTGATTATAACAATAATTAATTTAATAATTACGCATTACTAAACAAAGATATCATACCACAGCTGCTGGACTTTTAAGGACAAAGTAGGTATCTGCTCCAACAATTTGCGGATCGATAATAATTTTATTAATGATCGTTTAACCTGCGTTGGTGAATAAAGAGGGTTCGTATAATACGTTTACTATAGATAATAATAATAATAATAATATTCCACAACTTTCACACAACGCCATCTAGTCCCAAACTAAGCAGAGCTTGTGCTATGAGTATTAGACAACTGACATACATATACAGCGTGTAACGGAAGGGGGGTATCAACCCTGAAGGAGGTGAATGTGCTCATGAAACTCAACAACTTTCCCCAAAGAACATAGGTCGAATATGAAAAAAAAATTTGGCCCTCCCTTACAAAACTATGGGAGGGCCAAATTTTTTTTTCATATTTCGACCTATGTTCTTTGGGGAAAGTTGTTGAGTTTCATGAGCACATTCACCTCCTTCAGGGTTGATACCCCCTTTCCGTTACACGTTGTATATTTCTAAATACATACATATTATAGATAAATTACACCCAGACAAAGAACAAATGATACTTACTGTCTTGTTTACCACCGGGTAGGTATTGATCAATTTTTCTAGCAAATAAAAAAAAAAAAAAATAAAAATGTTTATTTCAATAACTAATATTTTCATACATGTTTTGTTTTAGCCTATACTGTCACACTGCTGGGCCTCCCCAAGTGTTTCCAGGAACTCTTTTCCCGCGCCACCTCAAATCAACCCTCAAGATACGATACGCGTCCAGTCATCTCACCACCTCTTTCTGGGCCGGCCGAGGTGGCGCCGTTCACCTTCGGTCACTGCTTTCCATCGGTCATCGTGCATGCGGCTGATGTAACCAGCCCAATCCCATTTGAGCCTGGCAGCGTACTGGACTACGTCCATAATATACGTTTTGGAACGCAGAGTGGTGTTCCGAATTTTATCCTGTCTTTTTACACCCAGTAAAAATACTACTGTTGCTACTGCTGCGTTCCATGGGTCTTTGTCTAACTTTAAGGAGAAACATTTTGCAACTCGGTAAGCGACCAACAAATTACGATGGATTTTTTGTGATGCTGATGTGAACCAGGCCTTGAAGATACGGCCTTTATGGATGTAAGAACATCTTATCTCCCAATTTAGACACAAACACGCAAGCACTTCCATGAATAACAAGGGTAACCAAGCGATAGTTCATTAATTCACCTGCTGCCGAACTTTCCCCACCTTTGTTTGTACAGATCTATCCGAAATCCAAATTTATAGCCTACTAGTAGGGTGTCCATAAATTACCAAGTGCTTACAACTTATGTCGTCTCCATTAGCATCGTTTTTCTGCCAATTGGGGGTTAGCAGATAATTTATTGTCTGCGAATTTGCGGATTTGCACAAAGTTTCTTGGGGCTTCTAATATATCGTAGTCGATTATGATGTTTTTTTGTTTGCAATAGAGCACTGAAGAAGTTATTTGTAGAGTAATTAAGTTTGGTGTGATTTGTGGTTATATAGTAAAAGGTAAATAATTACCTTATTGGTGATGTACAGACACCAGCACATCAAGCTACCCGAAACTGTCAAATTTTCCCAATCAACTTTGAGCCCAATACTTTAGCGATAAAGTTGAAAATCTATTAAAGAAATTTGACAGATTGTAGTAGCTTGATGTGCTGGCGTCTGTGCTTAAGAAAGCTCAGGTGCGTAGTACTCGCAACCGGCGTGCGTGTATGACCATAATGTATGAACGTAAACGAAGCAAAATCAGTATATAGGATCATAGCAGATGGCGTACTGTAGTTTCTGTCCACCCCCATGGGAAGAAGGCGTGAGTTTATGCATGTATCTAAAAGCAAATCTAAGACTAAAGTTTAAAACAGAAAATCAAATTTTACGAAGTACGCATGTCTTGTCCCCAAACCAGGCTCTGGAACTGACATGTGTGTATACAATTTGCTAAACACTATGTACAGGTTGTTTGTTAGAAGGACCGACACAACTTTCTTAGGGATAGGAAGTGTCATATGATCCTAGTTTTCATCCACAACACCTGTCTTAAGTGTCACGGTAGGTCATTGAAATAATTAACATGTTTCTTTTTAATCACCCGTATTACTGTCACAACTTTTTTGTTTGTGGTTGTAACAAAGCGCAATGTTTTTGGTGTTATCCGCAATTGGTTATAGAAAATGACTTGGGTGCTTCCAAATTCGTAAAACTGTGTTAAACAACGAAAAAAAATTACTTTAAGAATTAATAATAAGTAAAAATGAAAAATAAAACAATTTCGTGCTGGCAAATGACATCCCCCATCTCACAAAAGATTGTGTTGGTCCTTCTACCAGACACCCTGTATATGCATTCGCAGAACGAAAGGGTTTGGGCCTCTCAACCATCACTAGTATAATGGTTTTGGTTATACATAGCATTACGCCTTGTTTTCCCGAAGGGTGTGACAGGGGTGTACCTAGAATACACCTATATATCGCCAACTATGTTTATATCCCATGTAATAGGGGACGAGTCTATTGCCACCAACTGGGCACAAATCCAGAATTCGGGCTGCTACTGAGAAATTCTTGATAGAAAACCCTAATAAAACTTTGCCTGACCAGAGAATCGAACTCAGGACCTTACGCTCAGCGGTAGCGCTTGCGGACCATTAAACCAACGAGGCAGTCATTTTTGTTATAAGTGGTTGAATAATAAGTTTCTGACACTGTGCAAGTAAGTGTCTGACACTGTGCAAGTAAGTGTCTGTCACTGTGCAAGTAAGTGTCTGACACCGTGCAAGTAAGTGTCTGTCACTGTGCAAGTAAGTGTCTGACACGGTGCAATTAAATGTCGGACACTGTGCAAGTAACTGTCTGACACTGTGCAAGTACGTGTCGGACACTGTGCAAGTAAGTGTCTATCACTGTGCAAGTAAGTGTCTGACACTGTGCAAGTACGTGTCGGACACTGTGCAAGTAAGTGTCTGACACTGTGCAAGTAAGTGTCTGGTACTGTGCAAGTAAGTGTCTGACACTATGCAAGTAAGTGTCTGACGCTGTGCAAGTCAGTGTCTGACGATGTGCAAGTAAGTGTCTGACACTGTGCAAGTAAGTGTCTGACACTGTGCAAGTAAGTGTCTGACACTGTGCAAGTAAGTGCCTGACACTGTGCAAGTAAGTGTCTGTCACTGTGCAAGTAAGTGTCTGGTACTGTGCAAGTAAGTGTCTGACACTATGCAAGTAAGTGTCTGACGCTGTGCAAGTCAGTGTCTGACGCTGTGGAAGTAAGTGTCTGACACTGTGCAAGTAAGTTTCTGACACTGTGCAATTAAGTGTCGGACACTATGCAAGTAAAAATTAACCTATAATGTTCCTACTGCTGGGATACACGCTTCCTCTCGGTGAGAGGGAGTGGGCCATAATACACCACGCGGGCCCAGTGCGGGTTGGTAGATCCCACATGTCTTCGATTTTGTGGTTCTAGGACCTGTCGGTTTCCTCACGATGTTTTCCTTCACCGTTTTGAGAGCAGTAGTGATGAAATAATTTACTCTAAGTATACCGCCTGTCTGGATTCGAACCTACGACTTAAACTCGCAAGTCGCGGCCGTTAGCACTGGGCCACCACAGCTCCATAAGCATTTTACTACACACTAAACCGCTACAGTTTATTCGTTTCGTCGACTCTCGAGAGTCAACTGTTTTTAAATAAAGGGTTCACAAAACCGTGTTCCGTCCATTTGTTTTAAAACGTAAATAAACGAAGCTGAAAATAGCTTTTGATGCAGCTTCCTTTAGCAGTGTTTGTTTGTTCTCACTGATATTGTGCAAGGCTGCGCGTAACATTATAGAAGGTGTGTTTACATCGCGGTGCACAATAATTCACTACACAACGTGCCATCATTAATTCGATTGTGTGTTCATTTTTACGTATTTCGAAGAAAAGCCACTTAGTTCGGTTTCTTTGTTGATTGTTTCAGGCTATTGTGAGTCCGTTAAGATGTTTTGAGGAAAGAGATAAAACATATAAGTTCTTAAGAATAATATTTATGATGAAAGAATAAATAAATATTTTTAAATTGTATGTTTTCGGAGAGTACTAAGAAGGTATCCTGTAGCTTTTGATAAAATAATAATGATCAAAGGTCAGGCATTAATATAACGAACGCGAAACAAAATTCTCAAGTTTGGCGACATGTTAGTACTATAAAATAATTATTTCGTACACACGACGTCATATCAAGCTATAATTTCCAGTTTTAGCTGAGCTCGCATTGTATAGGCTTTTCGTATAATGAGAAGTCAGCTTATACTGGAAAAATATAGCTTGATGCGGCGCCGTGCGTACCAGTATTTTTTTTATAAAGGCCACAATTATCAGACCAAAAATTGCCCTTACTAACACAAAAAGAAATAACATTGTACAAAAAAAAAAGAAACCCGTACAAATTCTCTGTAGGGACTATTGATTTATTTCCTTTGAAGCACTATTGGAAACACAATAGGTGTATTCCGAATCACCAAACGTTACAATACCGATTACTCAATAGAACTATAATATAATATAATAATAGGTACTTATACCTGGTATATAAAGCCTTTTAAACAGAATGTATTCTAATAATTATTGAACTGAAATTGGTGGAACCATAGAATATGAATGAATAGAAGCGACAGCTAGTGCTGGTATATTGGCGTGTGCTGGCTGACGTATTAGTTTATTTTAATGTTTTGTGTTTCGTAACGTTAATTACTTATTATTGTATATACCTAATTAAGTTTTTCTAACTGAACAGACAACTGTACTGCAGGGAGTTGGTTCCGCCACTTCTTTTCTCCAGCTAAAGCACTCGGGAGTGGAGAAGAGCAGGTGTTTTGGGGGACTGTCTTTTGTAATTTTGACGTTCAAAAAGTGTCGATTCTCAGCCTAGTTTGAATAAATGACTTTTGATCCGTCCATTACACATCGAGAACCTTCCGTGTCTCGGAAAACACGTAATGCTGTTGTCTCAGCTGTCATTCCTAGATCTATGACAGTCGTTACGGGGAGCCAGAAGTCCAAAAGTCTGACATCCAGTCTTATCAAGGGGTAGCGTGTTACCCAGTACCTCGACTGTGGAGATAAGACAGGCAGTCGCTCTATTTTTAATACCGGTATTCAGCTGCATCCCGAAAGACTGGAAGCCATCCCCAGTATAGTTGGGAAAAGTCTAGACAGATCGATTGAGAAAGCGACAACTAGAACATGTAAATACGTTTAGTGTCAAGGCGTTTAATATATCCAAAATGTTCAGTACTGTATCGCCGTGTGTAGTGGATGTTACCAAGTCATCATCTGCCTAGCCTTTTCCCAACTATGTTGGGGTTGGCTTCCAGTCTAACCGGATGTAGCTGAATACTGCCTATCTGGCCTCCACAACCCAGTTACTGGGTAATACGATACCCCTTGGTAAGACTGGTTGTCAGACTTACGGGCTTCTGACTCTACCCGTAACGACTGTCAAATATTTACGAATGACAGCCGGGACCAACGGCTTAACGTGCTTTCCGAGGCACGGAGGGGTCTCGGTGCGTAAAGATGGTTACCCATCCACAGACCTACCGCGGCAAGCGTAGCTTAACCTGGTCGATCGACCTGTGCGGCTGTTATTATTAGCCATCACCCCCCACCTGGTCGATCTACCTGTGCGGCTGTTATTATTTAGCCACCACCCCCCACCTGGTCGATCGACCTGTGCGGCTGTTATTATTTAGCCACCACCCCCCACCTGGTCGATCTACCTGTGCGGCTGTTATTATTTAGCCACCACCCCCCACCTGGTCGATCGACCTGTGCGGCTGTTATTATTGAGCCACCACCCCCCACCTGGTCGATCGACCTGTGCGGCTGTTATTATTTAGCCACCACCCCCCACCTGGTCGATCGACCTGTGCGGCTGTTATTATTTAGCCACCACCCCCCACCTGGTCGATCGGTTATCGAAACATATATAAATATGTTTACTTATGCTCTAAAAATAACGCAATGATTCCTCAAACATAAACGTCAGAATGATGTTGAAATGACTACAAGATTGAAGCAACACTAATTTGTAAATAATTTCCTGCGTACACATTGCAATATTTATTTACATATATATTCATGGCTAATATCACACAATTTGGCATTGGTTGCCGTTAAACATAATATTAGAACATCTGTTTAGAAAACTGGATAGGTAATTTTCTGGTATGAGTATTTTGGTATTCATCCAACTAAGTGAATAAATGTGAAAGTTCAATCACGTAATTACGAATGAACGCATAAGGCTGCAAGGATTCTAAATAGAACAGAGCAAAAATTGATATAGCATGGATCAGATAGGTGAGGTCATATTTAAGGGTGTGGTGTGTTCAGTTTGATGGCCTATCAAGTTGAATAACTTTCTCCATGGGATCAAAACCGTAATCGCGAAAAAAATATCTCTGTCTCATACAAAACTTCAATACCTAATCGACACAAATGTATGAGACGGCTGATTATTTTTTCCCCGATTACGATTTTGGTCACATGGATGGAGAAAGTTGTTCAGTTTATTTGTCTGTACCACATCCTTAAACACGACCACATATTTCTGATACACGGTGTATACAGGACAGTCGAGACATCGTTGCGCAAAAGGTAAACATGAATTCAGCCGTGCGATTCTGTAGCCATCTCACCGTGAAAGCTTGGGTGAAGTGAGCGTAGAGTGAGCTGTCATTCGCTAGGGATTAACACTATTAAGTGTTCACTTCACTTATGATATCACGGTGAGATTTTTTACAGAATCGACCAAATGCACACGATTCTAGACTCCCTAGTCTAGAAATGTTTCGTCAGATATCAAAAAATATTCTGGTAAGTAAGTTTAAAAAAAATACCGACTAAAGATTTTAACGCAGGGCCACAGGCACCCTATTACCACATAAGGTACTTCACGTATCAGATAACGGGGTCTGGATAGCAGCTTCCCAAGTAATAACTCTTCTGAAATAGCAAACTCCCCTATCCAAAACAAACGAACGTCCCGGCGGACTTGATGAAAACAATACCCTCCTATAACAAATTGATTCCAACACAGTTTACAAACACACATAAATTCGGTCGATATTCTCTTAATCATAAACCTTCCTACAGGTCAATAATAGATAATAGTTTACCCAGTGTTCCGGTAAATAAGGGATGTGACGTCATTCAGCTATGAAATCTAACCGCAAACGATCTTGTACAGGAACTTGCATATAATTATTAATAAATATTAAACAATCGGTCCGTGTAACATTTTGTCGATGGATGGAAATATTTCAAATATTCGGGTCAGGGTCGGGCCCTCAATTTTTTTTTGTAATTTTCCTCTGGGGGTGCCTCGACCAGATGACGTAGTGGTGTTTAATGGAACGTCTGAACCGATGAGTTTTTAACTTAATATGATTAAGGTTATGCCGACGACGTGTCTAATACGCAGTTTCTAAGTAGGTGTTGTTTGGTTCTATTATGGGTAGCAACGAGTTGGTGGTGGCTACGCAGAGAGTAGGTGTTTTTAAACAAGTTTTTACTTTACATAGCAGGTAGCATAAGACTACATTATTCCTACATGAAGAAAACGCATCATTTTCGGAGTTTAGATGCCCAAGGATCCTTCAAAATTTGAGGAGGTATAAAAAAAAAACTATCAATAGAAGTCTGAAAACGTTCGATTTCTCACTCTTTAACATACTAGGCATTCAATAAACAATTAAATAATCATGTATGTTTGCTATATCACTACCCTCTGCTTGTTTATCTATGAGGTTATCCTCATATCAAAGGGTTTCAAAGGAGAGTGGACCCTTCAGGCACTATCTACGTAAACGTATATTTTATGGCATGGGTGTTATAGCAGTCCCTTCGTAATAAAAAAAAAATAGTTGGCGGTCTTCGACCCGCTTTATATTGCAATATGCGACGTGATAAAAAGTTTGAGTATGGGTGCTTCTTTGTTTGATCTAAAGTGACGTAAAGCTGCATTTTCACTTAACGTTCGAAGCGAACAAGCGTTTGTTTGCGCGGTAAATGAAAAGAATTGAGCGAGCGAACAGATTGTTTAGTGACGATCGGTTGCACTCGGCGAACAATCGCTCGTTCGCTTATTCATTCAGCGAAAACGACGTCTCCGGCGAGCGAGCAGCAGTTGCTCTGTGCATTCGCTCGACGTTCGACGTGCTCGGTTGGTGTTCGATCTTTTTTACGAGCTTTTGTTTAGAATTAGTGTTAGTTTTCTCGTTGTAGTGAAAACATATGTTTTCTGTTTTGAGCAAACATCGGCAGAACAGCAAACATATGCTCAAAAAAATTGTTCGTACAGCAGGGTAGTGAAAACACGGCTTGATAAGAATTGTAATATTGTGGGATAAAACTGAAATTGTTGTTGAAAAACTATTTATAACAATTTCAGGTGAAGTGCGTGGAAGGTGCTCGTGACCTATAAGTTAACGCTAGATCTGGAAACGATTTTTAGATTTCCACTAAAGTATCAACTTGAGGGCTTTGAATAAATCATCATCATCATTTCAGCTGAAAGACGTCCACTGGTGGATATAGGCCTCCTCAAAGCACTTCCACTTCGACCATTTATGTCCTTCCTCCATCCTTGTATTTATCCATCCTCCAAATAAATATACTTCACTAATAATAGCGGAGCTAACTTGTTTCCACCAATATTCTCTCTTACAAGCTTACTTAAAAATCAAATCCATATTTTAATAACGGTTCTAAAAAATAGGTACCTGCCGGTCGATTCTGTAAAAATCTCACCGTGAAATCATAAGTGAAGTGAGCACTTAATAGTGTTAATCCCTAGCTCACTCCACGCTCACTTCACCCAAGCTTTCACGGTGAGATGGTTACAGAATTGCACGGCTGTGTCTGATTAGCTGGTACGTCCGATTCTGACTGGTTGTGACGTAAAAAACTTTGAACCGAGGAACAGAGGGCGTCCCTAAATAAAAATGTACACACGTTTTTCTTTGACGGCTTAATGAACTCTTCGCGTTTTTGTAACTATTTGTTTGATAGAGATGTCACTTTTTGATGGGAATGTAATAACGTTTTTATTATAAGGATAGGTAAGCTACCTTAATGATAATCTGTATAATGGATACCTACACATTTATGCGTAGGTATTATGGTATATTGGGTTATTGTACGTCATGTTTCTTGCCCGTGTCATTCATTTCAACCAGTACCTAACTACCTTCTGAACTTTTGATCTTAATAAATAATAAAGGTGTAGTTCAACTAGGACTAGATTACATGGCAAAGTAATATAATATGAAGCAGAAGCATAAAGTTTCTTAATCTAGTTAGTGGCTGCCGTACTGCTCTCCTAGATAGGTTACAAAATAACCTGTAGACGAAACAGCTCCGATCCCCGTCATAAATGGTTGACTTATAACTATATTTTTTATTTAGTAATCATTACGGCAAGCTACAAATAGAGACAATATTAGGTTAATAAACAAAAAAAAAGTATAACATTGAATCTAGAAATAGCAATTTCGGAAAACACAATTTATAAATTAAAAAAAAAATGTTCAGTAATTTGGAGTGATGTGTTTATTGTAAGTATGTTTTTATTTTCTTCTTCTTATACATATTCCTTTTAATTTGCAAGTAGTTCTAAACTTTGAACCTACCTATTAAAACTTTTGTATAAATTCTATGAAAACAGCAAACAGAAAAAAAAAAAAACAACAAACAATACTCAATTCTGACGCCTAACAAGTGCTTACTTGTTCGAGATTTCAGACTTTATTCCTACATTCAGGCAAGTTCTCCATGATAAACTTAAGAAATAGGTACATACAACATTGAAAAGATATTCTTGGATACCGAATCATAATACTCGTAGGTTCGTAACTTTCAGGGCCACGACCAAGTTTTGTTGTGAAATATAGCGATCGAAATTGACGATAGTATCGTTTTTCCTACACAAACTTCCCGTAACTTATACTTGAACTATATTTCAAACAGAGGAAACAATTTTCCAACGTAATATTAATTAGTTTCCTTTTACAATGATTCACGTTTCTAGGGAAACCGGGCTTCTGTGGCGTTAATTGGAATGCAAATAACTGTGTAGTTACCGTTGCATATCAAATATGTGTTATTATTTACATATGTGATATTATTTCTACTCTAACACATGTAAGTACAGTCAGGGAAATTAAGTACTATTATAAATTAATCATTGAGTATTTCGGGACTTCGCCAAGCGGTTGTTTGACTCTTCACGTGACCAGAGGGCTGGCCTATTTTTCGCCCAAATTGCCATCCAACGTGGTAATGCTGCCAGCCTTTTGGGCACTGACAGCGGGAATTGACAGCGATGCAGACGAATTTTTTGATGCACAATGACTTCCTCCCATTTTTTATTATATACTTGTACATAATATATTAATCAACTCAGCCTATCGCAGTCCACTGCTGGACATAGGCCTCTCCCAGACTGCGCCACAACACCCTGTCCTCCGCCTTCCGCATCAAATCAGTCTACCCCAGCTACCTTCTTTAGGTCGTCCGTCCATCTAGCTGGGGGACGTCCCACACTACGCTATATACTTGTCCATAATAAAGTGTTAGCTTGTATATTGTAATTAAGGCTTATTATTTGTATTTAAACAAACACCCTCAAAAAAAAAAAAAAAACTAATTGACTCCCTAGAAAGAATGATAATTAGGTTTATTTGTCACAGAAACAAGAAACAACTGCATACAAAAACATCAGTTAACTCAAATAGTAAAGAAAAATGCCCTACGTCAATTTGCCGCATTATAGCCATTTCTCACAACTGTCAAAGAATGACAGTTGTGATTTGGCTGTACGGATAATTTAAGTTTCTCGTCAATCTACTTAACAAAAACCATTAATTTCTATGTCTTTACTGAAATAGTTATCTTTTTACGTAGGGAAAGATGCTTACGTTAACACTATTCAATATCATAGTGGAATTTGCGTCAGACTTGAAGTATGAAAACATGTACAGAAAAATAAGCTGACAATGAGGACGCTGTACACCGTGAAAAGTGGATAGGATTACCCAGAATACTGGACATTACCAACGGCCAAGATTACAAAGACAAATACGGAAGAAATATTGCCGTACGTTTGAGGGTCAAAGAATAAAGCTAACATGTTAATGAGCAAAGTAGAGCGGAAGAGCTAGTCTCAATACTTTTGAGAATGTTTAGTCAACCTCGTAATAGCTTTATTGGTTTTGACAACAATACCCGGTAAATTGTTATTGGGGCCATCTGGAACTTCTCAGTAGCAGCCCAGAGTCCAGAGGTGGGATAATAATGAATAGATATGATAGTAAATCGTATGTACGTGTTTATAACCTACTAGCATCCACCCGCAACTTCGTTTGCGTAGAATTCGGTATTCCCGCCGTTTAAATCCTATTACCAGTTTTCTCGTAAGAATGCAGCATTTTGCCGCGGTATGTTCATCAGGGATAATGTCGGCTTCTAATGGTAAAACATTTTTTCAAATCGGTCCAGTAGTTTCGGAGCCTATTCAATACAAACAAACAATCAAATCTTTCCTCTTTATAATATTACTGTAGATTTATGTATTTGTCTAGTTTTTAATTTTTTTTAAAAATTTTACTGTCCTCTCAACCAAAGCCATCTAATCTCTTCACCACACTTGGTTGACTGGTAGAGAATGCCTAAGGAATTAAGTCCGCCTTTGTACCTTTTGTGCGAAAAGTTTAAATAAATTACTTTATTATTGAATGTAATATGCACCCTTGCTTGCAGGCAGAATACAATAACTTTTAGGCTTTAATATCTTCCCTTTTTGAACAATGTATTTTTTTTTGTTGAATTTAAAGCTCAAGGTTCAAAGTTGATTGGGAAAATTTGACATTTTCGGGTAGCTTGATGTGCAGGTGTCTGTACCAGTTGTACACCTCTGCCTCACCCTTCGGGAAATACAAACGTGATATTATGATGTTGTGTACCCGGTAAATTGATATTTTTCTATGGTTGAAATGGGTGTGTAATGTTTGGTATAATAACAAATGCTGTAATTTCACTTGAAATAACGTTCATATAATATAATTTTCATATGCTATAAAATCAAATAACCCAAATTCATATGACTTAATGTTTTATATCATATAATTTTCCTTTAATATAATAACATTTAGTATAATCTATATATGTCATTTTATATAATATCCAATATGTATTCTTTATATATAAGGTTCATTTGACCTAATTTTCATGTTTAATGGTCACAGTTCTAACCTAACTCAAATGGCACCTAACCAAACCTTCAAATATTCTATGCATGGTCGAGGGTAGGCTTGGTCGACGGAGCTCCGCTTCGCGGGGCTCCTACTTCTGGGTGGTTTATAAAAAAATAAACATGAAGGGGATGGCGGAGTCGTGTGAGCGAGCGAAGCGAGCGAAAATCCCTTCTTATCTAACCTGTCTGAGTCGGGGTGCCCTAAAGTCCAGATTGCATCCAGTTTCTCCTGGTAACAATAGTTCAGGGTGACAGATGTATAGGGTATAAAGCGAAGAAAAAACAAAAAACCACCATACCATACCACCATACTAGCAGGCGTTTAAAATCGTATGAGATTTTCTAAATTATATTAAATGAATATTATGTCAAATGTGCATTATAGGAAATGTTCGTTATATCATAAGAAATTAGGTAAAATGAAATTATATCAACAACTCATTATCTCAACTGATAACTGATCGTTATACAGTCGACTCTCGTTAATTCGAAACTCGAGGGACTCTTAAAATATTACGAATTATCGAGTGTTTGAAATATTAAATGGTTCGAAACATAAAGAAATTTTGTAGGGGACTAGTGATAACTTTGAATTATAGAGAGGTTCGAATTATCGCAGGTTTGCATTAACGAGAGTTAACTATATTAAACAAAAGTATATTAACTGAAATTAGGTTAGGTGAACATTAGATTTTTTTTCATTACTCGTATATCAACCGTTAAACACCCGGTTGAAATTATCTCACTCTCTGATAGACAAATGGATCTAATTTGTGTGCGTGGGCCCATTTAAATTATAATGTAGCGTTTCGTAGAAATTATTTACATAATTGTATGTATATCTAAATTTACATCAACATGAATGAAAAGTTATTTCCTTAATATACTCGTAAATAACATGTGTTGATAAAATTGTAGCTATTTTTGATAGCCATTTCGGGTTCTGAAAACATAAAACATTAATAAAGTAGCTTCTACTCCCACAAATAATTTAAAGTAACAATTGAGTTGGCAATATAGAATTTCTTCTTCTGTCGTATTGGCATGTACTTACGATATGAAAATACCTTATGCAAACCGTGATTATGCAATAAGCCATTAGGTTGTAGCGGACTGACAAACCAGCAGGCTAATTGTGTAACACACTATCAGTAGCAATGGGTGGTTTCATTTTGACAGTTCAACAACATTCATTGCGTTATTTACGTTGTTGAGCAGACACATTTTTCGAACATATGGAGCAATGGATTAGCAATATGCTTCAAAATGATTCAAATTGAGAGTAATAGTGTGTTACGCAATTAGGGTGCAGGTCAATAAAAGACATATTACCCGGTAAATTGTAGCTCTATAGTACATAGAACTCACATCTGTGCTATGAAATTATACAATACAAAGGAAATTGAGTTTATACAATACGTTACGCAATCAGGGTGCAGTATTTGCCTACGTTGTATGTAATGTCAAGAAAATTAATTGTTAAGCAAATTGATTACCAACTTGTCCACATTATTATACTGGCTTCTGGCCGCGATTTTGTTCGCGTGAAATTTCATGTCCCTCGACTCATCCCGTCGGATCGCATCGCCTGCGCGCTAGGACTACGTTCTGTCTGACTTGTTTTGTTTTTGCTCGGCTTTTAGGTGTCTTAGCGTGATGTCAACTAGCCTATAGCTTTCTTCAAGAATCGGGCTATCAAATACAAAAGAATTTTTAAAAACCAACTGGTAGTTCCAGAAATTAGCGCGTTCAAACAAACAAACAAACTCTTCAGCTTTATTATTAGTATATATTATTATATAGATTACTACTTCAGATTCAAATCACAACTGTCATTCTTTGACAGTTGTACGAATTGGTATAATTTTCCTGACTGTATATTTAAGTATCACAGTCGAGCAGACTAAGCAAGTTGTATTTTCCGACTATTTTACTGCCAGCTTCTAAAATACTCATATTCACCTGAATATCCGAGACTCCATTATTGCCCAATCCGCTTCAATATCATTTTAGCTGTATAAACCTATCATACCAAAATGGAATGGAATCTAGGTTATTAATGTTGTTCATCAAATCTGTATGTCATAGCTGATGCATTATGCAGTATTTAGATCAAATGGCAGCACGTGGCGTGATATCGAGTAAACACGTGTTTTCCATTATGATCGGGGTTCATATTGGGTGGACGGCATTCAATTGTTATATTTAGTGACATGCTTCTGATGGGTAGTAAATTATATTACGGGTCTAAAGTGGCTGAGACTCCGACAATATTCGGTTGTACGATCTCATAGGAGACTCGTATAGGAGGGCTTTACGTTGTGTAAATTATTTCATGAACACTGTTTACAAAACGAAGGAAAACATTGTGAGGAAAACAGCATGTCCCAGAACCAAAAATTCGAAGACATATGACATCTAACAACCCGCACTGGGCCCGCGTGGTGGATTACGGCCCACTCCCTCTCGAAGAGCTGAGGCCTGTGTTCCAGCAGTGGGAACATTACAGGCTAATTATGTTGTATACAGCATGCTTTTTTTTTACCGGCTCCAAATTTTTACAGGGTGTCCTACCCATGAATATGGATAACTTTCACTATGGAACAAATTCTGAGATCACGAAAATAAAAATCTGCTGTTTCATACATTTTAGTCAAGTAGGTATTGAACTTTTTTATTAAACAGCTGATTTTGTTTTCGTGATTTCAGAGTTGGTCCCATAGTGAAAGTTGTTCATATTCATAAGTAGAATAACCTGTATAAATTTGGAGCCTGAAAAAAATCATCCAGTATAGGAGATTTTGTCTTTGATACCGAACGAAAAACTTAAGAAGATGAAGACGGGCGTCAAAACCTACACAAAGATAATTATGTACTTAAACGAAAAACATACTGTATATGGCTGTTTCAAGTACAAGGAGGGAAGGGTTAATTTAAAATTAAAATAAAAAAAATCTATTTTTTTGTACAAGTATGTAAAAAGGAGGGCAAATAATTAATCAAAGGGCATCAAACAATTCGTCCGCATCGCTGTCAATAGGAAACGTGCCCAAAAGGCTGGCAGCATTGCCACATTGTATGGCAATCCTGATTCTTTGCCCAAATAATAGGCCATCCCTCTGGTCACGTGAAGAGTCGAGCAACTGCTTGGCGATCTCTCGAAATACTATATGGGCATAATTTTTTTTTAATGCCCTTTGATTATTTGCCCTCCTTTTTATATACTTGTACATATTATTATTTTAAGACTGTTAGCTTTTTAAACTATGTAAATACTTAATTTTTTTTTGTTCAAGAAATAAAACTTACTATTTGAATAAAGGAATAATGGGAAAAATAAATGCCCTTTCTTAAACCAAATGTAAAAAAAAAAAAATTTGGTATAAAAAAATTATGTACAGCAAATGGAATTCGTGCTGATGATTTGGGCTAGAAAGCCAGAAAGTGATGGTCAATTTCACAGTAATGGTGGAAATATCTGTTTGTAAACGCGGGAAGGATGCAAAGTGGTTAAATAGAATAGGCAATGGTATTTAGCTGAAATAGAATGGCTTCGACTGGGCCGCGCGCCGATTTGACGTTTGAAAGCCGGTAGAAATAGGACACTCAGAGTATAATGCTTGGAAAATGGAGCAGAAATAAATATTTTAATAATATTTCAAGGGTAAGAACCAAGTTTCAAGAATCAAATCAAAGTAAAACTACAATATGAATTACTCACACGTGTGATTTGATTTTTGTGTCACGGGGACTGACTCACACGTTTCTAAGAAGTTCTAAGATCAAAGCCGATGTAACAAATGTTGGAAAATGGGTCATACTATTAGATTTATTATTTGGATATAAATTTTAGATTGGATCTTGTGCAGTCATTACTACTTACCGCTGTTTGAACATTTAATTTCTATATATCTTCAGAAAATTCGGGTCGTCAGAAAAGTCTAAAAGTCTGACAACCAGTCCCACCAAGTGGTATCGTGTTACCCAGTAACCAGGTTGTGGAGGTCAGATAGGCAGTAAGTAGCTCTATGAAAAACACAACTGGTATTCAGCAGCATCTGGTTTGACTGGAAGCCGACTCGAACATATGATGATAATATCAATTAATAGTGCTTGGATTGGCGGATTCATCCACTTCAAACGAAAGCTCCCTAAGTGACGTGTCGTGTGATATGAGGGCCCGTTCCTCTAGTCTACTTCAGGCTTTTAAGCTCGAAAATTGACCATGGTTTATTTATTTATTTATTTTTATAGCAATTGCTTGCTGCACTTACAGTAAACACCAAAGCGCGCAGCAAGCCAACAACATAACATTTAACTAAGAAACTTCATACAAACATTAAACATAGATTTACTGTTCCACATAAATATGGTTATATATTTATTTTTGTTATAACCATAGATGACAGAAGAGACCTAAACTTCATGTTTTTCTGTGTACGTTCTACGAACTACCATTAGTATAACAAAATGTAAAAAAAGGAAGGACAATAAATATAAATTGTTCTGAATCGAACTTATGTTTGCAAAGAAGTCCTCGAACCGCTTAGTTATTTGCTCTGTTGAAAGTTGACTAAAATAGTCGTTCTTATACAAGCTGTAACTTAAATAACGCACAACTCTTAAGGGGTTATTGTGCTTATCATTATGAACATCTTTTACTATGGGACCAAACCTAAATTAGCTGTTCCCTACATTTATATTCACATAAATCGTCAAAATGTAGGGAACAGTAGATTTTTTTTCACGATTTCAGGTTTGGTGCCATAGTGAAAGTTGCTCATAATGATGAGTACAATGACCCAATCAAGTATTTTCTAACTGAACAGACAGCTGTGCTGCAGGGGAGTTTGTTGCGCCACTTCTTCTCCCCAGCGAAAGTACTAGGAAGTGGTGAAGGGCGGGCGTTCTGGGGGACTGTCTTTAAGTTACAGGTGGTATATGTAGAGCATGATTGACTGCTTAACTCCGAAAAGGCACAGCGTGATGAAAATATTATATCTATAGTTTTAGTGTTATTGTTAAATTATTACTTTACATTATGTGTAAGAGATAACCTAACCTAGCTATTCACCCGGTTTCTAAATTGAGAGCATCGAGGAAAGAGAATTCTTCCAAGCAAAGAAATTTCAAATTTCGCGGACTACATTGAAGGAAACAAGTCTGACAAGTTCTCAACTTCAAATTCTGAACTTAGAAACCGGGAGATAATCATACAAATCAACAAAGAATATAGAAGCAGACACGCACACAAAGCCAAACACACAAATGATGAAACTAAATCTGTTCAAACATGGGCTTAGGACACATAAATACCTACTAAAACCAGATTAAATTATTTGGCCAAAGTTTAGCGCTAAACATTACTTACATATGCTAAATCCAAACGTTAGCGTGGGTTCCCCACAATAGTCGATAGAACACCGAATTTACGGACAGACTTTAGAATGCAAATTACCCTTAAATGCTCGCCGCGGTGACCCGAGTTAGGCTGCCCCTAATATCAGCGGTTACTGTAGTTATAATTCGATGAAATATTCTGTACCTATGTACTTACAGAACATTGAGCTTGTGATCCTTATAGGGATTACCGGATAAGTCAGCCATGTTTGTTATAATACCTAGGTATATTTTATTATGAAACGCTTTATTATTAAACTGTTTTATACACCGTGATATATACCGAGTATGGAAAAATACATATTACGCTGACAAATCCTGTCTTGTCATCTACAAATAGTATTTATCAAAACAATCTCCAGGCATAAGTTTGAACTGAAACTGTTATTGCCAATTATCGCCAGAACGTTTTCATTAAAGTCTTAGAGTGTATTTGTCATGGCCAAATCTTAGAACTGATCATTTCATGAAGTTTTCGACCATTTCATGTAGGTAGTGGTTGTATTAGGTGAATCAAATATAAACAGGACTTTTTTTATTACAGCCGTGCGATTCTGTAACTATCTCACCGTGAAAGCTTGGGTGAAGTGAGCGTAGAGTGAGCTGTCATTCGCTAGGGATTAAAAAAGTGAGCACTTACAATAAGTGCTCACTTCACTTATGATTTCACGGTGAGATTTTTACAGAATCGACCGGCTGGTCGCTGAGTGAAGTGACGCGCTTGGTGATGTTGTATGTGTTAGGGGGGATCATCTAGGGAAGGGCGGTAAACTGCTCCGGCTCACTTTACTTTATTGCGCGCCAGTAGCATCATGTATGAGCAGGAGGTATATAAGTCTGTTGAGCAACGACTTATCATATTTTTTTTAACACGGCAGGGCATAAAACCTTCCGAAATTTTGCATCCATTGACTCTACAGTTCGATAAGAATACGCTTTCAAGAACTCAAGTGTAGGAATGGCACAAAAAAAAAATCAAGTGGAGGACGCCGTTTTCGCACTGACCAGATAGTGGAATCATTTGTGTGCAATTGGCAAAAGGCACGACCGACTACATTCTTCGATACTGGCATCAAGAAACATCCCCTGCGCTGTGAAAAATGTGTTAATAGAAGGGGAGATAATGTAGAAAAATAAAATATATTCCTTTTTTTACGAGTATAATAATACGTGCGTATTTTTTTTACTTAAGTCCGGTTTATATTTGATCCACCCACGTATTTCATGGAATAGAACATCGACCGCTGATGACCACGATGTTTCTGGCCAGATCATTAAATACTCAATCTTTGACGATATGATCAGTTAAACGCACGACTACTTCATGATGTGGCCAAACATTAGTAATCATATCGTGAAATAGTTAGAATATCCACCGGTAGAGGCGTTAATGCCGCTTTATTAAGTATTACATTTTTAATCTATTGTTGGTACTTACAAGAGCAGTACAAAAGGTCCTTCTTTATTTAGAATGTTTACTACACCTTAAACAATGTACCATACATTAATGATTTGGCCAAACGTCGAATGATATATCATTAAAAGTTGACGTTTAATCGATATGGTAAATTTTATCTGTCTATTTCATGAAATGACCGAAAACTTCATGAAATTATCAATTCTAAGACCTGGCCACGACATATTATTCACGTAGAAAGCTGGTAACCGGAGCCGATATGTCAGCGCTTGTCGTTTTCATACTTTTTGCCAAATTAGCGCGACCCGTCGGCGTCGCCGATAAGCGCCGACAAGTTCCTTTAAGAATTAGTCGCCGATCAGCGTTGTCGGCGCCGATAATAATAATAATAATAAAGTTTATTCATCAAAAAGTAAAAATAAGATGTGACGGATTAGATATCAGGAGTGCAAGTAATATATATATAGTATGTGTGTGTGTGCGTGCACGTGTGCAAGTGTGTATGTGTATATCAAAGCTTCGGTGGCGTCGAGTCGTACAAGCGCTGGCACATCGACGCTCGGTGCCAACTTGCTAGCTTCCTACGTGAATACACACTTGAAAGATCTATGTACATATAGAAATAAACATCATTTCAGTTTATTCCATTTCAACTATCTTTCATCATTTCTGTTTTTGGTAACAGTACAGATATGTATTTTGGCTAGGTATTTGCATAGCTTTGAATACACAAACAAAAACTCTTTTAATAAAAAGTAATTAAGTGTGTGTTTTTGAATTTGTGTTTAAGGATTATCTCAAGGTTTATATTGATACTTTACTGATTTAACTGAATAATATTCTACCAGTCTATAAATTATTGTCTTACTAAAGGGCATAGGCCTCTTCTCAAACAGAGAAGCACGAGCATTGATCACCAGCTATCGGCGGGTATCGGCGGTTTTGTTTCATTTTGACAGTTCAACAACATTCATTGCGTTATTTACGTTGTTGAGCAGACACATTTCTCGAACATATTGAGCAATGGATTAACAATATGCTTCAAAATGATTCAAATTGAGAGTATTAGTGTGTTACGCAATTAGGGTGCAGGTTTCCCCACGATATTTTCTATCACCGATGTCAGTAATGTCCAAGGTAAACTTAGAAAGAATATATAAATAATTATATTATATTATTATATATTATACGAATTGAAAAAGTTGCATTGGTAGGTACTTGTCTGGTTTTGAAAACCCACAATCTCGATCATGAGCGGCGAGGCCTTAAACGACTTGAATATATAATAATAACATGGTGTAAAAAGTATGTTTATAATCTTCTAATACCTCATGATATTTTACATCCATATTTATTTCGTTTTCTGGCTCAAAACTTCGATTTCATAACACAAATGCTTGGAGGCACGGCGCGTTCCAACGCCTCCGATTCAAATGCCAAAAATTTAATTACTTTTTATGATATTTATATCGCATAAGAACGTAAATCCCCGCCCCCGTTAGATTAATACCAAAAATCAAAACAAGATCAATCGTCGAAACGTTTCGCCATCTGTTTACATCCAGAGCAGATTTTTTAAGGCAAATTTCACATGACTGTTAATCGAAGTCATGCGTTATTTTCGTGCAACCTATTTACCTAAGCTTTGCGCTCCAGTTAATTAAGAGCGGGTATTTAAAAATGTTACATGTGTCTAATTCCTGATACATGACGGCGAATTGGAGCGGTCGTTGGCACACACATGTTGACGAGAGCTCTGCCAGTGTAACTTGGCCTCTCGTCACATTGACGTAGTAAAGAAATAAGGGGCAGTTTATCTTGCGTTATATGGGTCAAACGAACAATGCTTTAGGCCAGTTTACGAGCAATCTCAGTATACAATATTAAGTCAGATATATCATGTTGCATGGAAGAATGCCGTAATGAATAGCTTTTGTTCTTTGGCCAAAGTATAAAGTGTCCATATTGAAGGAAATTACTTCTGTCCATTTTGTTTTGTGATGTAAATTCTCTTTGACGTTGGAAATAAATTTTACTTCGCACTTTCTAGCGTAATGTTGACGAAATCACGTTTTGTAATATCCGGTATAATTGAGGTATTCGATGAAAGATGTTACTCTAATCTATTTTCTATTTAGTTCGGCATATACCTACTCGAAGTTTGTGTGTTATGAATTACTAGTTACGCCCCACGGTTTCGTCCGCATAAGTGTCGATCTCGTCGGAATATCGGAATAAAATTATCCTATGTGTTAATACTGGTTATAAACTATCTGTCTGCCAAATTTCATCAAAATTGGTCCCGCCGTTTGAGCGTGAAGAAGTATCAAACATACAAACACACACACACACACACACTCACTCATAAACTTTCGCATTTATAATATTAGTGTGATGGTCTCGTTATACCTTAATGTTCTTGCAAAAGTTTGTGGGAAAGGGCCTATTCGAAAGGTTTAATAATGGTTAAATAAATGAAAGGTTAAGAATGTTTAGAGATGTACAGACGTCAGCACATCAAGTTACTACAATCTGTCAAATTTCTTTAACAGATTTTCAACTTTATATCTAAAGCAAAGTTGATTGGAAAAAATTGACAGTTTCGGGTAGCTTAATGTGCTGGCGTCTGTATCTATAGTAAGTTTTTTTGCCAATTGATTCATGATTATCTAATTTAGGGCTGGTTTGTTGATCCGTAGTTTTTTATCCTCAACCAATTGTTAAAAATAGTAACTAATGGTAAAACGCTGGCAAAATGCGTTTTCATTTTGCCAAAATTTAACCAACAGTTACCTAGTTGTCCATTGTTGGACGACTAGGTAACTATTGGTTATTATAGTACTATTACCAACCATTACATAAACTAAAAAAAAATAGATGACTGAAATACGTGGCAAACATACCGCTTTCAAACTCAATTTATCCAAATTCAAACAGCAAAATATTCTCTCGTAAGCCGAAATCGTGTGATTTATCTTCAGGAATCTGTCATGTAAACGGTACAGTCGCGGGCGCCGAGCCAAACGGTTTCACTTCCCTTTGTCAGGGGTGCCACGTCGCCAGCTCGATCTCTCATTGAAATGTTACAATGCTAAGGCGTAATGAAAAGTTATATAATACGGGCAGCGATTTATAGCAGCCTTTTCTTACTGCTGAAATATTTTCGCGGTGGTTTTTGTTTGACTTGATGACGGTCGCCCGAAGGCCGGGCTTAGTAAATCATGATTTAAACAATAGCACTTGGAAAATTAATGGTAATTGGAGAGTTATTCATGTTTTCAAGAACTGAATAAGTTATGTGAATTGTAAATTCTGCTTTGTTTTATAAAGTCACATCATAATAATACCTACATTTTATTGTTAGCCATTATACTTGAAATATTTGGAATAATTTAATAATGGCATCTATTTTTAGCAGAAAAGATGTATCTACTGCACATTTTTATCTTTAACAAGAATATTGTTTCCCGCTTTTGCAACATTTTTCATTGATGCTCCGCTCCTATTGGTTGTAGCGTGATGTTATACAGCCTATAGGCTATATAACATCACGCTACAACCTATATCCCTCGATAAATGGACTATTCAACACAAAAATAATTTTTCAATTTGAACGAGCAGTTCATGAGATTAGCGCGTTCAACCAAACAAACAAACAAACTCTTCACCTTTATAATATTAGTACAGATTTTTTTCTTGAGTATAAGTTATTTTTAATCGTACCTAGTTTTTGAAACGCTTATGTTAAATTGCACTAATAAGCAATTAGTTGTTCAGTATAACAGTTAACTTATTTCATTCCTATCTGACAGATTTGATACAATTACAAAAAAAAAAGATCGCTGTAAGACTTTCTTGTAACTACTGCCTTAATTGCGTGATGACCCTACCCGCTTGCACCTAATTGGTAGTGCCGACCGGGCTCGTTTCTCAGCGTCGTCACCACACTAACCACACGTGTTGTCTCAAAGGAACAGCTCTTTTGTTCCTTTTACCGGCGATCATATGTCGAACATATTGGACGGCGATATACTTTGATAAGCTTGAAATCTTCCCGTTTATCGTGACTATAAAATGAGGACATCTGCGTTTATGTTTTCTTTTGTTTATTGTGTGTTAGAAGTTTTATTGCATGGAAATGTGTACATTTGTACAAGCCATACGTTGAGAGATTGTTTTCTTGACTCCTTTCCGCCGGTCTATACTGTAAAGTCTCACCGTGAAAACGTAGGTGAAGTGAGCTGTCAATAGTGTCCCTTGCATAAATTTGGATAACAGCTCACTTCACCTATGTTTTCACGGTGAGATTGTTAAACATAAGGTCGGCCAGTTCTGATAGCAACCTTATAGCAAACACAATAAAGATCACTGTGATAGAAAATCAGACGAATTGTGAAAGGACTATAAAGGTTAGCTATAGTACGTGTTTTACGAATTTGAACTTTATTAGCCCCTAATCGTGTCAAACTGACAGTGTCAGGAGCGCTTTCTCTCGGTGGTCGGAATATACTTGCAAGTGAAGATTGTAAGGTATCATAAATCTGTTTAAGTCACTGGAGGCTATATTAGATTCATCACTCTCCCACCCTGCATATCATGAGGTATCGTTAATAGTGCGAGCAGGCGATGCGAAGCGACGGAGTGGATCGGAGGAACCAGAAATTTCACGCGAACAAAGTCGCGGCCGGGAAGTTATATTAATAGGAGTACACTGTACAACAGACGCCAGCATCAAGCTACTACAATCCGACAAATTTCTTTAATAGATTTTCAACTTTATCGCTAAATAATTAGATGCAAAGTTGATTGGGAAAATTTTACAGTTTCGGGTAGCTTTATGTGCTGGAGTCTGTACCTATACAAATAAGAATCAGTTCTTTGCAAAATAAATTGTCTTTTTCAAGTGGAGCGGAAGTTCCTTGCTTCTAGATTGCTTTTTAAAGAACATGAGTATTTTTCTTCTTACTTTTTGTCAGCTCCAATTATATTCAAACGTTTATTTTAACGAAGAGACCTAAATTGTATCAGTAAGCTTCCTAAGCACCTTAGGTAATAAATTTGTTCCTAACGATTAAGACCGGTATCTGAATTCGAATACGGTAATAAATTATCAGTAATTTCTCTCTAGTTTGGGTAAGGTAATAAGTCATATAATTTGCATGACATTTACCATTTTACCTTTAACCTGGATTAATTATGAAAGCATTCACATTCGGTTAGCTTACCTTTCTCTAGATTTAGTAGGTATAATTTTATTTATGTCGCAGATACTGTTAACATCGTAATTTAAACATTTTGAAATTATCACAGAAGCCAACCCTTAGCTTAACTTTAACTTGAAGCTTTTCTGCTAATAGGTAGGCTTTTTATTATATTACTTTAAACAGCATGTCTCAGGAAGGTGTGGTGATTTTTAAGGGTAAATACAGAGTCAGACCATCAAACTGAATAACTTTTTTAATGGGACCAACATTGTAAAAAACTGTCAACTGTCTCATACAAAACTTGAATATCCACTCTAACTCAATGTATGAGACGGTTAATTATTTTTCGCGTTTATTATATTGGTTCCACGGAGAAGAAGTTGCTGTGTTTGATGGTCTGTACCCACATCCTTAAATATGACAAGACCTTTCTTTTACATGCTTTTTATAACTTTTCATTAATTAATGGAAATTTTGAACTTTTGATGCTATCTATACCTTATTTTTTTTCTATTAGGGCTGTACCCAGGCCCCTCTTTCTTATTGGGCATTCTGGGCAAGTGCCCAAGGCCCCGCGATCGAAGGGGGCCCCGGCCTGCCCTAATAAAAATCATTTTTCGAGGCCGCCGTTCCATTCTACGCATTATGAGTACCCGATTCAATGACAAAATAATTGATTTGCAGTGCAAATTTTCAGCAACAACCTGTGAATGCTTCCAAATCATATTACAATTATCTATTTATTTATTGTGATTGTAAAGAGATGAAAATAATTGTTGAATAATTTTAGAATTTGGCTTATCTACTCAGGGCCCCCGTGATCCTTATGTGCCCAAGGCCTCCAATAGGTTAAATACGGCCCTGGCTGTACCCTTAATAACAAGTAATTAGGGATCCGCAACGTTAACAATAATAGCTTTTTAGAATTCTAAACCAGATTTGCGGTTCGTAGGAGAGCCTCTAACATTGTACCGGTATTTTATGGAAGTGGTTCTGTAAAAGGAAAGGTGGGTGGTTATAAAGTATTCATTGCTTTTGGAAATAAGGCTTCAAAGGTCGCTGAAATACGTTTTTGCTTGTAATATAAGCTATTGAACTGTGGTCAGAGGAGAAATTCTCGTATTTTTAAGAAAGTTCACAGTAAGGTCTGTCGCAATCTGTCAAAAATACCACTAATTTCCCTACATTTTGACAAGTTTTTCACGTTTATTTATCGCCGAGATAACACTGTGATGAACACTAGATTTTGAATGTTTTAAATTACGAGAATTAGCCTTCTGGTATTTTTACAAAACATTAATAGATGGAGTCAAAGGATAAATATACATATGTTAAACACCTTAAGGTTCATTTTTTTACTTGCACCTTATTCTTTTTACGACTAATTTCGAATGAAAATGACAGTTCGAAAAGGTGAGATGCACCCGCTATGTGGGAAAGGAATTTACATACGTTGCTAGTTTTAAATTTATTAGTGTAAATTTTATGCCAATAACAAAATACTATAGGTAGTTTGTAAGAGTCGATTAAATACTTCTAGTAAGTATATCCAATGGTATTTTGAGGGGCTTGTGACAAAGTAATAACATCCGCACAGGTCGATCGATAAGATTAAGCTGCACGTGTCGCGGTTTGTCCGTGGATGGGTGATCATCTTTACAAAACATGACTCCTCCATGCTTCGGAAAGCACGTTAAGCTATTGGTCCCGGCTGTCATTCGTAGATCTTTGACAGTGATGATGAGGTCAGATAGGCAGTAACTCCATGTAAAATATTGATACTCAGCTGCATCCGGTTAGACTGAAAGCTGACCCGAACATAGTTGGGAAAAGGCTAGGCGGATGATGTTATTCCGGATTATGTTATGGTATTTCATAAAGGTTATCACGCTTGATACTAATAATACTATACTATAATAATACTTACTACTCCACAACTTTCACACAACTTCTATCTTGTCCCAAACTAAGCAGAGCTTTTGCTATGAGTACTAGACAACTGATAAACATACATATATAATATATTTCTAAATACATACATATTATAGATAAATTACACCCATACACAGAACAAATGATCGTGTTCATCACACAAACATTTGTCCTGGGTGGGAATCGAACCCATGACCTTGTGCATAGGCCACTGACCACTAGACTAACAGGCCTGTCATACTATAATCCTGAAAGATACGAGAGAACTTAAAAAAATGATATAAGTAAGGTCGCAAGCTCTACGGCTGTGTATGAGTAGGATCTACTCTACAACTAAAGGACTACATTATGCAAAAAATATCTTCTACATAAATACTCTAACAACACAATAATAAACATAAAAAAGGAAACAAAAAAAAAAACGAATAAATAAATAAATAAAATAAAAATAATAATAAATAAAATAAAACACACACACACTTGAATAATACAAATTAAAAACACAAATAAAGAAAACACACGCAATAATCAAAATTATAAAATCAAGATTGTAAAATCAAGATAACCCCGGACTCCGAGACTACACTTGCCGCACACATACAATCACGTACAGGCATTTTGCTAGCACACAGAAGCATATTCACATATTAGTACACCTCTTAATTGATCGTTGTTTGTGTTCCTCACAAAGTGAATAACCAATACTTATGAGGGTACCTTGGTGTCAAATTGGTCAGCTATACTAACTTGTTTTATGTAACTACCTACACTTACCTTGTTTAATGTTAATCTCGTATATTTTTGTTATACCTAGTTTTAGTTATTACATACGTCTGCATGCTTCGTCATTAGATGACGATTATTTATGTTAAGCGATAAAACTCATATAAGTGAACTGTATCATGTTCTTATGAGAAATAAAGTATCTTTAAACCTATCTCTGCCCAACTTCTCACACTTTGCCCAGTCGAGCAGTGTTATTTAATTTTTGACCTAGAATTTCTCAGGCCTCCCTCAGAACTCTGCCTAACTCTTTGTAGTATACCGGCGTGAAGTCATGTTACGATACGTATAGCTTCAATAATTATTTATTTATGTAAAATCCATTACGTCAATCTTTTGACAAAGCCCTGATCAAACACGTATCTATTTGTAGACGTGTACAGTTCTCAGGAAAGGTCTTTGTAGTTGTTCGTGAGGAAATGGTTACCCAGTAGATATAGCTTCTCACTTAAGAACGGTTTACTCTATAATCTAATATGTATCTTACGTAATTCATCTACACTAATATTATAAAGAGGAAAGATTTGATTGTTTGTTTGTATTGAACAGGCTCCGAAACTACTGGACCGATTTGAAAAATTGTTGTACCATTAGAAGCCGACATTATCCCTGATGAACATAGGCTACTTTTTACTGCGGGAAAATGCTTCATGCCTACGGGAAAACGGGTAATAAGATTTAAACGGCGGGAATTCCGAATTCTACGCAAACTGAAGTTGCGAGCGGATGCTAGTTCTAATATAAAATGAGTCTGTTATGACGGCGTAAACAATTGAAACACGATAATCCTGCTTGGAAAAGTTATGAAATACTTTCTCGAAGTACCTAGACGAATCTTCAATGTACCTAAGTAAGTCAGGTTGGCCCGAGCGCGTTGTTCTCGCGGCGATTTTCGCGCGGCGATTTGCGCGGACTGCTTAGAGCCGAGAGCTGAAAATCCAACGGTGTGTTTTTTTGACGCACTCTGTTGAATTCTCAATGCTCGGCTCAAAATCCCGTCGCGATATTTTTACGTCTGTCGTTACATACAGAGCATCCAGTTTTATTTCTAAGATCGCATTTCAGCCTTGTTCAGTCTTGTTTTTATGCTTGGATTTTTGTAATTGAGCACTTGTTTCTCAAAAATTGGGCTGTATAAAAGTACAAATACATTTGCCTATACTTTTTACGAGTCCACGCGAAACAAACGCATAAAGTAACAATTTAAGTATACAGGGTCAAATACAATTATCTAGCGAAACTCCGCATACTTGATGGGTATCGATATCTAAACACAATAAAAGAAAAAATTAATTACATAGTGTATTCACTTGAAATATCAGTTTCAAAAATCAGTTTTTTTTATGTAAACTTCACAGACGTGATTGGTGTCAATATCTAAAATATGTGTTATCGTATTTAGATTCTAAATACGATAACACATATTTTCTCAACTCATACTTCAAGTAACAATACTAACAAAGGCCGATGACCCCAAAAAAGAAAACATCAAATCTTTGTTATTTTTTTTTTATCGTGTTTAGATACCAAAACTACAAAAAAAAAAACATGTGTGCAGTTCATACACGGTAGAAGTGAAACCTTCAAAAATTTTATTAGGTTTATGCTTGAAGGCGCCCAGAGCAGTACCGACATTCCGACAATCTACGAAGACTTACGAATATTCCCGAACGTATGAACATGGGAGAGGGTACGGACAGCGCACAAAGAGGAGATCACAAATATAAGAAACACTATATAATACGTTCTATCTCATTCTCTCGCACTTTAAATCCTAAACATGTATGTATTTATCTCTTTTTACTGTCGCTTTTTCGTTTCATTGAGTTTCAAATCACAACGATGCTAAAGAAGTTTTCACTTCAAAAACTGCCATATCTATCACTTGACCTACTAATAAAACTAATTCCATCTAACTTGGCACACTTCTATTATCAGATCTAATTACTATCTCATTTTACGGGTATCTAAGTCCCTAAGTTGCAGATGCACTCAACTGTCTCTAATCTTAATGAGGTAATTAGTGGTATCCGTTTGAGAAGGCTCTCTGTGGTTCTAATGGAACTTTTTATACTGGGTGTCCCTGGAAGTATTGATCAAATCGAATAGGGGCGTGGGCAAGGCAATTTCCAAATTTTTGACCCTGAGAATGTCGGTGAATTTTTTTACGGTTCAAAAATGATTAATTTTTTTTTTTCAATCACTTCGCATAGTGTTCAAAGAAAAAAAATCATAAAAAATAACTATCAGGGTTATCAATTAAATTTTTTTTCAGGACGTTGTAGAAGAGTGGAACTTTCCTGTGGTTAATACCTACTTTTATGCAGCTAGAAAACATGTGTTCAATAAGAAAAAAAAAAAACATTTACTACAAAGGCTACGTGCTGGAAAAATTGTATTCAATTGATCTATACTTCCAGTGACACCTTGTATAGTTACTTGACTCATTCGGACGACCGCGAAAGGAGTGATTATAAAGGATTTGTGTGAACAGTACAAAATCTTTTCAGCCCGGTTGTGGTCGACGTTTGACTGCCTACGTCAATTTTCCGTATTATAACCATTTCATTACCGTATTTTTGGAAACGTTTTCAGAGGGGTCCGTGGCTAAATAATAACATCCGCACAGGTCGATCGATCAGGTTAAGCTACGCTTGCCTCGGTTGGGCTGTGGATGGGTGACCATCTTTACATACCGGGACTCCTCCGTGCCTCGTAAAGCACGTTAAGCCGTTGGTCCCGGCTGTCATTCGTAGATCTTTGACAGTAGTTAGTGGTGTCAGAAGCCCGAAAATCTGACAACCAGTCTTACCTAGGGGTATCGTATTACCCAGTAACTGGGTTGTGGAGGTCAGATAGGCAGTCGCTCCATGTAAAATACTGGTATTCAGCTGCATCCGGTTAGACTGGAAGCCGACCCCAACATGGTTGGGAAAAGACTAGGCAGATGATGATTTTTAGAAACGTTTTCAGTCTAATCTCAGTCTCAATCTGTCAAAAATAACTCTCATTTCCCTACATTTTTGACAAATTTTTAATATTGACTATCGCTGAGATGAAATTGTGACTAAATTTTGATCGTTTTTAATTACGAGAATAAGTGGCCTTACGATTTGAATAAGCGCACATTATAAGTTAGTCAGGGTCCCGAGATATATCAAAAGACGTAAACATAATAACAATAATAGGGCCACATCTACAAGGGCTTCGCCTCATAATACGGCTGTTGGTATACATTACTATATCAAGTTTACCCCTATGTCAGGAGCCGCACGTATTATTAATATTATATGTTTTAGTATCGGAGGATAGATTTGGGCAAAACCTGCTGAAATTCATTCAAATGGCACAAATGATAATTGAGGGAGGTCTATTATTATAAACGTTGCCATTTTTATAATAATTGTTATATTAGTAAGAATAATGTAAATCTTTGTAATCTTGCTTACGGATATTTTTTTTTTGTAAAGTGTTCTTACTCAGACATTATGACTTATAACATCGTCTTAGATGAGTATGTGAAAGTGTTATAATAATTGTGATTGAAATAAATAAATAATAATATATGTATATCTTCTTTTCTCTTACAAACTCTTCAAGAATGGAGTCATGACTCACACTGTTTCACGTGTGACTAGTGCTCACATCGCTACTATCGTTTTTTACGCTTTTATGGACATCCATCCTGTAAGGGAAACACGCATGTTACTGACGAACATCTCAAATTTATAAATAAACAATACGACATCCGAAATCGATTTCTTCGGCGATAACGTTTGTAATTGACATTTGTTTGCAAATATTTATGAATAGGTTTTGCCCAAGGTTTCGCAAGCGTAGCGTAGAGGTCGGAAATTATCCCACGCGAATGTACTACTGAGACAAAGACTAATTTTTGTAACAAATTTCATCTAAATCCATTCAGCCGTTAAGGTGTGAAAAGGTAATACAACAGACGCGTGTTTCCAAATTCTTTTTCATGCCAATTCTTGTACGAGGTTGTGCTAAAGAACCTTTAGTGCCGACAAATTTTAAATACGAGCTCCGTATCGTATGCTCCTTTAACCCAAAATATGAGCAGTGTTAAGGTGCAGAAGGGAATGTATTCTGTTTGTACGTCAACGTGACTACAAAAGCTTCTTCAAGGTGACATACTGACTTACTTTCGCTTTTATAATATTAGTATGGAATTATGGACTAGAACGATAAAAGAATCTTCGTATTGTAAGTTAATATCACATTTACAATTTAATTCAATATTTACTCGTATCTCTGTGTGAATGATGTCACTTCCGTCACAGACAGATGAGGCATTTATATGCAAGTGAATATCATTTCGTATTTTGCATTCTGCGCTTGCGCCTAGTTCCTGTATCGATTTATTTTGAGTCACTCCTATCGATAATCGTAGCGCCGATGTATCGATAATATGTTTTGATGGAATAAAACAATATGTAATTTGTTCTTCGAATGAAGGATTTTTTTGTTATTTTTCAAGTAATTTCGTCACATTTTTGTTGAAGCATCTATTAAAAAAAATTTACAGATTGTAGTAGCTTGATGTGCTGGCGTCTGTACCTACTTCTACATACAATATGTAGCAGAAGTAAACTCCAAATTAATAAAAAGTAGGCTACAAGAAACATAGTACTTAAGTATCATTTAGTATCAAATATTTTGGATAGATCTGAATAAACATTTAACTGTTTATGTTTTCTTCAAATCCGTAGGTGTGTACTTGGAATACGATTAACGAGCGGCGTATAATAATAGCAAAACATTGATAAACTTGAATTTTTCAGTATCAAAATAATTAGTAGAGGTAATTTCATGTTCATATTTGTCATTTTACGTGTAATCTTGTAATTTCATTGATACTACGTAACACAAATTCAAATTAATGCGTGATGTGCCATATATGGGTCATACACAAAAACATACGTTTCTATTGAGTTATGATTTTTGTAAATATTTTTTCGAGAAATGGCATCATATTTGCAGGCTAGTGTATTTTTTTTAAGCCAATAAGAAAAATCATGCTCTGTAGGGTTAATAATAATAATAGTACCTATGTTAACAATAAATAACTGTACGCGTATATCACTAAATGTAACTTGTTTGTAGACGCCTTGGGTTGACCTGTTAAGTCTACAAAATGTTTAATAAATAAATAAATAAATCAAATATTTGCATCGGAAATTATGTAATTTAATTCAATATGATCTAATACTTTCCAAAAAGTATTGAATCCCTTCGTAATTTAACAAAGGAAAGTCAATAAGCAAACTTGGATGAGCGGAAAACAATTTTAATAGCAACATAGTTAGGTAATCACTTTCCTGATATGAAATATCGCAGATTTGTAGGCACAAACAGAATACTCATTTTCATTATAAGTACACAGGGTACGATTAGCGGGAAAACCTATTTTTTTTTGTTCATCGAGGAAAATAATCCTTTTAAGTATGTCAGTACCCTGTCTATACTTATTTTATAAAGAGAGAATGCGAATTTTATGAGTTTGTGTTTATGAGGAGGGATACTCCGGAATCACAGTACCTATTTGAAAAATTATTTCACCATTCGAAAAATACATAATTCCAGATGAACATTCTGCTACCTATTGTATAAATCTAAAAAAATAAGTACGTGTACGTGGTATTAAGTTTTTGTATGTGTTTATAATCTATTTATGTATTTGTCTAGTTTTTTGTTTTTTTTTTTATTTTGAGCACTGTCTTCTCAACCAAAGCACCTGCCATCTAATCTCTTCACCACCCTTGGTTGACTGGTAGAGAATTCTTAAGGCATCAAATCCGCCTTTGTACCTTTTGTGCGAGAGGTTTAAATAAATAAATAAGAACACTGACGAAAATGTAAACTATCTTGAATTCATGCACTTAGTACTTTTTTTAGGCTACAGCTCGGAACATGGTCAGAACGTGTCGTATACCGAATACCTGTTAATTCACAATACATGTTAATTACCTCCGTGCGACGCCGGGGCGGGTCGTTAGTAGGTATTGGAAAGTTTTAATTAAAAGCCTTAGAAATATCTACTCAAACCTACCTGATCGTACTTCCAATTTGATATCGATTATGAGGTTCCAGCAGTGGACGTCTTTCAGCTGAAATGATAATAATATAATAATAATAATAATAATATAAAATAAGGATCCGCACTCTGCTGACCACAAATCGGATGCATCACCCACGTTCATCGGTGATGAGACTGTATATCCCGCGGAAATGCGGAGGTCGAGGCTTCTTAAATGCTAAGACTCTGCACAACCGTGAGGTATGCAGTCTCAGGGAATACTTCCTAGAAACCGATGTGGGGATGCACCGAGATGTGGCCTCGGTAGACAAGGGCCTCACCCCGCTCTCCTTAGCTAACGAGAACTGGCGCAAACCTATAGTATTAGATACTAATGACCGCAGGGAGGTATGGCAGAGCAAAGAGCTTCACGGGCGCTTTTACCGGGTCCTACATGGGCCCGATGTAGACCTTTTAGCATCCGTATCCTGGTTACGATTCGGTGACCTCTTTGGGGAAACCGAAGGTTTTGTCTTTGCGATTATGGACGAAGTTATAATGACGAACAACTACCGGAAATATATTGTGAAGGACGGCACGGTTGACATTTGTCGGGCATGCCACCGTCCCGGGGAATCAATCCGTCACATTATTTCTGGCTGTTCTCGTCTGGCTAACGGAGACTACTTGCATAGGCACAACCTTGTAGCCAGGATTATCCACCAGCAACTTGCTCTGAAGTACAATCTTGTGGAATCGGAAGTTCCGTACTATAGGTATGTGCCCGACCCAGTTCTCGAAAATGGCAATATCACGTTGTACTGGGATCGATCTATCATCACTGACAGGACCATTGTCGCCAACAAAGCTGATATAGTGGTGATAGATCGATTAGCGCGCCACGCAATGATTGTCGATGTTACCATTCCACATGACGAGAACCTCGTGAAAGCTGAGAAAGAAAAAGAAATCAAATATCTTGACTTAGCACACGAGGTTGTTGACATGTGGAATGTGAGCTCGACTATCATTGTGCCGATTGTCGTATCGGCCAATGGCCTGATGGCCAAAAGCCTCGATCATCATCTATCGAGGCTCTCGTTAGGCGGTTGGATCAAGGGCCTGATTCAGAAGGCAGTACTCCTCGATACGGCTCGCATTGTGAGGAGGTTCCTCTCTCAGCAGCCCTGACCGCCGGTAGCTTGGACCCTGCTCCCGATACCGGTGGGCTACTATTTTTTATATTTTTAAATGTCTTTTTTAATTTTTTTTTATTTTATGTTTATAAAAAAATATTTAAAAATATAGATAATAAGTGTATAAAAATGAAATAAAGGAAATAATAATAATATTCCACAACTTTCACACAACGCCATCTAGTCCCAAACTAAGCAGAGCTTGTGCTATGAGTACTAGACAATGATCATGATGTTCAAAAACTGACCGCTTGCTATATTAGCATACATACTGTTTTATTTTTCAGAAATGGTTTCTTTATTTATCTTTTATTTTCTTGATAAGTATTGTCAATATCTGAAACAGACCATGTATGGTAACGCCTTTAGCCATTGCGGAGAAAATAAACGACAGCAGTCCCCTTGCAACTTACATAAAAAATTATCCCACAAGTTGTAAATACAGTTCCCGAAGTAAGTTTTTCTGTTATATCCGTAATATATGGCTCTCATTACATAACTGTCATTCCCATGAACCCCAAAGGGTTATACGGAAATGTACTATCATGTACCCTCATTTCTGATGGTATTAAGCCCGAAGTCCCATGTGACAGAGATTGGGTGCTTAGGTACGGCCGCAAGTCGTGCGACGGGTTTGACCGTAGGATAAAATTTAATAGCAGAAGGCAAAAAGGCGCCCCAGATCTAATGCAGCTGGACGATTTAAAAAAAATTGAAAACTTGCGTTTAGGCACTTCTCCCATTGGATAAGTGCCTAAAACTCCGACAGCATTGCTACGTTGGATAGCAATGCTGCTTCTTTGGGCTAAAAACAGGCCAGCTCTCTGGTCACGGGAAGAGTAGACCAACCGCTTGGCGATGTCCCGATACACTCGATGAGCACGATTTTTGGATATTTAGGGTTTTCCTGAGTCCAAAACAATTGATATACGAACAAGTACAATTTTGCATGAAATTTTCTACTAGCAACATAATCATAGTAAACCACTTCTTAAAACCAAGATAATGGACGTACGTTTGGCTAATATGTATATCACGTCTGGAGAGGTTGGTGATTAGTGTAATTTCCCTTCGTAGAAGATTTTTTATTCTTACGGAGCTCCATGAATAACAGCAACATTTTCTGGACGGTGTTCTATTTATTTAATGAGTCATACCAAAAAGGTTACTGCAATTATAATTTTCCAGGTAATTTGTTCTTCACCATCGTCTATCTTGTGTAATCTACAAGCATGTTGTGCAATTATATACTTTATCACCACAGCTGACCAACCAAAATAATTAAGCACGAAGATAAATCTTCCAAGGTAAAAGTTCCAGAAAATATTTCATTGCGATAACATCGACGCACTTATTTCAATTTCAAAAATTCTGTAAAGAAATAACAATAAAAGTTTCAAATAAACTTCATTCCTCAAGTTTTTGACACCGATTTTATTGTTAGCAAAAGTGAAACTTACGAGCAAAGTCTGCAGAAGAATTAAGTCCGTCTTTGTACATTTATGTGCTTGAAGTATTAAATAAATAAGTTTGAATTTTTATAACTGTTGAGCACGAAATTATAATATGTAAAATTAACCTCGTGCTTGCCGCGCCTTTTCATAAAAACGACATGCAAGAACAAAATGGCGTTCCATTTTGTCCAACTACCCTGCAGAGGTTAGAAAATATAAGCGAGAATAATTCACTAAAAGTCGTTAACATAATAGGCAACAAAACTTTGCGGAGCTAGTGAGTGCACCTTTGTACAGCCAACTAATCAAAATGCAAAACATTCTCCAACAATGTCAGTGCGGAGACAACCAGTCCAAAATCCAAAGTCACGGCCTGCAAAGTTTCTCCTTACTCTAAATTAAGTAAAGCGAATTTAAACTCGAGAAAGTATCTAAGTATTTTGACAAAGACTTGAATGTTCAAACTTGGCCGTGGTTAAAACTATCAACAAATTCGTAGACTGGAATCTGAAATGTTTAATTAATTGAATTTTGAGGTAATCTAAATTGTCAAGCTGGTCTACGAAGTGTCATCTTTTGGTCGACTGTATTAATTACCTGTGGATTAGCATTAATTGTCTGTCTCTATTAATTATTTGTAATTGAGAAAGCGATGGTGGCTTAGTGGCAACGGCATCGACTTATGAGTTATAGGTCGGGGGTTCGAACACAGGCAGACGCTTTACTTTGTGTAAATAATTTTATGACCACTGCTCTCAAAACAGTGAAGGAAAACATCGTGAGGAAACCGGTATATTCTAGAACCAAAAAATCGATGACATGTGACATGAATCATCTACCAACCCGCACTGGATCCGCGTGGCAGATTATAGCCCACTCCCTCTAGAAGAGAGGAGGCCTGTGTCCCAGCAGTGGAAACATTACAGGCCGATTGTACAGACGCCAGCACATCAAGCTACCCGAAACTGTCAGATTTTCCCAATCAACTTTGAACCTTATGCTTTAGCACTAAAGTTGAAAATCTATTAAAGAAATCTGACAGATTGTAGTAGCTTGATGTGCTGGCGTCTGTACTTATTTCTCTCAACTGTCATACTGAAATACGAAGTTTAAAATACCGACGTCCTGTATTCATAAAGGCTCGTGCAGACTGGCGCGACTTGGCGTCTGTACTTATTTCTCTCAACTGTCATACTGAAATACGAAGTTTAAAATACCGACGTCCTGTATTCATAAAGGCTCGTGCAGACTGGCGCCACTTGGCGCGTGACGTGGCGCGGGGCGATTCTGCGATATTATCGCGCCGCAACACCTTTCACAATAGAGCGACGCGAATCGCGGCAGCTACCGCGATATCGCCGCGTCGCCATACAAAAGGAACATTTTGCATGGCGTCGAGGCCGCTGCGCGAATGTCGCCGCGATATCGCCGCGTCGCCATACAAAATGTTACTACTGGAGTCGCAACTATGTTGCGGCGCGACAGGTCGCTCGTGTGTGAATTGTTGCGCGCGTTTCCATAGAAATGGTTCTACGGATATATATCGCAGAATCGCGTCGCGCCGTTGCGTCGTGCCTGTCTGTACGAGCCTTAAAGTTCTAATGTACGAAACACTTGAGTTAGAAGGTACGCTTTTTTTAAAATTAAGAATGTTCATAATAGCGATGAACGGAACTTGGAAAGCTTGCTATGACGAGAGAATGTTCATCATCATCACGATGTATCGAATTTTGAAAGCTTGCTTCTTGAACTTACAGAATTGTATTGACAAGCTTCTGTTGTTTTAAGTATTATAATAACAGCCAGCGAATCGATCGCATACTTCGAAGTTTAAAATTATCATCTGCCTTTTCCCAACTATGTTGGCATCGGCTTCAAGTCTAACCGGATGCAGCTGAATACCAGTATTTTACATGGAGCGGCTGCCTATCTGACCTCCACAACAGTTACTGGGTAATACGATACCCCTTGGTAACACTGGTTGTCAGACTTACGGGCTACTGACGACCAATATTGACTGTCAAAGATCTACGAATGACAGCCGGGACCAACTTCTTAACGTACTTTTCGGAGTACGGATGGGTCTTGGTATGTGAAGATAGCCACCCATCCACGGAACAACCACGGCAAGCGTAGCTTAACCTGATCGATCGACCCATGCAGCTGTTATTACTCAGGCAGAAGCCCCTCGAAGTTTAAAATATGTTAAAAAATAATAATATTCCTAAAATTAGTTACCCCTTTCACATAATCTGTTCTCCCAAAGAGGATGACATGAAAGCTCTGAACATTTTGATATCGGACCGCTTGCCTGCCTATAAAAAGATTTCCTTTGGGTTACGACCCATTTTATCGGAGATATTAATTGATTATCAAATGGCTGACCGGCTATTAGGATCAAAACTTTATTATAAAACTGATAACAACACATGCATAAAAACACAAATAACTAGCTTCTGTCCGTGACTTCGTCTACGTGAAATTTATTAGTGGTAAAGTATGGCAAAGCAAGGAGCTTCACGGGCGCTTCTCTCGGGCTCTTCATGAGCCCGGTGTAGACTTCTTAGCGTCCGTATCCTGGCTACGTTTTGGTGACCTTTTCGGGGAAACTGAAGGTTTCGTCTGTGCAATTATGGACGAAGTTATCTTGACGAATAACTACCGGAGATGTAAATAAGAAGGATGATAATAATATATAATAATAATTATAATAATTACTAATTATGAAGGACGGGACGGTTGACGCGTGTCGGGCATGCCACCGCCCGGGTGAGTCCATCAGACATATTATCTCTGGTTGATCTCGTCTGGCTAACGGCGAGTACTTGCACAGGCATAACCAAGTAGCCAGGATTATTCACCAGCAACTTGCTTTGAAATAATAAGCTTGTGGATTCTGAGATACCGTATTACAAGTATGTGCCCGACCCAGTTCTCGAAAATGACCATGTCACGTTGTACTGGGTTCGGTCTATCATCACTGACAGGACCATTGTCGCCAACAAAGCTGATATAGTGGTGATAGATCGATTAGCGCGCCACGCAATGATTGTCGATGTTACCATTCCACATGACGAGAACCTCGTGAAAGCTGAGAAAGAAAAAGAAATCAAATATCTTGACTTAGCACACGAGGTTGTTGACATGTGGAATGTGAGCTCGACTGTCATTGTGCCGATTGTCGTATCGGCCAACGGCCTGATGGCCAAAAGCCTCGATCAACATCTATCGAGGCTCTCGTTAGGCGGTTGGATCAAGGGCCTGATTAAGAAGGCAGTACTCCTCGATACGGCTCGCATTGTAAGGAGGTTCCTGTCTCTGGAGTCCTATAACCACCGGTAGCTTGGACCCTGCTCCCGACACCGGTGGATCACTATTTTTTTATATTTTTAAATGTTTTTATACTTAATTTTTATATTTTACGGAATGTTTAAAAATATAACAAAATAAGATAAGTAAATAAATAAATGACAAAATAATTATTGGCCAGTATTGTTCCACTGCAGGGCCTCCCTTTCCTTTTTCCACTCAACTCGATCCTTAGCCAATATGGACCAATAAGAACTCATAGAATGGCCCGTGGCTAAATAATAACAGTCGCACAGGTCGATCTATCAGGTTAAGCTACGCTTGCCGCGGTTGGTCTGTGGATGGGTGACCATCTTTACATACCGAGACCCCTCCGTGCCTCGGAAAGCACGTTAAGCCGTTGGTACCGGCTGTCATTCGTGTATTTTTGGCAGTCGTTACGGGTAGTCAGAAGCCCGAAAGTCTGATAACCAGTCTTACCAAGGGGTATCGTATTACCCAGTAACTGGGTTGTGGAAGGCAGATAGGCAGTCACTCCATGTAAAATACTGGTATTCAGCTGCATCCGGTTAGACTGGAAGCCGATCCCAACATAGTTGGAAAAATGATAAGAATGATATTTCTTTGATTAATTTTTATTTAATCTTTGATATTATATTTTTCGCCTATACTAATAGAACGCAGAACCACCTTTTTATACGACTACGTTTTATTTGAAGTTAATTAATTTCGCCTCAAATACTCAAGATTATGGGTTCTTCTTCTACTTGGCGTGTCGATGGCAAACTGAGCAAATAGCACAAAAAAATATAGGTGCGGGTTAAAATACGGGTAATTAACAATGTGTCTCTTTCAATTCCTACGTGCTTTCTAAGTTTATCTTGAACATTACTGACATCGATGCACGAGAACATCGTGAGGAAACCTGGACTTATAGTTCATATAAGTCTGAAATCAACAACCCGTCTTGAGCAAGCATGGTGATCGATGCTCGTACCTTCTCTGTATTAGATCAACTGTCACTAATTACACACAATTACTTTTTCTATTGTTACCGATCTCTAGGAGATTTCTTGACAGTTGAAGGGGTATGAGACGAGCGCTTTGCCCCGCAATGGGACAATAATAGGCTAGTATTATTAAATTACTGCCTTTTCCTTAACAACCGGTTACCATGGAAACCAATCCTTGTTTATGTAATTACCCGTCTTTTCTCTTCTAACTGTTATTTACTCTGGCGATATAAAAACATAATTACTTCTGTATCTAGGGCGAGTTTGAGAGGCTGTTCGTTATGTAAATAGGACGTTGTTGGTCGGAGTGGAGCCAATATTTGTAATAGCTGTGTCACATTATTCATTTGAAAGCAAATAAAGATGCCAATGTTGGCATTGTTACGACACCGTGATTATTTTAATTGAAATTGTATTTTTATTTTTTGGGACATAGTTACTCTCGCAATATTGTGACATTTAAGTGTTGATTTGACATTTTATTCTATTCTGATCTATTCTGTTGCAGTATTGTGAAATTTTATTTTATTTCATGTAATATGTATATAATAATAATAAAATAATATAATATTCCACAACTTTCACACAACGCCATCTAGTCCCAAACTAAGCGGAGCTTGTGCTATGAGTACTAGACAACTGATAAACATACATATATATTTCTAAATACATACATATTATAGATAAATTACACCCAGACAAAGAACAAATGATCGTGCTCATCACACAAACATTTGTCCTAGGTGGGAATCGAACCCACGACCTTGGGCATAGCAGTCAGGGCCACTGACCACTAGACCAACAGGCCTAGTGAATATGAATTTTAAATAAATTTTATTTTTTAATATCTTTAATACCAAAAAGGCACTTAATGCAATTCAATCAATCAATCAATCAATCAAATCGGTTATTGCAATCCATAATGTACATTTACAGGTGAGAGAGAGATGAACGGCGCTTTAATTACAAATACTATAAGCTCCAATTATTTTATATCCTATTAATCATTTATCCATTTACTTATTCTATTGATATAATTAATTAATTTAATTATATGAATATGTTAATAGTCTATCTATTCATTCATTATTTATTTAAATATATTTAATATTGCTTATTTATTTATTCACTCGCTTAAAAATCGCCTTAAAATATTTTTTTTGTTTGTTATTTTATATATTATATTAATAATTATGTATTATTACTGACTTTATCCGTTAGATATTCCTGTACTGTGTAATAGATTTTTAAATTAAGTATTGCTTTAATTTATTTAAACATATACTGGTTTTATTTTGTTTTGTTTATGTTTTCTGGTAATTTATTAAATATTTTTATTGACATTAAATATGGATTGATTCAAGTATGTGAGAATGTGTAGTGTGCGTAGTCATTACAAAAACTTACATTTTGAACACTTTCAGACGCACTTGACGGTCGAATCTGTAACAAATAAACCAATATCATTAACCAAATTTTGTAATTTTGTTTAGAAATGCACTGGCATGGCGTTCACTACTAAGTATATATTTTTTTAAATATAAAAGCATAAGTTTAAGGGTAAATTCCGAAAACTTAATCTTATTTTTAACCCAGATGCATGCTCGAAAACCGTTCTAAAATACGGTTCAGTCGATGTATTCTCTTAAAATTTCACCATGAAAACTTAGATGAAGTGAGCTGTCACTAATCTCAATCCCTAGCATCAGATGGAACGACAGCTCACTTCAAACTAACTTCATCTAAATTTTTACGGTGAGTTTGTTACATAATACATTGGCTATATAATACCTATAAGCACTCTACAAAGACTAACTCAACGAAGGAATCAAGTTCGCGTAGCACACATAAAGTCAATCAATTACGCATTCTAAGCACGTATCTTATAAACGGTAACACAGTCATATATAACATTATTCACTTGAATCGCTGTCGGTCCCTTCTGTATTTGCCAACAGCTTTATTGCCCCGACCTGTCAGTTAATGTCAGTGGCAAATGGTTGAAATTTGTCCAAACTTTAGATCAGATAAGTAAACTGTCCTTTAAGGGGGATAAGGCGGGACGGCTATAACAAACGGACGGGCGGCGGCGGGCTAGACGATCAATTATATTGCACAAAATCGCAAATTGCGCAATGTTTTTGACCGTCTTGTGTTAGGGTTTTAATTAGTTTGAATTTTATTTCAATTTGATTTTAATTTATCTACACTAATATTCTAAAGAGGAAAGATTTGATTGATTGTTTGTATTGAATAGGCTCCGAAACTACTGGACCGATTTGAAAAATTGTTTTACCATTAGAAGCCGACATTATCCCTGATGAACATAAGTTACGTTTTACCGTGGGAAAACGGGTAATAGGATTTAAACAGCGGGAATTCCGAATTCTACGCAAACGAAGTTGCGGGCGGATGCTAGTTTTCAATCATTTCGATTTTTATACGTTACTTAAATAAATTAAATAATCTAGATAATGATAATGATGATAAGATAACGTAATACTAACAAATTATGGACATTTAAATAGACTGTTTAAAAAAAAAAATAGTTTTGTGCAATGATTGAGGCAATGTTTGAGCGAGTTTAATGTTTTATGCACCATATTATTTCATTACACTGTGTAGGATGAGTACTGCGCAAAATTTTCAATTCTGTATGGAAGCCTGACATGGTCACGGAACACCAGGCAAGTCTTGCTCACGAGAAAACATTGACGCTTACAAGCCGTAATGTTAATAGAAATATTGTACACGTTATTGTAGGTGTAGGGCCCGCTTAACCCTTAAATGCATGATTTATTTAATTTTTATCGTATTGCAAAAAATGCTATTGTATAGGTATTTTTCTATAGAATTTAGATAATAAATATATAATAATTATACAATAATATTAATATTCATACAGTATATATATTGTTTTGACAAAAAGAGGTGCGTTCAGAAACTCACAGCTATCACAATCTTAAAAAAATTAAATGACGTACTTTGTTGCCAAATGGCAACATTATGCATTTAAGGGTTAAGATAGCAAGTTACTTTAGTTGAGAACAAGTAGACACAGCTGTACCCGTAAGTAGGTGGGTAGCTACATACTAACATTTTACAAGCAAATTGCATCTGTGAATATATTAGGTCATAGGTACACGGAGACAAAAATCTTAGAAAAATTACTGTGCTGTCTCATAATCAGAGTGCTTTTGAGTGGTAATGGAAAAAATACCATGCTAGCACAGTAACAATTCTTATACTGTACAGTAAAATTTATTGGACAAATAGTGAATTTTTCCCCATCTCACTCAGAAAATTTCCTGTAGACGTCACTTGCACTCACTTTACAGTGACGAGCACAGTAATTATTACCGGTATTAATTTTGACTTATCAATAATCATAGAAAGTGTGAACATAATGTATCTGTTTGATAGAATACCATAACCATTCCATGAAAATATGCCGTGATCCATTTACTGGGAGGGCTTTAGTTTTAATTATTAATTGTCAGTCAGAAGAACAGAATAGAATACTCTTTATTATGTACACCATATACAGAAAAAAATATAGAAATTTTATAAAGGGTGACCAGTAAATATTTTTTTGGTCTTTACCGTTGCAAATCATCAAACATTGTGATCAATATCTGACCAATAACGATCATCATACGGTCTATAATTTGTAAGAAAATCGTAAAAAATCGTAAAAAAATACGAATGTCGCTAAAATATGAATATGGTTACACTAAAGCATGTCCCTTAACTAAACTGTCCTTTAGCTAACAATGTTTCGGCCCATTATTTTTCCTTATAGAACCTCTTTTTGCAAAATAACCCTTCGTGTACCGACTTTAGGAGATTTATCCTCGTTGACCTTAACTTGTAAAGGCTTATGAGTAATCCGTTTGATTTTTCGTGTTTTTGTGTGGGTGTGTGTGTGTGTTGAGGTACACAGTTAAAGGATTAGGTGCCCGAAAAAGGGCTCGGCCTTGTTTCGGCGGCCCTCGTGTAATTGTGTCAAAATAACAAGGCCTGCAGGGTAATTGTGTAACAAACTATCGGTAGCAATGGGTTTCACTTTGACAGTTCAACAACATTCATTGCGTTATTTACGTTGTTGAGCAGACACATTTTTCCAACATACGGAGCAATGGATTAGCAATATTCTTCAAAATGATTCAAATTGAGAGTAATAGTGTGCTACGCAATTAGGGTGCTGGTTTACGTTACAAACTTTTTTTAACCTTACTCTACGAAGTCTTAAAAACAACCCCATGTACACATGAGATTTGTATTATTTTTGAGAAGTGGAAACAAGATTGAGCCCAGGGGCGTAGCTACCGCGGCGTAAGACGTATCAATGATAGGCAGGGCCCCCTCAGGCGCGGTCCAATTCCCAAGCTCTTGCATTAATTTAGTATGACCACATAGAAAATCTTATATTTACATGACTGCGTCAATGAGCGGAGTTCGCGAAGCTGTATTTTGGGCCTAAGATATTTGAACTTGTTGCCATCGATACGCCAAGAAGAAGAATAGAAAATCTAAATTATCCAAGTACGGTGCTGGGTGCTGAAATTATTGAGCTCGTTTTGCTCGCTCATTTGTTTTGCTGCTAAAATCACAATGACAGCTTTACCTATCTCGGCCTAATCCAGAATGTTCAAATATTAGAGCTTGCTTCGCGCGCTCTTCGATGAAAGTGGATCTAAGTCAATGTAGATGCAATGGCCTAACTTTCTAAGTCAATGAGCTTAACTTTCTAAGTCAGTGTGCTTTAATTTATTTTATAAAAAAATCTATACCCTATATTGAAACTTCGCCGCTGTCGGGTGAAGAGGGCCCCCAAAAAGACGATACAGGGCTCCTTTAGGACGCTAGTCCTAAAGGGGCCCTGTATTAACATTTTTACGCCAGTGATTGAATCTAAATTTACGGTAGGTACCTACTTATATACCTCTACCTAAAAACCTGTTATGTACCTCTGTAGTATTTATCGAAACTAGCAAGATACTAATTTGAATTCCGTTATCCAAATGGAATGGAATCTAAAACTCATTTAACTGAATTGGAGAACTATTAACCGAACACGGAAATAACAAACACTAAATCCACTAGATTCCCATGTAGTTCGAAAACGGTATTAAGTTTACTAGTTAAGGACCGTAACACCAAAAGGAGTCTATGGATATCGGAATCTACGATAGAATATACTAATCGATGGTTTAATCTACTGTCCTAAGATTTAATGGAAAATATGAACATATTAGATAAACTTCGATTAGTATTTTACACATGGCAACATTCTCTAGTTTATCCGAACTTCGTTCGTTCGTTCATCCGTTCATTATAATAATTGCAACAAATAGATCCATTTGAAATTGTCACTGACATTTGACGTTTGTGTGACGTTTTATTATTATTCGTGTATTTTATTTCTTCGGACCTTTGGAGACACGAAAACGATGTATGAATTGTATATCATACCATTGTTTCCAATGATTGCATATTGATCTAACAACATTACAGTCTACTATAAAAAACTATTTATATCTTTCAACTTGTGTATTCCTTCGATATCTCAATCCGAATCACTGTTATAATAATTATAACAGTGATTTGGATTGAAAATTATTTTCCATTTTAATAACCACAAAACAAATCTTCAATGAATAGATACGTAGAAATGTTTGAAGCGCCCATGTTTCTGCCCATAGTTTTATTGAAAGATTGTCACGAAAAATTATGCCATCTGGTCAGTTCACGGTCTGTTTAATCTATACAAGGAGTTTAACCGCCCCTTTGGGCTAGTTTATAGTAATCGATGATTTAAACTGCCGATAGTCGATCAACTACCATTTATCTTATGAAATAATCGATGCCCAGAGATTAAACTCTTTTCCGTGGTTTAAGCTGCGATTGACCTTACGGCCTTAAGATACACTTCCAAAGCTTAAAGTATCAACATACTTACCTATTTTGTATCCACTAATCTCCTAAAGCCTTCACAGATTTATCTTCTGAAACCTAACCGGGACTCGTTCTAAAAGTAGACTTTATTACGCTTAATTGCAATGAAGCACTTAATATGCCTTTATAATTGGACTAGCTTATGCGTGCGACTTCGTCCGCGTGTGATTTGTTGCTCCCCCGACCCATTGCGTCACATGGAATCGCCCACCCGCGCTATTATTTCGATTTCGCCCAGCGTTTTTACTCACTTTTCTCTTTCTGCTCGGCTCCTTATGATCGTAACGTTATGTTAAATAGCTAATAACTTATAACCTTCCTCAAAAATTAGGCTATCAAATTCAAAAAATATTTTTTCAAATCCGACTTCCCGAGATTAGCGCATTCAAACAAACTCTTCCGCTTTATTATATAACAAGCTGCGCCCCGCGGTTTCACCCGCATAGGTCTCAATCCCGTAAGAATATCGGGATAAAAAGTATTGTATCTGTTAATCCTGGTTATAAACTATCTGTGTGCTAAATTTCATTAACATTGGTCCAGCCGTTTCAGCGTGAAGAAGTAACAAACATACAAACACACACACACAGGCACACTCACAAACTTTCACCTGTATAATATTAGTGTGACTAGTTACTGCCTGCGATTTCGTTCGCGTGGTAGTCGTAAAATTCACAATGTCTCTACTAAAATAACAATTAACAGCCTCATTTTTATAAAAGTCCCCGTAACTATTGCTTCGATTTCGCTTAGCGATCTTTATGATATTTTTGTATATTTGCTCGTTTCCTAAGGGTCATAGCGTGATGTTAAATAGCCTGTAGCCTTGCTCCAGAATAGGGCTATCAAATGCAAAAATAATTCAATCAAAAGTCGACTGGCAGTTCCAGAGATTACTGCGTTCAAACAAAAGAACAAACAAACCCTTCAGCTTTATTATACAACGTGTAACGTTAAATGCGCAAAACCTCAGACACCCCAACTGATTTTTAACTCAATTGACCTATTTCAGAGAGAAAATAATTCATTATAAAAATTGTAAAGGTTTTATGAGCTGTTTTAGTTTTACTGGCCATTCTGATCGTTTCTTGCGTCTGCGACGACGCTTTATCGAGGGAGGAATCGTCACCGGGCCGGAAATTGGCTTGCTTGACCTATTAATAAATAGACATGGCAACATTTTTAAAGAAGATTTTTTGAAAAATGTGACCTATATGAAAAAGTGGTTCAATTAATTCTGCTCGTATTTCTGATCAAACTATTTTCAGGATTTACGCATTTAACGTTACACGTTGTAGATATAGATAGTATAGATATTCGGGAAACGATTCGGTCAGTTCCAGAAATCTTCGTATCCAAAGCCTCCTTGTTTTCCTAATTCCCGGCACACATTATACCTCAATCCGAGTCACTTTTATAGGGGTTTAAACTCCTATTTTATGCCCTCCAATGAAAACAGGAACATTTTAACATGTTACTGATTCAAAAATGGCCAAATTGCTTACGAGCAGTAAAAGGTTATGTTAATTTTATTACCGCCCTACGCTCATTTCATTTTGATGTGCCCCTTTGTGAATGTGACATTATCTGAAATTATATTTCTTTCTGATCTTAATCACACATATTGCAAAAAAAGCGGACAAGAGCGAGTCGCATTCGCACGCGATTTGTTCCATACGGAACACTTCGCGTGCATTTAAAACTATTTTAAAACAAAATACGTTTCTTATTTGGCGATCCCTTTCAATTTCTAATTTGAGCTTTATAATTACTACTTTATTCTAATATTTTATTGTAATGTACTAGATTACAATAATAATATGTTATTAATTTCGTACTTCAAATACACACTTCATAGATAGTATGACTAAAAAGTTATGTAAGTAAACTTTTACAAACTAAAACAACTAAAAATGACGTAGCTCAACACACTTTGGCACATGCCTCCGTATCCAGCGCCATGTAAAGGGACATTACAGAACAAGGTAGTATCTACATACTTTGTGAAAATTTCAAGTGTCTACATATTACGGTTCAAAAGATACGGACGGACGGACAGTGGAGCATTAGTAATGGGGTCTCGTTGGCACCCTTTGGGTACGGAACTCTAAAAAGAATGGAAGGAATGGACGACGCTTTGCGCATAATTTCGCACTCGCCGCGTTGAAATTAAAAAAGTATATATTTATGAGAATAATGTTACCGCGGGCAAAACGTTGTGATTCTGTTCTCTTAACTTCTGGGAGTTTCATTCATATCATTGCCAGTGTGAAAAAAAAATAGGTTCTATAGGTATGTATTTACATTTTTTCAACTTATGAAGTAACTTCAACTTATTAAATATTGAATACAAGGTTTGGGCTATTTTATATATTTTTTTCGGGACAATAGACTGGTACACAATGATTCACAATTTCATTTGGTTTTATTTTCTAAAAAATCACCGATCCGTATCCATTCTAAAAATATACGGTGCTTATTTCGAAAATAAAAGTGAGATAATATTTTTATCTAAGTGAGATTTTTATTTAAGTGATCTTAAGAAATAAGCAGTACCTTTGTACTCAAATTATTACTATGTAATATCCATGTTTTTTTTACTGTGCGTACATAAATAATAAAATAAATAAATATCTGGCTATTAGAATGCAAGTCCTCTGTAAGAGTTATTTTAAACACCATCAGATAAAGCTAATATCGGTTATCCGTCTTAAGCTCCTACGCTCCCTAAGGTTGTCTAATTAGGAAAACAGTCTGATTCTCTTTTAGGCACATAAGTAATTCGAAATTACAAGTTTAAATCCGAATCGCCCTTCTCTCAAAATTTAATTGTCTTCGAACGCAGTAGGTACTCGTAACACAATACTCGTATCAAAAGTAGGTCTCTGTAATAACCTACTCAGCTACAAGAGAACACTCACCGAATATACTTTTTTACACGAAGTCAAGTTTCGTAAAATATGAAATATTGTTAGCGCGACCAGACAGCGTAAAATCTAGGTCGAACCCTGTCATCTAGTACATTGGCTGTATTAATAGTCCGTCCATTCTCGCACGAAACACGTCTGGCCATCTCCTGATGACATTTGTTATGGAACCATTAGGGAATTGAGAAGATTCCAGATCTGGTCGCGGCGACGGCATTAATGTGCCTTTTATGGCCCCTTCGTCATTTTCATGTATTGCTCAAATAAATTGCGCAGAGGGTGTATTTCTGCTAAGGGTCATTAGGTCTGAATTTCATATTTTATCTTCCAGTTTTTCGATTCTCTTCACAAAGTAAGGCTCAATTTTCCTTATAAGTGTTTAATTTCGTTCTTTTGTTGGAGTTGTGAGAGGCTTGACTTGTAATGAAGACCGGGTATGGGAAAATTTCTTGATAACGATCCAGTGTTTTGCAAATGTCATGTGATATATTGTATTTTTTTTTAGTTCTGTTGAAATTATGTCTATTTAACCTTTTAGTGTAATGGGTATCTGTAGATTTTCAAAATTATAATTAAAATCAAAATGCAAGACGAGAGCAACACATGCTAGAAATTCCTTCCTCCATAGTGGAAGACTAATTACGTAATGAGTTCCATGTTTAAATAGCTCTCCCTAATGTTATGTTGATGTTCAAACTTGGATGTTTAAAGTTCAAAACGTGCGCTACGCTATACGCCGCACATTCCGCACTTTGTAGTCATTAAAATAAAAGGATAGAAGCATCGACATATAGGTACATTTGTAACTCCAGAATGGATACAAATTTATCCTATGAATAAAATGTGGAAACCTAATGGGTATTTATAAATATGATTGAAGTTAAGTGACGTTCACACGTCAAAAATGTGTGGCTACTACACTCTCTAATCACTCCTTAACTTTAAGCAACTTTTATGACTAAAAGAGACTATCTATAATGCTAAGAATGCCAGAGATAGCTTAGCATAAAATATACCCGAAGCAGAATACCTTAGCGAAGAATTTCATTTGGTTCTATCGCTACAATAGAAAGTAGGTAATATTTTCAGTAGAATGAGTACTCCGATAAGTTTCGCATTATCCGGTTCGCTGGTTTTAGGTGATGGTAGAACCAGAGCTTTAGTTTCAACGATAGTGTAAAACTTGGTTACTAAATGGGCAAAGTACTAAAATATGGGAGATGATTTAGTTTAAACGCCATTAGGGTTCCGCGATTTCTATAATTTCAAACCACTTCTTTCACTGGCTCAGCAAGTTTGTCTCTCAAAGTAATTTTCTACAGTGAGAAGTACAATGAGCTTAATTTTATAGGCAAGATGACGAAGCTACGAGTACTCGTATTAAGTTTAAATGAATTCACACTTTGTGCATGGTGGTGGTGTCCAGAAATCCAGCTTCAGTTGTAATTTTAAACAAAAAGGAAATCTTAGATACTTAATGTATTTTTGGGTACAATATCGAGTGAGGAATTCGGTAACAATGGACCTAGGCCTAATCCCAAAAATCTCGAGAAAAAAACATTAATAACAATGAGGCTTAGATAGAGATCAGTTTCTATTGGATGGAGGATAGTCTCCTGCGGCTAAAGAAATAAACAGATAAAGAAAGGCTGTGAGTTGGCATTACATTCAGACAACGCTCAGCGGGGTATGAATTAGTATGGAAATATGATTAATCGTTTATCGGACCGGAGATGGGGCTTTCACGAAAATATTACAATAGAAGAGACGTAAATATTTTCGAACAGATAGCCTGACATCGTTTGCTCGTGAGTAAACGTTTTTTGGCAAGTAATGAAATAAAGGCTTTATTTTGCAATCTTTCAGCAGTCTGAGTATTTAATTTCTTTTAAAATTTGCAACATGTTTCTGATTGGTACATCAACATTGTTGTATACAGACGCCAGCACATCAAGCTACCCGAAACTGTCAAATTTTCCCAATCATATCGAACCTTATTCTTTAGCGATAAATTTGAAAATCTATTAAAGAAATTTGACAGATTGTAGTTGCTTGATGTGCTGGCATTTGTACATCACATCTCGAGCAGGAAATCACTATTTTCGCATGTTGGTATACGTCTATATATAAATCCGCTATGGTCCTCAGGGAAACCGATTCGGATAAAAAGAATATGTGGAATAAAAAAAAAATGCAGGTTTTGCTTCGGGGCCAAAGCCGGAACCATTTTTCACGTAAAAATGACTGTACAGGCTCGATGGGACTCTCGCTGTCCATTATTTTCGGAAGTTATCAATGTGTTATCGAACAAGGTTTTTCATTCAATGTTTGAGCGTACCCATGGGTATTTTAAGCGTAGATTTTCGTTGGATATGGCCCGTGATTTCGTTTCGTGTAACAGGGTAATATAATCTGTAAGTGTTAGTAAAGGCCAACGTTTTTGTTTATACATTTTTGAAGTTTTTTCGTTTGTATATTCATTTGATGGATTAAGAGATAGATGCTGATTACTGTAGTAAATATGCTGTAATTTATCCCAGTCTGGTAATAATCTTCTTTGTTATAGTCTAGCTCATGTTACAACTAAGCTAATTCGTAATTTCAAATCCAGGTCTTTGTTATTTAGAGGGTTATTTTACGAGCGGTATGACGGATTGTAACTCTGATTTATTTATGTAGACATCGTAAAACAGTACATTTATTTCGCCGTAGGTGGTATAAAAGTGAAAACTGTTCCCGATCCAGGTTGTTAGTTCGTTAGTTTTACACGTAGGTGAATGCGGATACGAAAACGATACAGAAATGGTCAGTCTTTCACAACATTTTTATAGTTCCGTTAACTTATTTTTCAATACTAATCTACAAAATAAAAGTAACTTTATTGTTTTAAGGCGTGTACATAGGCTTTTGTATTTTTTGTCGGTACATTTTGTTGGCAAGTTTTTCCGGTAAAGTTTAAATGTAAGCAGCGGGTCTCGAGGGTTATATAAACGTTTTTACAGCCTCTTGTAACACGTTCTTGTAGACGTAACGAGATTAATTTTCAAGGTAAACGAGGTTACGTTTTGTGTCTGTTCTCTGTGTTTGTGATTTTTCTCAGCCATGTACACACCTATTTAGGAGGTCGGTTTATTTGAACAAACTTTTCACGCATAAATAAACGCTATTTTATGGAAATTACTATCGTAAAATATGCTATTAAGATTTACAAAGACTTTTCGGTAAGTAGCAAAACTTTCTGAATAGCTTTATGGGCTTAAAATCTACATCAAAAGACTTTTGATGTGCCTTACAGATTTAAATGTTCAATATACATAAACCACTGTAATACTAAGCATAACTAAAATTATGTTATGCTTAGTATCTGGTGGCACGGTAGTGCCCCCGACAAGACTAGCCAAGCGAAGCGCAAGGGCACTACTTTTTCTCGAAGCGCTTCGTCGTTTTTTTGAACCCTCGTAGCTTGAGTTTGGATTATACCTGACAAACAAAATTCTCGGTTCATGATTTCAATAGTAGATTTATCAAACATATAAAGTTTCAACTGCATAGCTCTTATACTTTAGATTTTATTGATATCTAAAAAACCCCCAATTCGTCACTAACTCACTGATGATCATCAAAATTCTTAGGGTACTTCTTGAAGTCCTAGTAATCTTTTAAGTTTGGTATGTATGTATGCATGCTAGTATTAGTACACAAACAACAAAAAAAAAAACTAAAACCCCTTAAACTAGGGGATGGAAGTTTGTATGACATACATTTGTATAGTTTGTGTGTGAAGTCAAAATATGTGTCTTGGGCGTTTTGCTACCGTCACGTGGGCGTAAGGTGAAAAATTTATACACTGTTCATTACTTTTTTGTTATACAATAGTTCTTGTAGTAACGAAACGGCCAAGCCTCATATTTTGACTAAAGTGTAGAGTTTGTGAAGTTAGGGCTTGTATAGTTAGGGCGTGTAGAACTAGAAGCTTGGCTCTACATGAGATCTGATTACTTTTTGACAGTACGAGCCCTATGGTCTCGTCTTGGCAACATTTTATACGAAAATGGTTTTGGTGGGATTATATTTTATGTTATAAATAGTTCTTATCGTCTAGTTCTGAAATTGCTGCTTTCAGACACAGAAAATGAGGCCATATTTGCGTAATGTCTATGAAAGGGATATTTAATTTGCATCTTCTCAGATATATAATAATAAAAGCCAAATTCCATATACGCAGACCATTTGAAACTTATGCTACTACAATAAAATTATTAGTATGTGGTAAATAAAGCTACAAAAATAAAAATAAATGTATAATTGACACCTGTCAATACTGCTGTCTTAGTCTGTGTGTCCATCGGCAAAGGCCTAATCCATTTATTTGAAATATTAATTGATATTATTATGCTAGCTACGAAACCCTCAAGATGGTTCGACAGAAACATCGACCGTTGTGATTTAGGTATTAGGTCTTTGAAAATGAAGAAGTATGTAACACCAATAAAGCTTTAGATTTTTAAGTTTTAGATTTTTTTTGTGACGGAGAACATCTCCGCTGTCTTGCTGAAGGCAGGACAGCTCAGCTTTGGGGTGCTGTCGGTCTATTTTGAGGGTGATCAAGAACTCGAGCCCTACCTTTCCGAGACACACAGAGTAACACAGAAACTCAACACAAGTAACATAATAGTGGGAGGAGATATTAACGCCTGGAGCCAGTGGTGGGGAAGTGTCTCCGAAAACCATCGCGGGGCGGCGTACAACGCTTTCCTGGACGAGCGGGATCTCCACATCCTCAATACGGGTCAAACACCGACATTCGAGACCTACAGAGGAGACAGGTGGTGTACAAGTATCGTCGATGTGACGGTATGCAGCCTGTCACTGCTAGGCAAGGTCGAAGAGTGGCGTGTCGATAGAAGTCTAACGACTTCAGACCACAATGCGATAACCTTCTCGATGCGCTTAGAGAAGGCCTTGGAACCCCTAAGGCCCATCTCGACGCGTATCTACAACACCAAGAAGGCAAAGTGGTCCGACTTCAGCACGCACTTCAAGACCAGCCTGGCGGAAAACCAAATAACATCACATAGAGTCTCGAGTGTCTCAAACCCAGAGGACCTGGAGTCCATTATCACACTTTACACCCAAAACATCCACCGCTAATGCGAGGAAGCGATCCCAAAACTGGGCCCGCCCAGACATAACGCAAAGCCCCCATGGTGGAGTCCTTCTCTGGACCGTCTCAAAAAAGACGCACTAACCAAGAAGAGAAGGATCCGAAACGCAGCCGATAGTCGGAGACACTTCACCATCCAAGAGTACGTGTTGGCCAAAACCACCTACACCACAGCGGCAACGGAAGCGGCCACCGCAGGCTGGAAGGAGTTCTGCTCGAAGCAGGACCGAGAGAGCATGTGGGACGGTATCTACAGGGTACTAAGGCAGACAGCCAGAAGACAGGACGACACGCTCCTGAGAAACACCGCGGGCGAAACGCTCAGCCCAGACCAATCAGCGGATCTTCTGGCAAAAACCTTCTACCCCTATGACTCAACGGATGCCGAACAGCCATACCACACGGCTCTAAGGAGGCTAGCGGAGGAGAAAACCCCTCAAGGACTGTCTGCCGACGATCCACCATTCACGACCGCGGAACTGGAAATGGTTCTCCAGAACCAAAATCCCAAAAAAGCACCCGGTCCGGATGGACTAACGGCAGACATCTGCACTGCGGCAATAAACTGCGATAGGGAAGTGTTCTTAGCGATAGCTAACAGGTGCTTATCGCTGTCACACTTTCCGAAGCAGTGGAAGGTCGCCCACGTGTGCATCCTCCGCAAGCCAGGAAAGGACGACTATACCAGCCCAAAGTCGTACAGGCCAATAGGTCTACTCTCGGTCCTAGGAAAAATCGTCGAGAAACTCCTAGTCGGTAGACTGCAGTGGCACTTCCTCCCGACACTCAACACAAACCAATACGGTTTCATGCCGCAGCGCGGGACCGAGGACGCCCTCTATGCCCTGATGGGCCACATACGAGCCGAAATCAAAGCCAAAAAGATCGTGCTTTTGATATCATTGGACATAGAGGGGGCCTTCGACAACGCGTGGTGGCCAGCACTAAAGAAACAGATGGTAGTTAAGAACTGCCCCACCAACATCTACACCCTCGTCGGCTCATACCTGGAAGACCGGAACATCAGGGTCAACTACGCCAGAGCGACTAGTGAGAAGGGTACCACGAAAGGATGCGTCCAGGGCTCAATTGCCGGACCGACGTTTTGGAACCTCATCCTAGACTCGCTCCTTCAAAAGATGGCTAGTATAGGGGTCTACTGCCAAGCCTTCGCAGACGACGTTGTCCTAGTTTTCTCGGACCATACAGCCGGTCCCCTGCAGCAATCGGCCAACAGCACGCTAGATATAGTATCGGAGTGGGGCGTCCATAATAAGCTTCGTTTCGCCGCGCACAAGACCAATGCGATGGTGTTAACGAGAAAGCTCAAGTACGACACTCCGGTACTGTACATGGCGGGCACGCGGCTGAACCTGATCGAAGAGGTCAAGCTGCTAGGTCTCACAATAGACTCCAAACTCACTTTCAACACGCACGTGTCTGCGACCTGTAAAAAGGCTGCAGACATCTACAAGCAGCTGGCATGCGCGGCGAAGGTGACTTGGGGTCTCAACAGAGAAATAATTAGGACAATATACGTGTCGGTGATAGAGCCCATCGTGATGTATGCAGCGAGTGCGTGGGCCCCTGCAGCCGAGAAACTGATGACAAGAAATCAGTTTGACTCACTGCAGAGGGGTTTCGCGCAAAAGATCTGCAAAGCATACCGCACGGTGTCTCTAACATCGGCACTCGTCTTGTCGGGTCAACTCCCCCTAGATCTCCGGGTAATCGAGGCCGCAACCCTTTTCAGGATCAAAAAGGGACATTCCCAAGAGCACATACCGCAGGGTCGCGAACTGGAGTGTGACGTGCACCACTCCCAAAAACCCCACCCAGCGCAACTCATAACAACTGAGTACGCGCGCCTAGAGGACTTGACTCCCGAAACCCTGGAAACCCATCGAGTAATCGGCCCCCAAATATTCACCGACGGCAGCAAGATAGAGGGGAAAGTCGGAGCTGCCTTAACTTGGTGGGAGAATGGCAGGGAGTCACAGTTCGATTCCTTCGGCCTAGAGCCTCACAACACGGTCTTCCAATCAGAAATGTACGCTCTCTTTAGAGCTGCCAGGATGGCAAGAGAATCCAGGGTGGCCTCAGTAAGCATTTTGAGTGACTCAAGGTCGTCACTCGACCTGCTGAGGAGACCGTCTGTCACTCACCACCTGGCACTTCAGATCAAGAGATACGTCCGGGAGGTCAGAGAGGAAGGCAGGGAAGTGAGGTTCTTCTGGCTCAAGGCCCACGCGGGAACCGCCGGGAATGAGAGGTCGGATGAACTGGCCAAGGAGGCGGCACTAAAATCATTAACAACAACACCAGACTATCACAAGGTCCCCGTATCGTTCGTGAGGAGGAAGATACGGGAGGAGACTGTAAGGAAGTGGCAAGCGCGGTACGAGTCCTCAAGTACAGGAGCGGTCACAAAAGTGTTCTTCCCAGACGTCCTGGCGGCGAAAAGAACACTTAGAGATGTAGTCCTCACACCGGTCCATGTACAGGTCCTGACAGGACACGGAGGATTCTCAGCGTATCTCCACCGCTTCCATCTCAAAGACAGTCCCTCGTGCGTCTGTGACCCCAGTTGCGAAGAAACGGTCTGGCACCTACTCTTCGAATGCCCAAGATTCGAGCATGACAGAATGGAGCTGGAAGTAAAGATAGGAAGCCAGCTAAGCCAGTCCACACTCCACACCATCATGGGGAGACCGGCTACTAGGACACCATTCTTGGCATTCGCGAGCAAAGTTGCTGTGACTGCGGCAGGGGCCAACAAAACGGACGTACCCTTGCATAGTCGAAACCGACAACCCTCCACACAATCAGTCACAACATCCACGACCACACCAACAACAACAATCACTACACAAACAATAACTACACAAAACACAACACTCACCACAACACAACCAACATACATAAACAACAACCCACGATCGGCACCGGCGTTAGCAGCAGCAACTGCAGAAGCCCACCCTCAACCAGCGCCCCCCAGCACCATGACCATCAGAAGACTCCTGGAATGCGGAGGAGACGGAGTTCCAAGCCTCAGACTGCGAGGAGTCGCTCTGTTCATGAACAGAGAAGGGGAAAAGTTGGGCATAAGCTTCTGCATAGGATCAAGCCGAGCTAGAGCCCGAATACCAATCTCGCCAGGCCTTGCCGCCCTGATCAATGGAAGTACCACCAAAACGAGCATGAAAGGCAGTAAATACGCAGCGCTGCCACAAGTGGAAGTAGCCACTCACCGATGCCGTCTACTGCGATCCAAGGGAAAGACGATCGCAATATTCGAGTGGGGAGAGGAGACTCCATTTGCCCAAGCCAGCTCGTTACTCCAAAAGATCAGGGAGGCAGGAGAATACGCGGCAGTCACAGCCCGTACTATAAGTATCGACGCGATGATGATCGAGGGAGAAAGAGGGGACGTCGCAGACCGCTTCGGCTGTCTGAAAGCCTCAGAACAACATGAGGTAGTCGTCTACGAGGACAGAGGGGAAAACTTGAGTTTCCTCAAAGCCCCTAGACGGCTTGCAGCCGGAGCGACGAGCCCCACAAAGAACCCGATCACACAAAGCGGATCCGAGAGGGCACAGCAGAAGGCAGATGCCGAGAAAGCTGCAAAGGAGCAGGGCACAACGACCAGTCCAGAGGGCCGGGCCCGTATGAGGAGTCGCCTAAAAGCCTTCGGCACTTACCTCAGTGCACTGCTCCCGGGAACCAGCCGATCATCACCATCCCAAAAGCAGGAAGCAGCAGTGGAAAGGTTCTTTAAAGAAAGGCCAAAGAACCTACCCCAAAAAAGCCCAGTCCAACCAGAGCCGACAAAGGGCAAGTCAGCCCACCGACCCTCGCAGTAAGTTCGGGCACCACAGACCACGTGAAGAGCGCATTCCTTGAGTACGTAGCAATCGTGAGAGCGACCAGAGAGGTCAATCTCGCGACATGCAGAAAAATCCTGCAGACCTTCCACAGAGACTCAGAAGGACTGCTGCGGGTACTGCTCAAGGAATCTGAGGCAGCGGTGTACAACAACGTCACATCTCAAGTCATCACAGGAGAAATGACGGGGTCGTACATGGTAGCCTATAGCGCGAACAGTGGGTTCGTGGCCCTGGACACAGAGGAAACGGAGCGCTCGGGCAAACTGAAATTCAGGGTTCCAGACGACGATCCGATAGTGGTTACCGCCAAATGTACCAAAATCATGCCGGACGACCAGATCCTAGAAATGGCACAGACCATTCTGGGGACCTCAGACGTTCCGGCATCGCAGGAAAGTTGGGCGGTACCCAATATCAGATGGGTAAACGGGGTTCCGGGATGCGGAAAGACAACGTGGGTGGTCAAACACTTCGATGAGGACAAGGACGTCATCGCCACTACGACAACCGAAGCAGCCAAAGATCTCAGGGAGAAGCTTGCGCACCGCTTAGGAGATCGTGTCAAGACAAAGGTGCGCACTATGGCCTCAATCTTAGCAAACGGGTTCAGACAACAGGAGAAATGCTACCGTCTTACGGTAGACGAAGCCCTAATGAACCATTTTGGGGCCATAGTAATGGCAGTGAAGTTGTCAGGGGCAAGCGAGATTGTCCTCATCGGAGACGTAAACCAGCTTCCATTTCTGGACAGACAGAACCTATTCGAGTTAAGGTATACCCGTCCAGACTCGGTGGCCGGCATCACCCAGGAGTTGCTCTGTACACACCGCAATCCGATGGACGTAGCGTTTGCACTGAGCGAGATATACTCCGGTATATACTCCTCCAAGACGTCGCTGGCGCGGGTCCACTCTCTGAGGGTGACAGGTTATGCAAGAGCGCAAATACCGAGCACCGCCCAAAACACCCTGTTCCTGGTTCATACGCAGGAGGAGAAAGCCTCACTTATGCAGCAGGGATATGGGTCTGGCGAAGGGTCGCGCACGCTGACCATACACGAGGCTCAGGGACTGACCTCCGAAAGCGTCATTATTATAAACACCAAGTCCAGGAGGCTCAAAATCCACGACAGCATCTCCCACGCGGTAGTGGCGGTGTCGAGACACAGAGTCAGTTGCGTCTACTACTCAGATGACGCCGACGACGCCACAGGCCGCCTCATAAGGAGAGCGATGGGTGCGCCGACTAAAACGGTCATCGAATACAACCTCAAGATGGCCATGCAGCACCGAGACGCAGTAGTCGTTGCAGCTCTGCTCGGGCTTGCGAAGTCCCTGGTCAGCAAACCCCACTAAAATACTAACACCTAAAAGTCCCATCCAAGCCCAAAATTCAACCCAACCCAACCCGTAATTAATCCAATGTGACGATGTAAAATAAAATATTAGAAAAATTGTTGCAAAATTAAGTAAACTGTAATATGTAAAATATAAATGTGTATAACAATAAGTGTGTAAAATCAATAAGATACAAGATATTGTAATGTGTAATAACAATAACAACTAAGACATAGTAATATGTAAGAAAGAAAAACAATGCATGTATAATCTAACAATTATCAAAAAAAAAAAAAAAAAAAAAAAAAAAAAAAAAAAAAAAAAAAAAAATGTATACATATATATCAAACTAAGATGGACTCACGTAGTTTTAAGTTATACTTTACTAAAACTAGATGATAAGGTGTTCGAAGAGAGGAGGAAGAAAATTGTATCCTATGTATAGAAAATAAAAATAACCAAATAAAACCAATAAATAAGGGCGCGGACCACCAAGTCCGCGGAAATAGTTTCATTTAAAAAAAACAAAAAAATTATGTATACATATATATCAAACTAAGATGGACTCACGTAGTTTTAAGTTATACTTTACTAAAACTAGATGATAAGGTATTCGAAGAGAGGAGGAAGAAAATTGTATCCTATGTATAGAAAATAAAAATAACCAAATAAAACCAATAAATAAGGGCGCGGACCACCAAGTCCGCGGAAATAGTTTCATTTAAAAAAAAAAAAAAAAAAAAAAAAAAAAAACACCAATAAAGCAAATCGTTATTACAATATTGGATCACCAATTAATAATGAAACATGCATCATTACCTGCCTAACTAACGAACTATAAAGGGCACTGTAGTTCCCTTATCCTACTAACAAATTCTGATCGTGCGTACAGACCGACAAACTTATATTTGCATGTCATGGCGGCGCTGCTTGTAAAGGGAAGCTGTCAAAAAGTTGTCAAACTTAGTACATTCCATTTTAGCTGTCCATTTGGCCACACGCACAGATAAATGTCGGTTGGGTCGGTTTATTAATTCTGACTGGCCAGTGACGATTGGTCCTGTCACGTCCAAGTGGTGCTTAGTGTATTGCATTCGTAATAGCTATCCTTGATTTATGGTCTCCTAGTACTTCCGCGCTGATGATAGGGCAGAAGAGGCGCAGGAATTAATGATCACTGCTAGATTTTAAGCTAATCCAATTACCAATATGACAGTTTTACTTAACTTACATAATTAATTGATTTACAGACTTCTATAATTAACTATGTTTTCTCACTATTATAGATCCACACGGGAATTACCGACAATATTTTCTGGCGTCGTGTATACCAGTATATTTCGACTCTAGACACGTTGAAGTGGCTATTAAACTAAATTGAAAAAAATTGATACATCGAATTTAACATTTCACAGATTTTTTTCCGTCAAGACCTGGACGAACTGGATATGAACCTCGTATATATTATTTTTTCACCGTTACACATTGTTTGTAAACATATGACTTATGATAATTTTATTCGGCCACGTTTTTCAAATGAGCAGTGCGAAAAACATCTCTATTTTTCACACTGTTTTTGGGTGACCATGTCACAACTGTTTTGTGCCTTTTGTGCCAATGAATAAAACGACTCTCTTTAAAACATCCATTCATTTTCTCTCTTAAAGCATTGTACTACTTTTTTGGGAAACCTCGAAAATATTATTTGATGTCTCAGACGCCCAGACGACCTTGTGAAGGCCGCCGGAACCCGTTGGATGCGAGAAGCACAAAACCGGTGGAAGTGGAAGTGCTTGGGGGAGGTGTATGTCCAGCAGTGCGTCTTTCGGCTGAAATGATGATGATGATGATGTCTCAGACGGGTCTTCATCTTCAGTCCCTGGACCGAAAATCTATTTACAAGTAGCGGGAATCCGAAAAAGGCGGGTGAAGTCGTGGTAATTGTTGTATTTCGTGAAGGAGGCTTAGGTATGTCTTGCTGTGGATATTTTGTTAGCTGAGATGTTGATGATAGAAATGACAAAACCACAAATGTAAACTCCTGTTAGTTGTGTGAGTAGAAACAGCACACTAATAAAAAATAAAAAAAAATACGTAACACACTATCAAACACAATCTGAACAAATCATTTTGAAGGATATTCCTAATCCATTGCTTTTTATGTTCGAAAAATATATCTGCCCAGCATCGTAAATAATGCAATTAATGTTGCAGAACTGTCAAAATGAAAGCCATTGCTACTGATAGTGTGCTACGCAATTATCCCGCGGCTTAAGTTTGATGCCCATACAATCATGATTGCTATAAAACTGAAAGCCCGGCTCATTTATCTCACACTTGTTCTTTTTTTCTTTTTATCAGCATCTGGCATCGGCCCTTAAAAACTCTTTCTTCTTTTGTTTTATGGGTATAATATACGGAATGCCATCAAGCGTGGCATGTTATTTTAGACGCCTGAGTGACAGTCTTTGAAGCAATTAATTGTTTGGTGTGCCCATGTGTGTACCTTATGACACAATGCGCTACGGCTGTTGACATGGGAGTGGAGAAAAAAGATGTTTTAAAAATAATGTATGATGATTATAAAATAGAAATGTGTCAAATAATTAAAACAGGTTTTTTAGAGTTCGTACCTCAAAAGAAAAAAGGGAACTCTGATAGGATTCGTTGTCCGTCCGTCCGTCTGTCTGAATGGCAAGTCCATTTTTCTCAGAAACGCGGCGAGATATCAAGTTGAAATTAATATCAAATACTCGTACATAAGTCTACAGTCAAAATCAAGCTTATAAGTCAACGCAACAAAAAAATATGTGACATAATTATTTTTATACTCGCAAATAAATCAAAACCTATAGGGTAGGGGAAGTACGGACAAAATGACACGGTGTTTTGTTTTTCAATCATATTTATTTATTTAATGGCATTATAATCAGTCTCAATCGTTTATAGTCATCTTAGGTTCATTGACTATCAGTAACACAGCCTTTAAATTAAGTAGAAACTCTCTTCCCTCTCTCTCCTTCCCTTTTCAATCCATCCAAAGGTTGTCTTTAAAAGATCGCTCTTAGCGATAAGACCGCCCATTGTGTCACCCTCTGTAAAATTTCTATATTTATGTCTGTAATCTATATGGTGTACATAATAAAGAGTATTCTATTCTATTCTATTCTAGAAACTATAATAAAATATATAATCAGAAAAAATATAACCAATCACAAAAACCATTTTGTCCATATAGTATGGACAAAACGACATATAAGGTAAGGACATAATGACATACTATTTCTTAAGAACAAAGTTTCACAAATAAATCCTTTGGTCTTCTTTGTGACATCTGCACATGACGCATAAGTCCAAAGGGAACAAATCATACATCGTAACCAACCTTCGCCGGGCTTAGAACGGGAAAAGCGGTCATTGCAATAAATGCAAGCGCAGTCACTATCGTCGTCATTTGTCTCGCATGAGAAATCTTCGCTTCCTGAGCTATCTATATCAGAGCAGTTGTACGCTGCCGCGATGCTCTCAATTTCTTCTCTGATTCTCTTCTCTGAGCGTTTTTGGAAGCAGAAATATTTATTTCATCACAAATTTTTCTTTTCATCTGTCTCTTCTTTTCTATCGGTGGATCCTTTGGTCTATTTTTAGCAATAATTTCTTGCATATTTGAAGAAGAAGTCAAAAGCCAATCATCTTTGACATGTTCAATTTTTCTTTTTCCTTGGCCTCGAATGAACTGCCCCTGTGGTACTGGCGAAATAGTAGCAACTGGATATGTCAGTAATTGCTTCGATGGACCAGGTCTCACACCATCATCGTATGCTGCTCCAGCTAACTCAACTGTATTAGGCTCCTCTTCACATATTTCCAAACTCAGGTTCGTCACATCAGTAACAACATCTCAGCATTGGTAATATCAGCATTGGTGGTGGCTTGCGTTGTGTTTTTGAAGAATCTACTTTATCGTCACTATACATACATACAAAATGGACAAAACGACATGGTATGTCGTTTTGTCCATTTTGTATGTATGTCATTTTGTCCAAATTTACCCAAAAACGAATAAAAATCATAATTCCATCAAATAAATAATGATTGCAATAAAGTTAATCGAAATCACTGGGTACTAGCATAGTTCATCGATTTTAATACAAATAATTACAAATAACAACAAATAACTCACCAGAAAATAGGAGAAAACCATATGTAAAATAAACTTTTGAAGGCGAGATACACGTTTGAACTGGTTACTGCGGCGCAACTGTGAGAATGACGCTCAACGTCTGACAGGATTGTAAATATGGCTGCCGTCACGTGATACAGTCACGGAGACGTAGCTAAAACCCGCCAATTGTGAAATAAGGGGACTATGTCATTTTGTCCATACATGTCATTTTGTCCGTATTTCCCCTACTTTCCGTCGACGGTCTCACAGTACAAGTAAAGGAAAATATGCGAAAATTGTTAATTTGTAGTTTTATCACATAAAAAAGAAATGCCCTTGGAGAATTGACCGTGACGTAGGTATATCAACATTTTTTCAACTACAAAGTTAAGTTTGTTCTTTAAATAAATTTATCCCACTTTCGGAAACCTTCATTGAGCGTGGTCCTACAACACTTGGCCAGTTTTTTTTTTATGTTATGGTCGTTTTTACTTGAATTTTATCGGGAGTGCTCGTGTAGTTTTAGATTCAATAAATACGCCACAGTTGATGAGATAGTTACGTGGTAAGGACACAAATCCAATTTCATTCTGAGCGTGATTATCTACAATACCTATATCCTCGAGACATGATCAAAGAAGACAATTTTAGGAAGTGACCTTATTCCTACCCTTGATCCTGTAGTTCATTATTTCCACCTTGTAGTCTATTATTCTGAAGGAAATAACCTTTAAGATACAGTGTCTTAGAAGCTCAAGAGGTAACAGTCTCACTTCAATGACCCTGTAAACCTACCAATCTATTCTGTAAAAATCTCACTCGTGAATAGTTAGGTAAAGATAAACGATAAACGATTTATTTTCTGTAAGTAGGTTTGTACAAACACTTTCACATGTCAATCATATTTTTTTTTAAAACTAGAAGAGGTCGGCGTTTCCTAAACAAACTCAGAGCTCAGGTCTTGTCAGAGGACAAGTGAGTGTGAAGTGAGCTGTCAATAGTGTCAAACCCTAGCATCAGGTGGAATGACAGCCCATTTCACGTGAGTTTAACAGAATATGCCGGCTGTTCACAGAAAATAAATTACTTACTTGCACAATACCCACAGGAAAATATGGGAAAAGGTTGAAGCAACGGCAGTGGAATATTTCAGTAGCTAGGTTATCTATATATGTACCAGGGGATTACGTGGATAGAAGAAAAGCTAGAAACATCTTCTTGCTGTCCATGATGGAAGAGGTGTAATTAGAGAATTAGATAAAAATAGAACCTATAATTACATGCCAAGTATCAATAGGGACCTTTCGATACAGTAAACAGTTAGTATTTATTTTTGTGTATTATTTTCATACATTTTTTTTAATATTTTTGACAAAAAAAAAAATAAGAATAAAAAAAATATAGTGGCCCATCGGCATCAGGAACAGGGTCCAAGCTGTCGGTGGTCAGGGTTCTAGAGAGAAAGGAGCCTCCTCATTATGCGTGCCGTATCCAGCAGTGCTATTCTGTACAAAATCTCACCGTGAGAACTTAGGTGAAGTGAGCGGGAAGTGAGCTGTCATTAACACTATTGACACTGCTCACTTCAAGCTCACTTCACTTATGATTTCACGGTGAGATTTTTACAGAATCGACCGGCAGGAATATTGCTCTCTGTATCAATCTATTAATTGAACCAACCGCGCAATGAGAGTCTCTTGCGGGGTTAATCTTATTTATACAGAGTGAAATTGAAAACATGCGACAAATCGAAATGGGAGATTGTACTCATCATTATGAATAACTTTTACCATGGGACCAAACCTGAAATTGCGAAAAAAAAAATCAGCTGTTCCCTACATTTTGACGAGTTATGTGAACATAAATGTAGGGAACAGCTGATTTTTTTTTTCGAGATTTCAGGTTTTATCTCATAGTAAAAGTTGTTCACAATGATGAGTACAATCTCTCATTTCGATTTGTCGCATGTTTTCAATTTCAACCTGTATATTATTAGGCTTTTCAACAATGACTGCACTGTTACTTTACAATTCGTACATTGTAAACCTACGAGTAAGTCTAAGCGCCCCATTGCTTCAAGCATCGAGTAAGTAATGGAAAAAAGCCGTTAGAGTTGATCCCAATTCGAAAAAGCATCACAAGAATTGTCTGGGTCTCATTGGATAGGTCGATAATGGAATGTCCTCGATAAAAAACCATGGGCTAAATCTTTTTACATCGATCTAATCGAAACCAGCCATCGGGGAACTTTGAATTGTCCATAGCACAACCTTGTCCATGTATCTACATAAGTGGAGGGTACACTCTTACACACGGTGTTTACATCTCTTTCTATCTACGTTCCTATCGCAGGTATGATGGAAGTGATTTCTTTAGAAATAATGATCACCGAACATATTTTTCTATTCTTATCTGTTTGTCTGTCTACATTTGTGTGAAAATAAATAAATAAATGAATTCATAGGACGAAAAACTTGCGCACTATTATGTAAAGTGGTTGCCACAGTGCCAATTTACTATTTTCCTGACTACGTTCTGGGAAAATATTAATGAAAATATCAGATAGCTAAGGTAACATTGCAGGCAAAGAAGTACCAATGGGAAAACTTTGAGGTAAAAACTTCTTTAGGCGTACAATAAATAATAAATAATTGATTAAGGTAAAAGGTTTGGTAGTACATGTACTTTGCGCTCCTTCTGAACTGTACACGAAACTGAACCGTCACTCTCGGGTAGGTGAAACTGAATCTGTAATTGAAATAATTGAAAACCTGAAAAGGGGTCTTTTTACTCGTCGATAAGAACACCTTTTGAATACTACGGGACTTATACTGAAATCGTGCAAATGAATTCAGCTGCTCCATAGGTACATTTCTTTTCGCATAACTCGACAAAGAGCAGATTTTTTTTTTCATATTTAGGTGTTGCTTCAATAGGATAAGTTGTTTATAATATTTTATTGTACACCAGAAAATACATAACAAAAAATACAATTATCACTATAAAACATACAATGGGCGGTCTTATCGCTGTTTGCGATCTCTTCCAGGCAACTCTGAAATGGACAGTGATTGCGTGGATATAAAAAATGGGGTTCTCGTTGGTGCAAAATATATATATTCTAAAATTTACAATAATCATGAGTACAGTAGCCCCTTTCAGATTTTCAGCTATTTAAATTACACCTTGTATATCTCCAGGAAATAACACAGATATCATAATTATAATTTACATTTGAAACTCATATAATTAATTAAGCATTTGAAAACAGCTTTCATCCCCACTGTCAGATTTATTCATGTAATCAGATGGTGAATTATGTAGCAAAATATTCAATTCAGGTACCTACCTAATTAATGAGCACCATTATGTGCTGATTAAATTGTACCTTGATGAGCGCGTGTTCATCATTCACCATTGAAGTTATTGCTTTGGGTTTTATAAACTGGATATGAAATTATTGTTTTTTAACATCGTTGCGTAAACGTGGTAGTAAGTAAATAAATGCTTTGTTGTCAATACATATTGCTGTCTGTGGGAAGGTGCCGCATACGCACTTGAGATCAGACTTGTCTATGAACATCCCATCCATATGTGGAGATTGCTCCAGCCGACTTGGGTTCTTATGACTGCGTCAGTGAGCGGAGTACGCGCAGCTGAATTTTGGGTCAAAAATATTTCAACTTTTTGTCTTCGATACGCACAGAAGAAGAATACAGATTATTCTTTTACACTTACATACATACATACATAAACTAAGACCTTCTTCGAGCAGTGGTGGACCAATCGTAACGACTTTCGAGTTGTAGGTTGGAACCTAGTCAAGCGCTTTAATTTGTGTAAATTCACCACTGCTCTTAAAGCTGTGAAGGAAAACATCGTGAGGAAACCGTCATGTCTTATAACCAAAAATTCGAAGACATGTGACATCTACCCACCCGCACTGGGCCCGCGTGGTAGATTACGGCCCACCCCCTCTCACAGAGAGGAGGCCTGTGAGAGAGGAATAAATAAAAAAAAAAATATAAATAAATAAAATTCTATCAGTGGGAACATTATCGCCTGATTATGCTTTTATAACTACTGTATTATAAAGAGCAATATTTTTGCAGCAAGGATTTGCGAGCGTTTTTGGCACTTTAGGTATCACAGATGACATGAAAATAACTTTTTATTACCTTCCCTTTATTTTTCAGTATCACCTATATGACAAATGAAACCAATCACTTAATACATTCTGTATTTTTCTGCCATAAGCCCGATAATGGAAAACGTAGTCTTTACAACTTTCACAGTAAGTAGTAAAAGTTTCTGTGTTAATACACATTTTTAGTACCGAACGTCTAATTTCTTTCAGTCTGTTTTTATGGGTAAAATGTGTTTGCGTTAGGCTGATGCAAAAATGTTTGATTGAGAAATAAAAAATATAAGTATTTTAACCATCAAATGCATCAAAGAATATTACTTAAAAGCTATCAAAAAAAGAACACTTAAAAGTTTTAATTTCTTTTAGTGGAATCGTCAAAGTGTAAGTGTGGAGTGGCCAAATGCCAGTCTCATACACACACGGAACGTCCCACCGTGCAGTGTTTAGTACTACATTTTTTAAATAGTAAAAACAAAACACTGATGTCACTTGGAAAGCTCCTACGCTAAAATGGAACTGAACTGGACATATCTACCTCATGTCAGACGAACAATGGGTCAAACGTATGACCCCATGGGTCCCTCTTAATGGCAAGCGACATCGTGGCATGCCCAGACGGAGATGGCGGGATGAGCTGGACTCCTTCAACAAGAACTGGTCCTTAGCAGCTTTGAACAGAGATAAGTGGAAAGAGAGTAGCCTTTGTCCTGCAGTGGGACATCACAGGCTTAGCATCTGCCTTTTCCCAACTATGTTAGGGTCGGCTTCCAGTCTAACCGGATGCAGTTGAATACCAGTATTTTACATGGAGCGACTGCCTATCTGACCTCCACAACCCAGTTACTGGGTAATACGATACCCCTTGGTAAGACTGGTTGTCAAGCTTTCGGGCTACTGACGACCCGTATCGACTGTCAAAGATCCACAAATGACAACCGGAACCGGCTTGACGTGCTTTCCGAGGCACGGAGGGTCTTGGTATGTGAAGATGGTCACCCATCCTTAGACCTACCGCGGCAAGCGTAGCTTAACCTGATAGATCGATTCGTGCGGCTGTTATTGCTTAGCCACAAGGACATCACAGGCTAATAACAATAATAATAATAATAAAAACACGTTTCTGGTATGGGGACCCCCTTTAATTTTTAACTTTATTTTATTATTAGCATCTTCCCGCAACTTCGTTTGCGTAGAATTCGGAATTCCCGCCGTTTAAAAGTATGTTCCTTAAATAATGTGGTTAATGTAATTGGTTTATTTATATATGTATATAGCAAGATAGATTCGGTAGGCTTAATACATTCCTGTCTGTGAAACCATGGAAATACACATACAAAATTTCAACCCAATCCGTCAAGCCGTTTAGTAGTTGACATACCGACAGCAGCGCCACCTACCGGATCCAACTGTATTTTTAAAATAATTCAGGAAACCATTGAAATAGCCATATAAAATTTCAACCCAATCGGTTCAACCGTTTAGAAGTTATGTGAAAAAGATAAGTATGGAAGGATAATTCATACTACCCGTTGTCCTATTACCAGTTTTCTCGTAAGAATGAAGCATTTTGCCGCGGTAAAAAGTAGCCTATGTTCATCAAGGATAATGTCGGCTTCTAAAGGTAAAACAATTTTTCAAATCGGTTCAGTAGTTTCGGAGCCTATTCAATACAAAGAAACAATCAAATCTTTCCTCTTTATAATATTACTGTAGTTTTGTTGTTATAGCGGTTATAGCAGTACACACTCTGTGACAATTTCAAGTACCCACCTATTACGGTTCAAAAGATAGACACACCCCTGTGACAGACGGACGACGTTGGCAACCTTTGGATACGAAACCATAAAACGACTCAAAGGCTTTTAGTAAATAATCCCACTGCGCCATAAAACACTTATTTCTCAAAATCCTATCAAAGCAATTTCATTTTAATTAAATACAATTAGTTCCTTACGAAGCGAAAAACAAAATTAGTTCTGGGCCATGAATCAAGCTGTGATAAAGAACATCTTTTATCTGAGGTTCATAAAATTAAGACTTGCTATCGTAAAAGACTCTCAAGGAAGCCCGGGCCTACTGTGGGTGAATTTGGATTGGTACAGACGCCAGCACGTCAAGCTAACCGAAACTGTCAAATTTTCCGAATCAACTTTGAACCTTATGCTTTAGCGATAAAGTTGAAAATCTATTAAAAAAAAATGACAGATTGTAGTAGCTTGATGTGCTGGCGTCTGTACATAAAAATCAAACATAATTTAGGCTGTTATTAAAAAAAAATATTAACTTGCATAAAATATTTTAAAATACGACGTTCATTATCTTTGTTTCAACATCGAATTTAAGTATTTTTTGTAGATACGTAGGTATCTACAAAAAACACTTAAATTCAATGTTTTTATAGGTCTTAACTCAACATTGAATTAAAGTATTTATTTTAAATAAAATTAAAGGATTTTGTAGTTTTGTACTAGCCAACAGACAAAAATACTGTCTAAAATACTCCTAAGAGCGATTAAGAGTGATAAAATAAAATATCTGTTTCGCCTAAACCATTTTATTTTCTCAACGACCGATCGTGTTCACTCATCATTCGTTCTCCGACGCCCTAAAAAGCCATCTGCTAAGGCTTTTATACGGTGCCCTATTTAAAAAACTCAAGCTCCCTCCCATTTCGGCGCATGTTCAATCTCCATGAAATTCAATTTGTATTACTTTTTTTTTTTCAGGGAAAATCGTAGCACGAGCCTATAACCCCCTGGCCACGACTTCGGTCTTAGGGTGCGTTTCCACCGAAGCGGAGTTGGGCGAAGCGGAGCAGAGACGTGCAGGAATCGACTAATCTCAATGGTTGAAATCCTCATCGCGTCACTCGTCTCGTCTGTGATTGGACGATTCCTACACGTCTCCACTCCGCTCCGCACAGCTCCGATTCTGTGGATACGCACCCTTAGCGGCGCGCGGCGCGGCGAGCGGGGCGGCGGCAAGGTCGTGAACGGGCCGTACGTAACTGACTTAAAAGTACAGTAACGGTCAAAAGTGGAGTGTCATTCTCACAAAGCAATAGATTGACACTTTTGTTTAACTTACGACCTTCTTCTAATGAGTAATTTCTATTCTATAGACACAACCACTCACATTCGTTTGCAACTGATTTTATTTCATAAATTCAACCTCTAGGGTATATGGCATGATAGATTAACGGTTAAATAACAACGCTATTGAATATAGTTCCTCGTTATGTTCGTCTTGTAATTCATAAAACTTTATGATTATACCCACAGAAATCTAAATAAATAAATTATAAGTTAGACAGGTGCAGTTAACTTGCAACTCATTTACCGCGACTAAATAGAACGTTGTTGGTTCTTGGTTGGTTGTTATTGTGGGTTATTGACGTGTGTTTAGTATATTAGCAGAAATAAACTGTTTTAACTAGAACTGTATTTATTCATTTTTAATAACAGATAAACATTTAAAAATCGTTTATAAAACATTTTTATTCTTAACTGTTATTATTATTATAAAAAAATGTATTCTTATTCAAATAAAAATGTAATAATACAAATAATTATTACATTATTATTCTCGTTTTTTAATTTATAGAATAATAAAGAACAGGTAAAGATTATTTTTGGAAAAGAAAAATAAAAGACTGATCTTGAGATTGGAACCCAGACCTATGGATTCAATAATCCGACACGTAAGGCTACTCCCGCTCTGGGCGGAGCGGGAAGGCGTGTCAGACTTTTACTGACTAAAACCCACCCGGGTTCCTTCAGTTGCATGTGCCAAGGGCCACGGTACCTCTTTCGAACAACCCGCGACCCTGGCAAGCATCGGCCCCAGCGGACCCCGTCAGTTACTGCTGACATCTCTTTGAGGCGCGCATGGAACACAACGCGCCGTCGACCCGGGCCTGGTCCTTACCGGACGGCGAACTGCCCATTGCTCGCCGTATAGCTAGTAGCCTTACGTGTCGGATTATTGAGTGATTTAAGTCTTTACACACATGTACATCGGTACTTGATGTAAAGACTTAAATTTTAGCAATCGTATGAACCAACCAAGGTCATGTGTAATTACGTGCCTTGTTTGAAAAAGCGATGGTATGTTTATTGTTTTGTTCGACGCCAGCCAGTGTGCGGATTCCGAGGTGTACGTTTTGTGTTGATACATCACTTATACGCACAGATCTAGGTACGGCCTGTACCGCGTGCTCACAGCAATTCAATCCTTAACGTGCTAAAGCACTTTTGACCGTTTACTCTACGCGAAAAAGCTTTTTTTTTATTATTTCGTAAATTATATTATGTCTCATATTTTGTAATATGAGGTGGGCCTTTTATCATTAACTAGGCCCAAATCCAGACTCCTGACTGCTACTGAGAAATTACCGATGTAAGAACCTTGCTCGGTCTGGTATTATTTAATACAATTGTTTGCTTATTCTTAATTAATCAATTTGACACTAAAACACCAGAAAGAAAGGTCAATCGCCTAAAAAAAAATAACAAATTCTAATAACAACCCAAACAAAAAACTTATTTATATTCAAATTAGAGTTACAAGCACAATTAACAGTAAGTCATAATATGATTCAGGGCTCATAATTAACATATGTTTACTAATCACTTTAACAGAAGTTCGAACCACAAAATGGATAGATACAGAAGGTCAGCTCCAAATAACAAGTGACAACAGGCGCACGACTAAGCACACACCGACGCGGCGACGCTTGCAAACAGGCGGCAGCTACGATCTCAACTCTCGCAAACCATATCAGACGAAAGCCAATCGCAAGTGCGCTTGCACTCATTCACGTACTCATCATAGATCAAGCATGTCTATGTGTGCGTGCATTTTCGCTCATTGTGTGGAGCCGGGCAATGGAGAGGGCAATGCTTGGAGTTTCCCTGTGTGATCAAATCAGGAATGAAGGCTATATCTGTAACCGAGGTAACCGATATGGCTGAAGACCTGGCTCTGAAGATACAGGCTATGCCTAGTTTCGGGGTCAGAGATACTTATACTTTATTTGCCAAATATAAGCCCTGGCTACAGTACCCAATGAAATTGTAATCCAATGTCCAATTTCTTAAGTCACTACGATGTAAACCTTAGAATAAGACCAATTGTAATAAGGGTTGTGAAGAAACATTTATTATTTATTATTATAGCCTGAAGAATTGCCAAACTTGAGTGGCGTTAAGCACATTGCTCGCAGAACAGATGACCGAAGGTTCTAGAGTGGCGACCGCGTACCGGAAGACATATCGTTGGAAGGCCACACAAGGTGGACCGATGAATTTGCCCACAAGAATCTGCTGTATGCGGGAAGTACAATAACCGGTCAAATCGAACTATGTCCAGCAGTGGACGTCTTTCGGCTGAAATGATGAATGATGTACGGAACCGACCTTCTGTAGGTACTATTATGTGTCAAGCCAACGTTCAAGCGCTCCCACGGCCCGGCCGTAATTATCGCTTGTTATTGGTCTCACACCTGCTGCTCCATTGTTATTTCTGCGAACATTTTATGTTTGATGAAGAGTTTTCGTTTGAGGCCTAAATGTGTTTATTGACATGGGATACTTAGTTATAGGGATGTTAATAGAGTAGCAATTTAGAGTAAGTAGGGAAATCACAGTTCTTCTTTCAGAATTGTACAACTGCCGGTCGATTCTGTAAAAATCTCACCGTGAAATCATTAAGTGAAGTGAGCACTTAATAGTATTAATGCCTAGCGAATGACAACTAACTCCAAGCTCACTTCACCCAAGCTTTCACGGTGAGGTGGTTACAAAATCGCACGGCTGAACTGTTTTTTGTATTTTTTTTTCTTTAATTTTTCCTTCCAAATTTATAATATATTATAATTAATAATAAATATAATTATACAATAATAAAATATATTAATTAATATATTTTATATTAATATATTTATAATTAATATATTATTGTATTATATTGTAATTATAACATAAATAAATTTATTTATCACATAATCGGAATATAATGGCCCCACTACTGGGGCAAAGGCCTCCTCTCTTACAGAGGGAAATAACACCCATTGCCAAACATAAATTAATAGCAATCACATAAATAAAATAAAAACAAGTAAAACCAAATCAAATTAAATAGAAAGAAAATAAATCAAATTAAATAAATAATAAATTAATTCATAATGATTATACGAGTTGTTTGTTAGCTAGACGGAACTAGTCTGGTGTGGATATGTACAGACGCCAGCACATCAAGCTACTACTATCTGTCAGATTTCTTTAATAGAATTTCAACTTTATCGCTAAAGCAAATTTGATTGGAAAAATCTGACAGTTTCGGGTAGCTTGATGTGCTGGCGTTTGTACATTATTGTGCCGTGCGTGGTTACAACCTCAGAGTACTTAGTTACTTGACCCAGATGTAAGTGCAGTTTGTTAAAATGTATGAAGGAACATACATACCACATTATGTAGTATGAATAACCTTATGACTAATACAAGCCTACACAAAGGCATATGTTAGTAAGTTGTTATAATACAGACGCCAGCACATCAAGCTACTACAGTCTGTCTTTCTTGATTGGGAAAATTTGACCGTTTCGGATAGCTTGATGTGCTGGCGTCTGTAAAATACTTTTTACTATTTACGTACTTATATTGTCTACTAGCTTTTGCCCGCGACTTCGTTCGCGTGGAATAGTGACTTCCGGCAGATTTTTGGTTTTACCCACATAGTTAAAGAATGAATTAAAATGAATGAATGAATTAAAAATTTAAAAATTAAAAATTCCCACATGAATTAAAACAATAACATGAACCGAACTCGTGTAACGATCGACACCATTGCGCGATCACCAACTCGACATATAGTACTAATAGAATTATCTATACTCCGTTAGAGCATTTTCTATGTACTAAAAGTTGTATTATATTATATTTTTCATACCTTTTTACTATTTATTTACATTTTTCCGATGAATTTTCAGTACTGAATTGATGCCGACTCTTGACCAATAGATGGCGCTGTATGTCCGGAATAATTTTTTTTTTTATTTATTTTTTTTGTAATAAAAACTATCCTATGTCCTTTCTCAAGTTCCAAACTATGTCTGTACCAAATTTCACACAAATCGGTTCAGTAGTTTAGGCGTGAAGCAAAGACAGACAGACAGACAGACAGAGTTACTTTCGCATTTATAATATTAGTTTGGATAGTCTTGTGAAGTATCACTACCTCCTAGCGTTGAAATTTTTCGTGAGTTATAAAAAAAATCTGTAATACGAGTAGGAGCCTACGCGGTAAAAATGTATGAAACTGCGATTTTTTTTTTTAAATAACGAACTAAAAATTGTAACGTAGGAGAACTTAGAATCATGTACTCGTAACAGCATACACGTCGATGTACTGCCACCCTGTTTTTGTAGTACTGAACTTATTTAGTAATATGTATTCTTCATAAGGCTAAATAAATCAGAACGTTTTTTCCTTCCGTGGGGAACTCCTCATGGAAACCCTACATCTGGTGAGAACAGAGGCTTACGTTAGACTCCTACAGACTAAAACCCAATATGTCTTCTACAACCACGAGTCAGTGGCGCTGAAGATACTTGTACATTCACCGCACCCCCGACGGGTATCAGTCCGCAATGCCTAGCGGGTCCTATCATCAAGTGCGGCCGATCTTATGTCCGCACGTCTTTCTATAAGCACGTCGACATGCAAGACATTTTGTTTTTCAGATATCTGGTAAAATTAATTCCTTATCACAGGAATTCATTTTAAGTTTAGTATTTCTTTTACGTAACAGGTACTTGTTGTTCGGTTTTTCTTGGGAGCGAAGTATTTTTCTTGGTGACGACGAGCTCTCGGACGGACAACAGCTGGCGGCCATGTAGGGAGTACAGAGCGCTGATTGCTAGCACCGGACAGATACCCCATTCCGCACACTCAGGACTTATTTCATCATCTGGCTGGCAGCAGCATATACAGTAAATTTACCTTATTGAAGCTTACAGCCAGATACCTGTCCAGTCAGCTGATATCCACAAAAATGCTTCAAGTCGTTGTTGATTTCTCAAAGTTTAAGTGATTAAGTTCAGTAACTTGAAAGCCTCGGGCCGTGTGGTCCGTACTCATGTCTTGTTCAATAAAATCTTCAATCGACTGGTTGATATTTCCCGTGACCCAAGGGCTGGCTTTTACCTGGGCCAGAAGATAAGTTACCATACAACGTGGCTATGCCGCCAATCTTTTGGGTACATTACCAGTCGATAGCGTTCTGAAGGAATATTTCGACGCCATATTTTAGTTTGTTAATAGTTTTAGCTAGGTTAGGGTATTATACTGTTAGTTTAGTAGGTACCTAAAATAGATAGAACGTTGCTAAATTGAAAACCTATAAAGTTAACTTAACCTTCCTTATTTATACATCTATTTCGGTATTTAATTCATGACTCTTAGAAAAACACTTATCCAAATTTTCATCTTCATTTCCTTCATTACAGTATAATAAATAATCCTTTCTTTGAAGTGTGTAATATAAAAGATTTTCGCCAAAAGGACGGATATAAACATCATTCCTCGTGTAACAATATTCAAGTCATGTTTGCGATTGATGATGTTAGAATCGCGTATCAAATCGTAATATGGTTATAATTACTGAGAAGTTATAAGTCTGAGATTATATGTAAAAAAGTAGGTAGGTATTGATCTTTAGTTCTATTTTTATATCTATTGAAGTAATACAAGAAAACGAGGGCCCGTGGCTAAATAATAACAGCCGCACAGGTCGATCGATCAGGTTAAGCTACGCTTGCCGCAGTTGGTCTGTGGATGGGTGACCATCTTTACATACCGAGACTCAACATAGTTGGGAAAAGGCTAGGCAGATGATGATGATGATGAAGATATGCCAGAAGGAATCGCAATATAACTTCACAAACACTTATAAAACTGACCCAACTTGTAATAATATCTGGCACCCTAATTGCTTTGCACTATCAATCCAAATCTGAACAATTTTGAAGGATATTGCTAATCCATTTCTTCATATGTTCGAAAAATTTGCCTACTCCACAACGTAAATAATGCAATGAATGTTTTTGTACTGTCAATATGCAAGCCATTGCTACTGATAGTGTGTTACGCTACTGACCCGCAGGTCTTAAATGTACTGATTTTCTTGAAAAGATTCTCAAGAAAGAAACTGAATTCTCTTTAACATTAGAATAGAACACCCAAAACCATGTTATTGCAGAAAATGTAGACAGAAGCAGTCTTTTTCAATGAAAGATAAATGCTTGACACATATTGGATAGCTCGACGTACTGTCGTAAAGCAAAGAAGAGCAGAAGGCTCAAAGCAGGAAATGCATTTTAAGGGTGTTGAGACGTGCCCGGGTCGACGGTGCGTTGTGTTCCACGCGCGCCTCAAAGAGATGTCAGCAGTAACAGACGGGGTCCGCTAGGGTCGATGCCTGCCGGGGTCCGCTAGGGCCGATGCCTGCCAGGGTCGCGAGTTGTTCGAAAGAGTTCTCGTGGCCCGTGGCACAGGCAACTGAAGGATCACGGGTGGGTTTTAGTCAGTAAGAGTCGAACACGCCCTTCCGCTCCGCCAAGAGCGGGAGAAGTTATTTGATAATTTCCCACCCAAAAAAAAAAAGAAGGTTTTGGGACGTCTGATACCCCACTATGGAAGTCGCAGCCCTAAGCGTAGTTACTGATTAGTTGTGATAGTAAGCCAAGTGCATGAAACATTTGCTAAATAATACAACAATACAATCGACGGTTTAATTTTGTTTCTCTAGTCTCAAAACGAATGTTGCTATGTGCTTGTCTCATAATTTCAATTTACACAGATATTGCTGGGGCAACCTCAAACGGCGCAAATAATCCAACCTCTTTGGAACTCATTCAACATTATCTTTAGTAACCAAACCTGAAACACGTGTCTAGTATTTTTATGTAAAGAATCTATGTACAAAATTTCTAAACTGTATCATGAAAAATCACGGAGTTATAAGCTTCTTATGTTACCTGATTGTCCGTACAAAAAGTTGGTTACCACTTAACACGCGCCGCCGGCCGACCGACTGTGACCTGTGTTGTGCGCATATGATTGCGAATATGTACTTAGTGTCGCTCGGTGTCCAACTTGTTAGCTTTTTTAAATATTTTTGGGACAAAATATAACATGGTGTAAAAATTATTGGAATCGATTCAGTTACTTATTCTGAACAAACTACATATATTCAGGTTTGCAGTAAACTAAAAATAATGTTGTGTATTCGAGCCGTTTGGTGTTGACACTAGGGCCATGGGGTCCGAGTGCCCACATAGTATTTCGAGACATCGCCAAGCGGTTGGCCGACACTTCACGCGACCAGAGAGCTGGCGTATTTTTTGGCCAAAGAATCAGTATTGCCATGCAAGGTGGCAATGCTGCCAGCCTTTTGGGCACGTTTCCTATTGACAGCGATACGGACGAATTTTTTTGATGCCCTTTGATATTTGCCCTCCTTTTTATATACTTGTACAATGTACATATTATTATTTTTATTTTGAGACTGTTAGCTTTTTAATCTATGTAAATACTTAATAAAATTAATGAAGGTAGAGATCATCAGGTAAAAAGCACACCTTTCAAAATGAAAATTTAATAAAAGAGTATGAAATATTAAATGTTATATATTACATATTACTACATACTACCGGTTTACGTATGCACCTTTTTTAACTTAATAATCCAAATTATTGCACTGCTCGTCTCCGCCGCACTGAACCGATTTTCTTTGGAATTTCTTTACTTCATAAATATTGTAGTTCGTATCTATCTTCTAGGATGTTTATAACTATTTATTCAGTCGCATACACTGGATTTTCTGTATAAATGTCTCATGCCAACAAAGCTGAATTCTCGCTTCCTATAAAAAGATTGGTAGCTTCCTTTCTTCGCTGACTTCTGAACTTCATAAAGCTATGAATATTGAATGTAAGAACTGGTGACTTGCGGCAGAATCTGATTATTGCGAACATTTTTCGTATCACCTTCTTTTATTAAGGTATCTTTGAATTATTTCGGCTTCTTAATATTGCTTTAGTTGTCTTTGGTTGAACATAACTTCATATCTGTATCCAGATAAGGGGTAGGTAGAAATGTGTAGGAAACATACATTTCTTCAGATAAGTTTAAGTTTATTTATTTTCTCTCACAATGGTTTGTAGCACGAACAGTTTTGAACTTTATAAATTCACATTGTGAGAGCTGGTGCGTGAAGTAGGTTTTAGAAAAAACCTGTATTACAGGTCAGATAAGTTAGAGGAGAATATTGCCACTAACCAGCGATAATACATCAAAAATCAATCTACTCAGTCTTTTCCCAACTATGTGGGGGTCAGTTTGTAGTCTAACCGTATGCAGCTGAATACCCGTATTTTACATAGAGCGGCTGCCACAACCCAGCTATTTGTCGATACGGTACTCCTTAGTAGGACTGTTTATGTGACGTTTGGACTTCTGACCGTAATGACATCAAGCTGTCTGGAAACAAAAACAATGACTTAACACGACGACTTGTCAGAATCCCTTACAGATAAATTACTACGACAACATACCGCAGCAGATTTTCAAACGCAACATAATAATAATAGGTATACAACTTTAGCACAGAGTTACTTGAAATTTGACATAATTAAATAAACCGTGGCCCGGCAGAAGACACCCACGGCTTGTTTCTATTTTAGGTAAGTAATGAAATAAAACATTAATTGCATCTAAGCCCATTAACTTAATACTGTTTGTTTGTACAAAACCTTGGATTAAATTGATGGCCTAAAAATAACTCCAATCAAAGTGGGTTATCTCCTGGACATCGTCAGTTTTAATTACACTGTCGTGACTAGGACACGGAGACACTTATAGGAACACGGATTGACCTGTATCCGAAATCTGACCCTTAGACTTTCATGTTTTGTAACAGTTACCTCGGAGGTTTTCAAGTAGGTCAGAATTCGGCAATAGGTACTTAGGTAAGTTGACATTTAGATAAGACTTGTTGAAATAACTTTTATTCCTAACTATAAAGGTATTGAAGTTTAGACTGACGTTGATATCTAAGACACAGTTTTTAGCTTTTGTATAGCTATCATCGTTTCCATTGTAATTTTCTCCATTTATTTATGTACCAAAATAAAAAATAAAAAAAAAAATTTACTTTTTAACCGACTTCAAACTAAAAATTTATCAATTCGGATGTTTATACATATACATATATATATATTATGTATGTTCGGGCATAACCCCGTAATATATGGACGGATTTGCAAAATTCTTTTTTTGTTCGATAGAGGTTTAGTCCGAAATGGTCCCATTTAAATTTCGTAAAGATCTGGTGATGAGTTTTGGAGACAGACAACGGAACTCTTCAATAAATACCAGTGAAACAACCGCGATTGCTGCTATCGCATATGTATGCATTGTTTACGCATTCGATCGCAATTCTCTCATTTTTTAATGGATAAAGTATGCCCTAGAGGTGGTTCCAAATGAATTAAAATGTTAATAACTTTGCTTGGATAGTTTTTGAGTTAGGTTCAATAATACGATTTGTTTTGCACTAAGTTTATATTGATGATGTTTTAATAGCTTCCTGTCACTGATATTTACATAGCAAGTAGTGTTATATGAATTTGTGTGGGGTAGGTATAACTAAAAAGTGAAAAATAAAAAGTTTTATATAAAAAAAAGGAAGTCGGTTGCGATTTCCAAAAAAACACTAAAAAGTGAAAAATATATTTAATTATGGAAGTCGGTGTCAAAAAACGAAAATGCGGAACCAACGACACCGACTTCCGAAATTAAAGTTATTTTTCACTTTTTAGTGCTTTTTTGGAAGTCAGTTGTTTTTTTTATAAAAGTTTTTTTCTATGCACGGTCAGTTACAAAAAAATGATAAGATTGTATTTTTGTAGCGCATCAGAATTCTGATAGCAATAACCATTCACAACTACAGTTTCATGGTGCCATAAAACACCAGGAATTGTATAAATCACATAGATACCAATTTTTATTTATCATAGGTATATTTTTCTAGCCCGCGCTTGTTAAAACTTGCAGTCTACTTTTATCGCTGTCCCAATCAAATAGAGTATTGACGTCACAGCGAGAAATAGCGTCATGCAGGAAAATAATAGACCCGTATGCAAATGCATCACATTCGTAGGACCGCGATAAACGTCACGATCGGTGGAGCAAATCGAGCAATATGCGAATGTAGCCAGTGTACCTATCTATTTTCACCGCCTGTCCGTTTTAAGACCAGGGTTCGCCACACGTGCACTTCAGCATTCGTTTTATTCGATTCCATACCGTCTGCGGCGAGCTTTATTTTTGTTCCTTTTACAACCTATCGGTTAGCTTCGTGTGAGATCGGTAAGTTTCGTTTTTACTGTGGACTCCAAAGAATCCAGATGTTAGTCCATTCACAAAGTTATGGGAGCGTTAAAGTTTAGGGTTGTTTTAATTTGGAAGAATTTTATTTGATTATTCAAACTCTATAACCGGTTTTGAATATTGTAAAAATTAGTTTTAAGTATCGTTTAGCTGTTAAACTATTATTGGTTGTGGTTTTCGATGGTTGGAGGGAGTTTTTCTAAAGAGCAGTGGTGGCGCAGTGGAAACGGCCGCGACTTACGAGTTGTAGGTCGCAGGTTCGAACCTTGACAGGCGCTTTAATTTGTGTCAATTATTTTCTCACTACGCTCTTATAATGAATGATATCATCGTGAGGAAACCGGCATGTCCTAGAACCAAAAATTCGAAAACATGTGACATCTACCAACCCGCATTGAGCCTGCGTGGTAGATTATGGCCCACTGTCTCTCACAGAGAGGAGGCCTGTGTCTCAGCAGTGGGAAAATTATATATATATGTATATACACTAATATTTTCTCATTGTTTGTCTTATTAATTTTTAGTATATTCATGTATTAATGTATATTTATTTGTGTTTATATAATTATTTAGGTATATATATTATATTTATATTTAAAATATTTATTCCTCAATTTCATGACTGCATCTACTACTTTTTGTCTCTGCATCACCCAAAGGTTGACTGGTAGAAAATGCCTATGGCATTAAGTTCGCCTCTGTACATTTATGTGCTTGAAGTATTAAATAAATAAATAAATACACAAAGAGTGAAAGGTGTTACAAGTGGGGTTTCGGTAATCGTAAAAGTGTAATACCCATGCTATGAAAGTTTTAAGATGGTAGGTTTAGTTCAGAATATGTCGAAGATAGTTAATAATAATTTAATTAAATTAGTTTGTGACGAAGGTAATGTTGAAGCTACAGGTATCAGAAAGTTTCTTGGCTTAGACTGAAAGTTCTTAGAACTTCATTGAAGTTGTCTCCGAAGTTGTTGGTTTATTTATTTGATCTAGGCGTATATAAACCTGACTTTAAAGCCTACGTTCTATATATATTGGGTGACACATCCTTACTCTTAACATAGTGTCTGTACGCGCATAACTTCCGAATGACTGCACTAAATTGGATAATTCTTTTTTTTTTTTTGTTGTGTTCGGTATTGCCAGGACAAGGTTTGTATGAAAGAAAATTTCACGAATTCGAAAAAAAAAACATTGCACCCGTCCGGAGCTGGGGCGGGCCGGTAGTGCTATATTATAAATTTAAATAGGTAGAACCTAATAAATAATTTCTATGAATTAAATAGCTGAAAACATTAAAAGCCAGAATTTTTATGACTAGTGGTAGTTAATTAAACTAAAAATAATGTCAAGGTTTATTTAAAGGCTTTTCAGAGTGTCTAGAACTTTTAATTAGGACTTTCATCACAGACTTGCTTTTATATTGATCTGTGAGCCTAGTATATTTTTGAATGGTTGGCTTTAAAACATGTGATATATAATTATACTAGTTTGGCATATATTCGAATTTTTTGTGTTATGAATTACTAGCTGGGCCCCGCGGTTTCACCCGCATAAGTGTCGATCCCGTGGGAATTTCGGGATAAAAAGTATTATAGGTGTTAATCCCGGTTATAAACTATCTGTGTACCAAATTTCATCCAAATCCGTTCAGCCGTTTGAGCGTGAAGAAGTAACAAACATACAATCACACACACTCACAAACTTACACAACAGATTAAAACACTTATTTGTTTCTCTTACTTATTGCAACACGGTTTGAGTAGCAGAACCTTTTATATATTTTATTCAGCGATAAAAAGAATTGAATCAGCGATGCGGATGAATTTTTCGACGCTATACAACGTGTAACGTTAAATGCGCAAAACCTCAGACACCCCAACTGATTTTTAATTCAATTGCCCTATTTCAGAGAGAAAATAAGTCATTAAAAAAATTGTAAAGGTTTTATGTGCTGTTTTAGTTCTACTGGCTATTCTGATCGTTTCTTACGTCTGCGACGACGCTTTATCGAGGGGTGAGTCATCACCGGGCCCCTGCGCCGCGCTGACATTGGCTTGCTTGACCTACTAATAAATAGACACGGCAACGTTTTTAATGAAGATTTTTTGAAAAATGTGACCTATATTAAAAAGTGGTTCAATTAATTCTGCTCGTTATTCTGATCAAACTATTTTCAGGTTTTGCGCATTTAACGTTACACGTTGTATTTTAGTTTGTGTATAGTTTTAGTTGTTATTTGTTTACTTGTTATTTTAATTTACTGAAATACATGATTTATATTAAAAAAAAAAAGTACTGACATAGGTTATAAGATATATTGTTACTCTTTTAAGAATTTTTGTTTTTGTCAGTGTTGTCTATTAAAAAAATAAATTAGTATTATTAAAAAAAAAAAAGTAAATGGAAAAACAATAAGTCTGCCCCGATACCCAAGAAACTCGAATATGTGTATAGAAAGCCTTTCGTAAAATGTACACAAAGGACTACCTTTTTGGGTACCTCCCGAAAATGTTTTATGGGACTCGACTTCACATAAATTCGTTGTTTCAAAGGAAATAAATATTGCAAAGGTGTTTTGTTTAGAAAAAAAGTAAGGTGTACCGCGTCTCTCAAGAAAAAAAACTATTTTTTTGAAGCGAAAGTTCTAAGGTGACTCGATAAAAATTGAGCGAGAATTGAGAGTGAAATTTAAAGGACGCGTCGCGTTTAGGCACATTTCGTTACATGAGTGAGAAGAAAGATATAACTCTCTACGTCTCTCACACTAAATCTATCTCATTCTTTATTTTTAAAAAGATTCACTTCTGTCACGTGTACGGTGCCGCACTCGCATTTTTTTTTCTACAATGCTGATATATATTGGAGTTTTTTTTGTTTCGTAGACTTTCATTTTATGAAGAAAAAATCTTCAGGATTACGAATTTACGTAACTAATTCAACAATTATTGTTAAAAATCTTATTGATTTTCAACAAGAATTGAAGAATTTTAGCCAGCGTTTTCTCAGATGTTTCACATTTGCAAACAATCACGAAATTGAATACCCATAACAATCAAATGTAAGCAAGGAAATTGGAACACTGTGTTGTGAGAATTGGTAACCGAATCCTTGAAAACAGACGTGATTTGAAAACATAAGAGTATGTTATGTACGTAGTACCAGTTGATAAATCTGCCAATCACTGTTTCTACGAACTTCGAAAAAAGAACGGCCAAGTGGGAGAAGTGGGAGTCGGAGTCACACACAACCCAACCGGTTGTGTGCCGACTCGCACTTGGCCGCTCCCACTGTACAATATCTGACACTACATACATATTTATTATGTGTTGTAGTTATAGCGGCCACAGAAAGTAAGTATTTGTTTATTTCTCAGTATATTTTGATCTTGCATTAAACATTGTTTCACATATAGTATAATTATAGTAGTCCACGAAAATTCCAAAATTCCAAAATTCCAAATTCCAAATTCCAAAATTAGTCTGCGAAAATTTCCAGTGTCTACCTATTACGGTTCAAAATATGCAGCCCTATGTGAGACGGACGGGCAGCGGATTAGTAATGGGTTTGATAACAGAAGCCTAAAAAGGAGAAATACATATGTTCAAATCTGGCCAGGTTTTCCAAACATTTCCTAGTAAAAACAATGCCGAAACTTTCTCCGAAACTGTAGTCCGATATTGAGGCACATATTTCAAATTTTTGAGTACGATTTTACCCACTAAATAACGTCCAAATTGTGTAACTTTTTTAATTAAAATCCAGTCCAAAATAAATAAACCTGCGGATATGTACGCAAACAATAACATGACGAAAACTTACTCGGAAAATGTTGTCTAAATGTTTCTATATGTTAGAGAAAAACTGGCTGGGGTGGCAATAAAGTACTTATTTTCTTTGTGGCCTTGATCATTATCATAGATAGTGAACGCTTTTTTCTGAGATTTTCTGCTGTGTCATCTCGAACATTTCCAAGATTTTTTGGAGCAGCTTGTATTTGTATTTAAAAGTATGGCGACGGGCTAAGTCTGTAATACAGGTTTTACGTATAACAGATACCAGTCTCTTAAAGAACCTAACCTTGATTTTGTACTGTATGCGATGACGAGCGTGTAATAAAGATTTATAAATATTTTACTGCTTCGTGGTCGCAAGTGCTAGACATAATATAACATGTTATATATATATAATATATATATAATATATATATATATATATTATATATATATAATATATATATATATATATATAATACATAATATAACATAGTTTTGTTTATCCTAATTATATTTACGCATAGCAGCTTACTCATTTTTTAAGCATAAATCCTAACCTAACCTATTATGTCAACATAAACGGTATGCCAAAAACAATGATGGCAAAGTATTATTGATTTTCCAACATTTTCAGCTTTGTTATCTCGGCCATTTAGAAACTTTTTAAGGATCAGCGTGCATTTTTTATTTCATATTTGATATAATAATTTCATAAAAGAAAGAAAGAAAATACATTTCTTTACCACAGACTATAAGACTCACCGTACACCTGAGAAATACATCAAATTAAAAAAAAATGAAAATCAAATAAAGAGTGTAAATTCCGATTTTAAAAATTAACAGGAAAAGTGTGCCTCACGGCTGCGCCAAAAAGGTCCAGTTCAGCAAAAATGCCAGACAACTGGTGCCTGACTACGCCGGCTTAAATAATACATGCATGGAAGTTGTGCTTTAAGTACAGACGCCAGCACATCAAGCTACCCGAAACTGTCAAATTTTCCCAATCAACATTGAACCTTATGCCTTAGCAGTAAAGTTGAGAATCTATTAAAAAAAATTGACATATTGTAGTAACTTGATGTGCTGGCGTCTGTACATAGTGACACGTCTTAAATACAATGATGATGTGGGACATCTCATTCATCGAAAGCATATCCGACAAAGTAATACAGTATAAGTCAGTGAAAGTAACACTTCAGCATGCATTAGCGTCCACACGGCCGCTAGACAATCGAGGCGGATTAGTTGAAGACCTAACTACCCAACTTGGTTGTCCGGATAATAAACCGAGCCATTTCCTCAAGACCTATTGCGATATCTTAACACAGTAAATGGCGGGATAACTAAGGTTCTGTTTATTTTTAATTACGTCATTTATTTTGTTACCTAGTGTTAATTTTAGGTCATTTGTTAGTACTGCTTTTATTTTTCAGATGGTTTTTATTTTGTGTGTTCCGGGAAACGGATGCGACCTAAACCTTACGATGTGTGAGTTTGTGAGGCTGAGGATTCAACATTGAGGTCGGAAAAAGTTTTTCTATAGCGTGGTAACGAACTGGAATATCAATGGTTACCCTTCGAGCAAATCGACAAGTGAAAGTGTTATGTTGTTATTTCACAATATTTATCAATAATCGGCGTGCGTTTACGTATAATTAATTATAAACATACATGTTTATAATTAATTATACGTAAACGAAGCATAATGAGTTTGTGAGGATCGTAGTATGGCGTTCAGTAGTTGCTGCCACTTTATGTATGTATGTGTAAATCAATAAATGGTCCACAAGTTAATTAAACGCTACTATATCCGTAAATATCAATCGTATGCATTTCTGTTTGTTGTTGTTTACACTTAGTCCTTCAGGTGAACCATTGTACAGAAGCCAGCACATCAAGCTACTACAATCTGTCAGATTTCTTTAATAGATTTTCAACTTTAGCACTAAAGCATAAGGTTCAAAGTTGATTGGGAAGATCTGACAGTTTCGGGTAGCTTGATGTGCTGGCGTCTGTACATACATAAATTGCCAGCATTTCCAGCTACTACAATCTGTCAAATTTCTTTGATAGATTTTCAACGTTATTGCTAAAGCATTAGGTTCAAGGCTTATTGGAAAAATTCCACAGTTTCGGGTAGCTTGATGTGCTGGCGTCTGTACCTGGGCCATGGCGGCCCTCGGTGGATATTCCAACCAGCCCATCTCCCTCCAGAATTCCCTCAACAATATCATAGTCATATTCATTTATTTATTGCATAAAGTATTATAGATTTATTACAAAATGCGATTGTGTACGAACGAAACATGATACAGAAGGTACTAAACAAATCGTATTAAGTGTCAATCATGCTCAACATTCAATCTTAACAGAGTTGTCAATACCAATCCTTTAGAAATAAAGTTCCATTTGACTTCAGTAAAGTCAGCTAGATTTATTCAATATCCGAAATTGAGTTCAAATATAAAATTAAACGTTTAACTTTCAAATACAAACAGGCACGGGCTTGAAACTTTGTGATATCGATTTGATTAAAGTTTAAGATGTCGATATCCTGTGAAAGATTTTCTTGATTTTGATACCAAGTTTTGTTAACTGCTTTGAAATAAACGTAGCCTTCGTTTTCGACACCCGTCGACTCCCAAAAGAAGCATGAACAAAAGATACTCAAAGTGATCATTTATTACATATTGTGTCCGTGCCTCGGAAAACACGTTTGATAAGCCGTTGGTCCGGGGCTTTCATTCGTAGATCTTTGATAGTCGTCACGCGTAGACAAAAGACCAAAAGTCTGACAACCAGTCTTACCAAGGGGTCTCGTATTGCTCAGCAATCAGGTAGTGGAGGTCAGAAAGGCAGTCGCTCCATACAGCTTCATCCAGTTAGACTGGAAGCTAACTGGATGAAGCTCTATGGAGAATAGAATAATCAACAAAATAGCAGGAAAAAGATTGATATTGAAGCTTGAAATTATTTATATTCCGAACGTATCCCACGATCGGAATATAAATAATTCTGAACAAAAATAAGAGAATATACATTTTTTTATTACAATATTTTAGATCTCTGAATCCACATCTGGACAGAAATGCTGTTGGACCTTCAGTATTTTACACAGCAAGCGAATCAAGAAAATACGTAGATCTATACGAAAAAGTCATTTCCATCTTCATGTCTGTATAATTCACAGAAGAAAATTGAATTTTATACACTCAGTTACGCCTGAGAAAATTTCTTGTACTACAAGAAGTCTCATGAAATATTTTTCTAGAAAAGAATCTCACGTTCAGTTGTCAGACACAATAAGCGTACAGAATGTTTCGTACGTCGCGTTCAAATTTTATAGCCCATTCCCCATTTCTTTTTTAAATATAAATGCCTGAGTTTTGGTACCGCAGTATGTCGTCAAGTGAATGACGTCATTTCGCGTAATATATTCGCGAGATTGTGGTGTTTCGCCTGTTTATTTTTTGAACGGTACTTAAAATCTAAATTCCAGACACTCCCGAAATCTGAATAGAAAAATCTGAGATTTATATTTTATGTTCAGGACAAGTCCAGACACACGAAATCTTTTAGATTTCCTTCGTAAATTCAATATAATAAGGACCAAACATAAATAAAGTATTGGTTGTTGTTAACTTGAAACAATAACAAACTCTGTAGGTACCTTCATTAGTAACAGTTTGACAGATTTCTACAAACAATAACTCACGTAGTAGTTTACACGGTAGGTACGGGGTTATATTACTGTTAAGGTATTGAAAGGCTTCCACGACTCCACGTACTACGATACAAATTATATTTCGAACTCATGAAACAACAGCGGTTGCCTTGAACTTTTAAGGCCTATTTAACACTTGAGCACTTTAAACTAATAGAGCGCAATCTTGATATTTTGCAAGAAAATAGGAAAGGGCTGAGCCTGAATCTTGAGGCGCAATTTTAATAGTAGACATAAAAGTTCTGAAATTGACAAAATTATTAAAATAAACTCATAAAATAATTATTACGTCACTTAGAAAATAAATAAGACGGGGTCGCGTTACGTCCGCTACACGTAACGTCCGTTTATGGCCCTATTCTATTGAAAGGTGATTTTTTCTCGGATCTGTCGCGTTACAACCGTTCTACCTTAAAGTACACTCAACGCTTGAAGAGCTTGTTATTAGATAAAAATCACACAGATCAATTATTTTAGTCTTTTGCCACCGACTTCCGAAATTAAAATTTTGAATTAATTTCTTTTTGGAGTCGATTTTTTGTTTTTTTTATTACTTTTTTATTTCGTAATTTTTAGTGTTAAGTAAAACCTGAAATATTTGTTTGTTATAAGGAGTTAATAGTTTTGTTGTAAATATTACACTAGAATTTGACCAAGGTTTTGAGATCTTTTTCCTTTGACACCACTCACCCGTAGCTCGTATCAATAAGCCAGGCCGTCATACTTACATGTATTAGTTAGCCCATATATTAAAAACTAATGAACTGATTTTGATGAAACTCGCAATGGTCCCTAAGTTGAAGTAAATATAAACCAATAAAAAAATGGTCACAATCCAATTAGTAGACAAACATACTTACCTATAAAAATGTGCGTGTGTGTGGGGGTGACAAAAAGTATCTCCTGATAAATCTGCTCGCCTAGTGCCATGCTTCACAAAATGTCAATTTGGTCGGTGTGTTATTTTTTCAATAACAAGCTTTTCTAGCGTTGAGTGTACTTTTAGGTAGAACGGCTGTAACGGCGACTAATCCGAGAAAAATCACCTTCAAGAATACAATAGGGGCATAAACGGACGTCACGCGTAGCGGACGTAATGCGACTCACTCATAAATAACTAGCTTCTGCCCGCGACTTCCTTTACGTAAACTTTCTTGTTTTTATATAAAATGCATCCTATGACACTCGACAATACAGTCGCTTCCCATTAGTGAAAGAATTTTCGGAATCGGATCAGTTGTGCCAAAGAGTACATACAAACCCATTGACTCTTTATAATATTAATATAAATTGAAACAACAGCATTAAGTTTCTACTTTGTTATTGCCAAAGCTCTACGAGGTTCAGATTTAACCGACAACGATCAGTAACTTAAAGGAACAGGCATCTCAACGATGTAACATGTAAATCTTTCGCCAGCAAGCCCAAGCGCATGCTAGACACGTGTTAAATTGTTTATACTGTTCTTAATTAGCTTGTTTCTAAGAAAATTTCAATTTACTTGCATCCTTTAGAGTTCAAACTAACGTATTCAGCAACAGAGTAAAAAGATTAAATCTTTTGCAGTAGCTTCAACGTTAATGAGGCTACTGAAATGTTTAGTGTACTTAAATGTCTCTCTTCTGTGATTAAGGCGACATTGTGACTTGGCCTTTTTATGTCTTCTGTTTCTATGCGCTACAGTTCAATTTATAAGCCAGAAAGATAACCATGCTTCATTGTTTTAATTTAAACTTGCCTTTTTTTAATTTGGGACTGTGCGTTGTCACTGACAATCTTAGGGATTAAAAAAAAAAAGAAAAATGAAAGGTTTCTTGTGTCTGAGATCGGTCTTGATAATAAACAAATGAATATGTTTTATTTTTAGCGCACTGTTCCCATATTTGAAACAAGCCATAATTTGCAACTGAAGGCTTATTTTCGTAATTAAAAACGGTCTAAATATACAGTCCAACCTTATTAGAATGAGCATAAAGATCACTTTGATTTGGTGAGTGATGCAAAATCATAAGAAAAATAACTGTGAAAGGAATGTAGTCGCAATCTCATTTTAGCGACACTCAATGGCAAAAACGTCATTATGAAAATTAGAAGCATTCTTGGCAGATACCGACTGAGATTAGGATGCGAGCGTTCTTAAAAATATGGGAACTGCCCTTCTAGTGCCAAACATTTTCGAGCAGTGTTTTTAGGGGTGTGTCTCGTTGAGCTTTCCCATTGACGGTAATACTGATACTACTTGTATAACCATTCCTGTGGCGTTTTAATACCGCGACTATTCGCGACCAAGAAAACGCTTGTTTATTTCAGTAATATTATGATTGGTATTTTTGCTCCTGTTTAATTAATTTTCGGGAAAGGTGTTTGAGAATCATGCTCAGGACAATCCACTATTTGTAATTTGATGATTGTTGCGATGAAGTGATTGGGGTATTTCAAAGATACCAACTAAAGATTGTTCAAGGTAGATAATTGGAACTTTATATCGCATATAACGAGGTTAGGCATAGTATTTGATTTATTGGAAATAAATCGTTTTATTTTTAAGAAAATTAAATGTTGGAAATCAGTGGTTGTGATTGCGCGTGCTCAAAACAGCAGCCATCCGAATTGCGTAAAATGTTAATGGAAATTGGAAATATCATCACAAAAGTTAGAAGAATTTTGGTTTGCCATTATAAATAAAATTGAAAAGTACACTTAAATAAATTTCTTTCTACTATAAAAATGTCTAGGATGCGTAATTTGATACGTACTGGTTGCTTTGACAGTTATTTGTTTTCAGATAAAGTTTCATTATGTATTGTTGTGGCTATTTTCTTTAAAATATCGTCGATTTTCATTTTTCACCAGACGTTTAAAAAATCGCTCTAAATGCGAATACGGAGACATTTTCTAGGAGGACACGAGTCTCACTACAGTAGAGCGTCGATTATCCGAACTAATTGGGGACATGGGTGTTCAGAAAATCGGTATTTTCTTATAATCGAACTAACTATATGTAAATTGATTCAGCCATACTTATTTACGTACAGGTTAATGAAAACCATATTTAATAAATAAATAAGAAATCGACAAGTCGTGACATGTGACTGCCGCAAGCATTGTAGCGAGGGAGGCGGGAGAGAGGCACGCGTGAGTCGGGCGGGCGTAGTAGTTCGGATAAGCGGTCGTTCGGTTGAGCGACGTTCGGATAATCGACGCTTTACTGTATTTCCATTAGTCGTTTCTTAAGTCAATGTGTATAGTGAGACTGATTTGAAAAAACGTGCAGTCTCAGTATTACCATTGCAATGGGTAACTTAAAGGGAAGAGTGACTGAGTGAGACCCACCCGTTTTTGGCAGAATTCACGTTCATGCAAGTTTTTGTGAACTCAACAGAGATCTTCACATAAACATATAGGTAGTCATCTTCTCGTTACGTGGTCTACATAAGTCACTCAGCATGACAAGACAAGAACACTACCATATCTATCATTAACACGATTGAGCAATTATCGTCTCTGATTGCTCTTGATGCTGTGTCATAGAGTTCAAGTACCTTTACAATTATGTAGTTACGAGTAACTATGCTTTAATTAATAGTCGTTGAGTGTCGACGCCTCTAAATTAAACCCAGTCACTGCTAATTGATCAGTATTCTTCATGATTGATGCACACATACATCGATGCATGCATTATGTAGGTATTGGTCGTCTCTTGTAATCGCAAAATTAACATTCTTGCTAATATATTTCTTATTCCTAAACTTTAAAACTGATTTTGATATAGGAAGAAGAGTTTTTATGTACAGACGCCAGCGCATCTAGCTACCAGAAAATGTCAAATTTTCTCAATCTAGCTTGAACCTATAATGCTAAAAATGATAAAGTTGAAAATCTATTAAAGAAATTTGACAGATTGTAGTAACTTGATGTGCTGGCGTCTGTACCTATGATTATTACTGCTCGGTAGCAGGTAGTCGGCCGTGACTTACAAGTTACGTAGGTCGTTGGCGCGAACTATGCCTAAGGCACTGGAACTCCCACGCATCGACTTAACACAGCAGGCTGCTTGACGCCGGACTCCGGTGGGAGGGTGGTCGCAACCAGGTGGGCGTTAGCCCTACCTACGCAAGGGAAGAATTGGCCAGTCAAATAAAGTGTTGGATGAAGAGGATCTTAGATAAAGAGGCGCTTGAGACTGTGAGCTCAGCAGTTTTTCTGGGAATAACAGTAGATGCCAAACTTCAGTGGGGACCACATATATCGAGCCTAGCAGGAAGGCTCAGTTCGGCTGCCTACGCCGTCAGGAAAGTAAGACAATACACTGACGTTGATACAGCTCGTTTAGTATATTTTAGTTATTTTCATAGCGTTATGTCCTACGGTATTCTGCTGTGGGGCAAAGCAGCTGATATACAAAATATATTCGTCCTTCAAAAACGAGCTGTTCGAGCTATTTACCAGCTAGGTGCTAGAGTTTCTCTAAGAGATTTATTTAAAGATATTGGTATTCTCACGGTTGCATCACAATTCATATTTGCCAACATCATATATATTAGGCAAAATATACACTTGTATACTAAAAACAGTGATGTTCACAATGTTAACACCAGAAATAAGGACAAACTACGTGCTCCCTTTCACCGGCTTCATAAGGTTCATAACTCATTTGTTGGGCTTGGTATAGCCTTTTATAACAAGCTACCCTCTTCTTTGCTAGATTTGCCTTTTAATGCATTTAAAGCTCAAGTAAAATCCAACCTTTGTTCAAAGGCATACTACTCCATCAACGACTACTTAAACGATAAGAATAGTTGGTCGCCCTGATTAACTCAAGACAATGTTTATGTTCTTTCTCCAGAATTAGATTACTGATAGGTTATTATACTATGAGCTCATTATACAATTGTTTTTATTGGGCTGTATAAGTCAAATCAGTTTAGTTTTATTTTTATTATATTATTGACATAATCAACCCATTTAAATGTTTTCTAATGAGTTGATTGCAATATGTGGTTAGCTAGTGACCTCGACGATTGATCATATTATTCTTACCTGAGCAACCGGCAGCAAGTTCGTCATGCTCCCTCAGATGTCACTGCTTGCGGTAGCGTCGGGGGTCGGGTTGCCTCCTTCCCTCAAATATGGCGAGGGGGGTGATGGCTGATCTTTGCGTTATGCTCGTGAACGGGTGCTGCTTGTGGTGACTGGTCGTCTTGCTGACCATGGTTTTATTATTGTTATAATTAGTAATAACTTGTTTATTTAGTTTCCTTCGATGGTCCTAGTTTATCATTTGTGACTTCAAGCGACAGCTATGTAAACAGAACCCAGCATTGCATAAATATGTTAGCGGTCACGCCCTTCATACCTGGAGGCTTTTATTTAATTTTCATTTATTAATTTTTGCTTGAGTACCTACGTATAGTTTTTTATTGTATTTCTTGGTATATTGGCGTTGCTAGCTGACATATGGCAGATAATTGAATTTAGTGTCCTGTGTCTTGTAATGTTAATTGCTTTGCATACCTTGTATTGTATTCAGTCAAGTATTTTCTAACTGAACAGACAGCTGTGCTGCTGGGGAGTTTGTTGCGCCACTTCTTCTTCCCAGCGAAAGCACTAGGAAGTGGTGAAGGGCGGGCGTTTTGGGGGACTGTCTTTTGTAATTTTGACGTTCGAAAAGTGCTGATTCTCAGCCTAGTTTGAATAAATGACTTTTGATTTTGATTTTGATGAGACTGTCCGCAATGCGCCGAGCGCTCGGTTGAGTTGAGGAACTGGCGGAACAAACTACGCTACACGAGAAGGCTTCTTCAGGCATCCCAACAAATAGTAGCATTTTTTTTAATGAAATACTAGCTGTTACCCGTGACTTTTTCTGCGATCCAGGATGAAAGTAGCCTATGTCCTTACTCAGGTCATGGTCTATCTGTGTGCCAAATTTAATTCAAATCCTTTTATCCGTTTTAGCGTGAAAGCGTAACAAACTTACTTTCGCATTATTATAATACTCGTATTATATCGTTAGGATTATCATTAGTTAATTTAAGGACGAATTAAATATTAAAAAAAAACTAAGAAATAAAATATTTAGTGAAGGTCCCAAAGTATTTAAATTTTAATAAGGATGCAGTTTACGAGTTACGATAAATGGATACAACAGTTTTATGGTCGTAAGCCAGAAGACGGGGACTAGTCAGTTTTATTACAACAGCTTTTCTTGAATACTGATTCAAGTGTATTCTCTTTGTTGGATTCATTGTGATTGCTACATTCTGTTTGAATACAGATATACTTGACACTAAGAAGTAAAATGTACTTATATTACAAGTACGTTTTTAAAACACTGGTTGATTACTTGATTATTTTCATTCAAAGTTTTGCAAATAACTACAATCTACATTTTAACTTTACATACTTACGTTAGACTACTGATCAACATTTTGCGTGACCAGAGGGCTGGCTCCTTTTTGGCCAAAGAATTAGCATTGCTATTCAACGTGACAATCCTGCAAGTCTTCTTGGCAATTTTCTGGACGACAGCGATGTGGACGAGTACATCGACACCTAAGAGCCGGTTTTTTGATCCGTAGTTAACTCAAACAATTGTTAAAAATAGTAAGTAACGGTTAAATTTTAACAGAATGTGTTTTTTATCAAATGTTAGTTTATCCAATTGTCAAATAATTAACTATGAGTTAAAACAATTAACCACCCAAAGTTGGAGAGTTAACAATATGGCGGATGGTCAACTCAATCACAACAGCTGTTTTGTAAGGCAAGTTTTCTTGTTGTCAACGTAGTATTTCTCAAATTTTCTTTGTATTGTTTATCATGATGTATTTAAACATAGTTAGATATTATAATATATCGGAAAGTTCATCAGACAATGCTATTTTTGCGAAGTACATGTTAATGAGAAAGCCGAAAAATTTTAAACCACGTAATCCACCATTACGGCTAGTGTTGTCACATACAAAAATATTACCCCCAAAAAAACATAACTATTTTTAGGAAATCATTTCTCAGTACACTGGCAATATAATAGTCAATGGTTAAGCTTGACTATACTTAAAATAGATATTGAAAAACGAAATAGTCCTTTAACTATTAGTTGACCAGTTGACTATAGTTAATATAACAAATTGTTATACGGTGTTTGACTACGGTTGAAGAAACCGGCCCTAAGTGTCCTTTTTTTTGTAGTTATTTGTATAGTCAGTCAGTAAGTCATTAAATTTAGTGCCTTGTGTAGTGTGTGTTTAGCTAGTTGTGTTATATATTGTACATATATAAGCATATTCATGATACAATGTATTACATGACTTATGAGTCTGGAAAATCGCCGTATCTTTCTAGATCATCTGTTCCTACAAAATAATGAACACTCATACTGATTGACCGCGGTTACTGAGTCAAATAAAATTTAATGTGCCTTACAAACTTGCTCGTGGGTCTAGATATCAGTCGCCCCGCGCTAAGAGCTTTAAAGCTGCCTGTCCATTGAAGCGGAGCGAGGCTGCTGAGCGGAGAAACGGAGAAATATTAACCAAAATAGGATTGCATAAAATCTCAATGTCATTTTTCTATTGGTTAATATTTCTCCTTTTTTCCGCTCCGCAGACTCGCTCCGCGGCAATGGACAGACAGCTTAACAGAATGCAGATTCAATTTTGTCGTCTGTCACGCTCACCCAGCGTAGATATTCATAATTATGTCTTACTTTTTATACAACGTGTAACGTTAAATGCGCAAAACCTCAGACACCCCAACTGATTTTTAATTAAATTGACCTATTTCAGAGAGAAAATAAGTCATTAAAAAATTGTAAAGGTTTTATGTGCTTTTTTAGTTTAACTGGCCATTCTGATCGTTTCTTGCGTCTACGACGACGCTTTATCGAGGGAGGAGTCGCCACCGGGCCGCTGCGCCGCGCTGTCATTGGCTTGCTTGAGCTAATAATAAATAGACACGGCAACGTTTTTAATGAAGATTTTTTGAAAAATGTGGCCTATATTAAAAAGTGGTTAAATTAATTCTGCTCGTTATTCTGATCAAACTATTTTCAGGTTTTGCGCATTTAACGTTACACATTGTATAAAGTCAAGGCTGTCTTGCAAATTAATACTGTAGTTTCTATTGTCTTTTAGTTACTCGTAAATCTATCTAAATAAGATAAATATGTTTTATAGCTGTTTTGTAACTGCATTTCCTACTCCTATGCTTAATGCACGCCGTGGCAGCACTTTAATTAAAGCTACACTATCATCATCTGCCTAGCCTTTTCCCAACTATGTTGGAATCGGCTTCCAGTCTAACCGGATGCAGCTGAATACCAATATTTGACCTCCACAACCCAGTTACTGCGTAATACGATACCCCTTGGTAAGACTGTTTGTCAGACTTTCGGGCCCCTGACTACCCGTAACGACTGTCAAAGATCCACGAATGACAGCCGGGACCAACGGCGTAACGTGCTTTCCGAGGTACGGAGGAGTCCCGGTATGTAAAGATGGTCACCCATCCACAGACCAACCGTGGCAAGCGTAGCTTAACCTGATCGATCGATCTGTGCGGCCGTTATTATTTAGCCACGGGCCGCTATATTATAAAATGTAAAAATAATATGGGTATCTTAATATGTATTTTTGGTGTTGGTACGCTTTGTTGGTTGTCCTTCAAAAAATAATATATAACATAGAATATGCTAATGTAATTATCTTTTGTTTTGAATAGAAATAGAACAGAAAAAAATTGAGAGCAAATCTACAGTTCCAATTTATTATGAGGCTTATTTGTCTACTTAATATTCCACTAAGTGCGACATAGTCGAAAACTTATACAATTTCTGGAGTTACTCATAATTAATATGTCTTATTTACTCCTATTTTACAACTAAGTACCTACTCAAGGACCTTATTTATTTATTTATTTAATCTTTGCGCACACAAAAAGGTACACAAGCGGACTTAATACATACATTTGGATTCAAGAAAACATCTTAGTAGCTAATATATATTCTTTTTATATTTACTTTTTACGTTCTGTTTGGCGCGAAGAGGTTTAATTCTGACGTCATCTTAGATAAATAAGACAAGTACTTATTATTTATGTGTCTTAAGATCTTGTCGGCTTGTAACAGCTAATAATTATAAATAATCCAGGCCGAGACACCATAAAACTAATGTAGTTAACAGTGGTAGTATAGACTTTGGACATAACATATTTTAGGTTATGGAGGTCCTGACCTTGGCTTGTTAGCTATATAGTAGGGGACATAGATTATCTAAAACAACATAAAATAGACTTACACAACAATTGTACAGACGCCAGCATATCAAACTACACGAACCTGTCATTTTCCCAATCAACTTTGAACCTTGTACTTTAGCGATAAAGTTGAAAATCTATTAAAGAAATTTGACAGATTGTAGTAGCTAGATGTGCTGGCGTCTGCACAGGAAGATTCCTTATTAGTCTGAAATAACAGAGTTTATATTTCGTAAATAACGCCTGATGTGAGAAGCACAAGACCATGTGTCTTGTGCTTGCATAGTCTAGACAATGTTTTCAATCAATTCTGCCTACCGCAGTCAATTGCTGGAAATAGGCCTCTCGTAGGCTGCACCACAACACCCTGTCTTCCGCAGCGAATCTGCCCCAGCCACCAGGTTGTCGGTCATCTATCTGGGCGTCCCACACCACGCTTACCCATACGGGATCTCCACTTTAGGACTCATCTGCTCCACCGGGCATCGGACAATGTTTTAATTACTTTAAATTAATAACACTTTTTAGGTGCTTTTCGATTGTTACTATAAAAATCCATCAGTATTAATGTAATGCGCATTTTCATATGACCTTAGGTCTCCGCAAGACAGACTCGACCTAGTGTTCAGTTCATAAGCAAAATGCTTCCTTTGCGTCTTATTTAAAAAAAAAAAATAAGCCTTGCTATTAATGTAGACTATAAGGGCATATAATACACTGTTTTTGGGAAATAAACATTATTGTCATCGAACATTATCATTAGCACCGATATCGCCTCATCGACCGGTCTTGTGCTTCTCTTGGGGAAAATCCTATGTTCGGCAGTGGACGCCTTGCGACTGAAGTGATGATGAAACAAGTGATGGTTCATTTATGTTTCCCCATTTTTGCTGGATGTTCGCATTGTTTTGACACGGTCACAAACCAAGCTATAACGTCTCGGTTGTCATATTTGCACAACACAGGCTTATTTATTAGCAGCATGTCGATTCTGTAAAAATCTCACCGTGAAAACTTGCGTGAAGTGAGCTGTCAGTGTCATCCCACTGATGCTAGGAATTGACTAAGCAAACATTTACAATCACAATCGAGATTTTAATAATATTTTTTATGCTAATTCTATTGATAATTTAAAATAATTTCACACCTAGTATTTTAGTTGTCAAAACATTACTTATTTTAAAATAAAATAGCAAAATAGAAACTTAGTCAGAATATCAATTTTCTCTTTTTTCTTAGATTAAAATTGGCTCAGAGACCGATAAGTCGTGCCCTCAGTAATTTTATTTCGAAAAATTATTTAACAGATGTTACTGCTATTACTTTTTTGATAAACACAAGTTTAGTATACTGTAATCCTATAAATAAGTGTTCTCAGTCATTCACGAAGTGTTAATTCAAGATATAATAAACAGTGGAAAAATAGTTAAAAGTGCCTATCATCAGTGAATAGCCCGCGAGTGCACAGAATTCTAACGTTTGTTTGAACGCTTTAAAACTTAAACTCCTGCGCACGCGCAATCTTCACCGCGCTGTCAGTGCTACCAACCTCCCGGCAGCAAAGTTCGTGGTGCGTTCCAGCGACTAATATAAGCGAACTTGTCGCATCATTGAATGGTACTAGTGGCGCCACCCCGGCCAGAAACAGTACTAATTGATTTAATTACGTACGCGGTGCGTTCTCTGCAACCCTAAACTGGTGGTACCTGAGAAGAAAAATGAACTCATTTTTGATGAAACGCACGCCACCTAAAACTACCAATACAGGTGATCAAAATTTAACAGCCCCCATTATTACACAATCCGAGTCCACCCCGAATCTAACTCTGGTTGATACTGATTTTATAACGACGCGTAACAGGAAGCGCAATCGTGAAGAGGACGCTACTTCCTTCATGGAGGAGATACGCGAGCTACTAAGATCGGCTGCAGCTCAGACCGACAGTAAGTTTGTAGCACTTCAAAAATCTATGGAAGAAATTATTTCACAAAATGAGGAAATCAAGAAATCCTTAGATTTTACCACAAAGCAGTATGATGATATGGTGACTAAGATTGATCAAATTGAGTCCGAACGCAAAGCTGACCGTCACTACATAAGCCAACTCGAGGACAAAGTTGAAAATATGGAGCGGTTATTATCTTTATCCAAGATAGAGGTTAGAAATATACCAAAACTGGAAGGAGAAAGTAAAGAGGATCTTTGTGGATTAATCACGAAAACTACTAGCGTCTTAGATATGTCCTTACAACGACAGGAAATCAAAGATATTTATCGCATAAATAAGAAAAATGGTACATCCCCAATCATAGTCGACTTTGTCAGTGTCACTACAAAAGATAATATTCTGCAAAACCTCCGGAACTTCAACCAAAAGAATAGTCAAAATAAGTTAAATACAAACCATCTAAAATTAGCCGGTGCTGCTAAACCGATCTACCTCTCAGAGAGTCTCACCCCTAAGTCGCAACGGCTTTTTTACCTGGCACGGAAATTTGCAACAGAAAATGACTTTAAGTTTTGCTGGACTTCACTGGGCAGAGTATTTCTTCGTCAAGCCTTGGGAAAAAAACATTTTTTGATCAAAAGCGAGGCAGACCTTGATAAAAATGTGTTAGGGAAATGACTAGATGTTAAATTCCATAGATTTCTACTCACTCTAGTTTTAATCTTAATTTTAGTTTTAATTTTATCATTGTTTTTACTGTTTTTGCTTTGTACTGATTTTTCCATAGCAAATTTGCATTGCACCATTGAGCTAATCATACACTCAAACACAACAAACACAACACTTGATTTACAATTACATTCACACAAAACACACACAATCAGTCTCAAAATCACACAACACACACATTCACATCACCTCAAGCAAACCACTCTTACTTATACCGACAGCTTGCAAACTTTCGTCGTCGCCTTCTTAACTATAAATCTTACAAATGGCTAATAACGCAATTCAATTAATCAATAACATCGATGAACTCTCTGTATCAGTGACGCATACATGCTCTCCTGAGCAAACTCAATCGTTTTTGATAAACCCAAATAAACACCTGAAAGTCTTTTCACAAAACATTCGATCAATAAAATGTAACTTCATAAACTTACAAACTCTAATGCATCGTATCTCACTTGACTGTGACGTAATAGTCCTGACAGAATGTTGGCTTCCATGTTCTAGTAACTCGTTTCTTCCAATCCTTCCAAATTATACGATATTTAAAACAACCAAGCACATAAACCAAAGTGATGGCGTCGTTGTCTATATTAAGTCAGAAATTGTAGCGGTCGGTGAGGAACCAGACCTGTACCAATCTGCCTCAGGATTAATAATAAAAATAACCCTGATGTGGCCTTACTCTGTATCTATCGCTCACCATCTACAGAAAACATACAGAACTTCCTCTCTGCCCTTAATCGCATACTTCCGTCGCTCCATGGCTTCGGAACAGTTGTGATAGCGGGTGACATAAATCTCGACATCAAACCTTCTTCTCTTGACACACGGTCCCACGAGTATTTAAATTGTCTCGCTTTTCATGGTTTTCTCCCAGCACATACCCTCCCAACCAGGGGCAAAAATTGCCTGGATCATATTATCCTGAGAGCAAGGTCGCCCGCACTCATATTTGTTTATGAGTCTACCGTTACCGATCATGGTTCTTCACTACTTTGTCTGGACACCAAACGTATTTCTGCCACCACTACGTCTATCATAACAAAAATAAATTATGAGGCACTTGGTGCGTCAATTTTAAACATAGACTTTGACCCTATTCTTAGTACAACAGACGCAAATACCGCTACCGACGAATTCATTGAAAAGCTGACTTCAGTCATAGCCGAAAACACTGTAATTAAAAAAGTGACTGCAAAACAGAAGATTCTCAAACCTTGGATAACTCCTGGTTTGTTACGGTGCATGCGAAACAGAGATGCCATGCACAGAAACCTCAAGCAGACTCCAGATAACGAAACGTTAAATATAACCTACAAACGATACAGAAACTTTTGTAACAAAATTCTTAAAAAGGCAAAGAGGCTCTTTGATGCGGAAGAACTCAGCAAAGCAAGCAATAACCCAAAATTACTCTGGGACACCATAAAACGAGTAACAAATACCACAAAATCTACACAGTCGTCCAAACAACTGCTATCCTCATCATCCTCACCCGCACAGTCATGTAATAATGTGAATTCCTTTTTTGTCAATATTGGCAAGAAACTTGCAGATGACATTATGAAAACGAGGCCCTCACAGCAACTACCTATCTCACAAAACAGTTCTATACCAACTTCATCCTTTGTCTTGGATAAAACTGACCCAGAAGAAATCATATCCACCATAAATTCACTGCGACCAAACGCTGCTACTGGTTGGGATGGTATTTCATCTACAATATTAAAGAAATTTTCCACCACTCTGGCGCCTATTTTGTGCCATATATTCAATATTTGTTTTGAAACAGCTGTTTTTCCAACATCCTTTAAAAAGGCAATAATCTATCCAATCTTCAAGGGGGGCGACGGAACTTTGCCGAATAACTACCGTCCTATAGCTGTATTAACCGCTTTATCCAAAGTCCTTGAACGCTTGATAAACAAAAGATTGGTTAGTTACCTGGAGCATTACAAGATAATCTCGCACCAACAATATGGCTTTCGGAAAAATAAGTCAACCTGTGACGCAGTTCACGACCTAACCAGCTTTGTCATAGATCATATAAATAAAAATAAAAAGGTCCTTACTATATTTCTAGATCTCGCGAAAGCGTTCGACACTGTTCCCGTTTCCACACTCTTAGTCAAACTTGAGAAAATAGGCGTCAGGGGGTTACAACTGGATCTTTTCCAAAGCTACCTCTCCAATCGTTCGCAAAAAGTCAGGATCGATGGTCATGACAGCGACGACCTTCCAATTCACTATGGGGTACCACAAGGAAGTATTTTAGGCCCCACACTTTTCTTAATCTTTATTAATGACCTGTGTGATCTCAGTATCGATAATGCCAAGGTAATATCCTTTGCGGATGACACAGCCATAACCTTCATCTCGGATTCCTGGTCACAACTAGAGCATCAAGCTCAGCTTGGCTTTGACGTGGCGTTAAATTGGCTTAATTCACATACTCTAACCCTTAATACCTCCAAAACTAAATTTCTGACTTATTCTAACAGCTCGGTCGCTCAACCAAAGACTCCAATTTTGATCAAAGCTCACACTGGTCATCCACAAATACAGGGTCCAAATTGTCAATGCCCTACTTTAACCTCTGTTGAAAGCATCAAATACCTGGGAATAGTCTTGGACAGGAATCTCAATTTTAAGTCTCACATCGGTTTGGTAACTGGACGAGTTCGCAAACTGATATACATATTTAAAACTCTCACGCATATTGCCAATCCCATTATAATACGTAATGTCTATTTCTCACTTTGCCTATCCATCGTAACGTATTGCATTTCTTGTTGGGGCGGCGCAGCTAAAACCACCCTCAAGCCGCTAGAAGTAGCACATAGGGCCATATTAAAAGTAGCCACTTTTCGTCCTATTCTGTTTCCAACTGATCAATGACTGCAAAGTGCTAAATGTTCGGCAACACTTTATACTACAAACAGTCATTCTCCAACACCGCAACACCCCATACCGAATAATAGAAAATAAAAAACGTAGTAAACGTCGAAAAGATGGGATATGCACCCTGCCGCGTGTATGCTCAACTTTTGTAAAGAGATTTTTTCATTTTCTCGGTCCGTTTCTATACAACAAAATAAACGAAGAGTGTCCAATCTACGGACTAACGTATTACAAATGCAAAAAGATTGTACAATCAAACCTCCAAAATAAGTCATATGACGAAACTGAACAGATCTTACCATAGGTGATGAAGATCGACAACCACACGCACACACACCACACACTCAATCACACACACACCACACACCCAATCACACACACACATACACCACACACCCAATCACACACACACACACACACACACATACACACACACACACACACACACACACACACACACACACACACACACACCACACACACATACACACACACACCACACACACCCAGTCACACACACACATTTTATCTTAATTTTTAATCTTAATTTTTTTTATTTTTTTATTTTCAATGATAACAAAACGAATCTTGAACTTTTAATGGTCTTACTCAATTCTTCGAAATTGTAGCAGTAACATCAGAAGCACTATGTACCTTTACGTCATTGTACCTTAGGGGACCGGACTGCTTCTCCTTAACACAGGTTTCCATAACCTAGCTAGGAGAGCAGTGCTTACACCCACACGTTTGTAGAAATAGTACTGATTTTGTAAAACTGTATTTTTAACGTGTACCACTATCCTTTGTTTTGAGTAAATAAATAAATAAATAAATAAAATAAATAAAACCCCACAAAAAAATGTTTTGACAATTAAAATACTAGCTTTGCAATTGTATAAAATCAATAGAATTAGAATAAAAAAATAATATTCAAATCTCGATTATGATTGTAAATGTATGCTTGGTCAATCCCTAGTATCAGGTGCGTGACACTGACAGCTCACTTCACCCATGTTTTCACGATGATATGGTTACAGAATCGCACTGCAGGAATAGTTATATAGGTACTGCTGCATCTTTTAGCTTCTGGGGTACATATATCCTTCTCCATCTATATTCCTCCTTAACTCCTTATCAATTTGGATAATGGTATTTAGAAAAAACTCGTCCGTTTTACGCAATTCTAAGCTAAAGAATAAAAGAATACAGATGATGATGAGCTAAGTGGAACAGACCTTAACTTGTACATCTTTAAGACCAAGAGTGAGTAAATTAAAAACCTTTTAGTCTAATCTGTGGACTGGGAAGAGCACTCGTAACTTTGTCCTCGTTACTAGTATTTTATTGTTAATCTCGGCTCCAGACGGATTAGAAGAAAACTAAGTGATTAATATTCATTTGTGTAGTTTTATTTTGAGGAGTAAAGTAGGGCAACTTTTAAGAAATAATATTTTCACGCATACTATTCTTTGGTCCTTGTGAGTAAAAAGAGAAGAAAGAAAACACGTTTATTTGCGGTAAATATGACGCAGAGGAAGAACACCAACACAAAAAAAATAACAAGTTGTGGGAAAATATGCGTCACATCCACACAAAACGGCCATCGGTCAGGGTAATGCTAAGACCCTATGCGAGACAGAGCCCCGAGCCCTGGTCTTGAGCGACAGCCGGCGTTGACGTGATGCCGTTGGTGCAGCATACGATAAGAAGGAGTAGTTGTATCACAATTCTAAACTTGTTGGACGACCGTTACTAAAAAGAGCTGCCATCCTAATTACGTAACACACTTTCACTCTTTCACAATTCGAAAGATTGTGAAAGAAATTGCTAATCAACTTGCTAATCAACAACGTAAATAACGCAGTGATTGTTGTTGAAATGTCAAAATGAAAAACATTGCGATCGTAAATGTTACGCAATTACGCCGCAGTGTAAACTCGTACTGGTCACAATTCAAATATGATAAAAATATGATGGAGTGAGAAAGATGTCAGCAAATTTTCTAGAAGCTAGAAGAAAGGACTGTTTTACTTAACGGCGTAGCTTTACTATCTAAGCAGTAAAAAATACACAGATTCACGTAAACAGTAAAAGCAATATAGCATATAAAACTAACAATAGTAAAAAGGCGAAGCGAACACAGTAAACACTTCATTCTCTTTGAAGAGAAATTGGGACAAGTCAGGCAAGACTTAAGGGCTATTACAGGCTTTATGCCAGAAAGACCAACATTTACAAAGTTGGTCTTTACGTCCTATAATTTGATTTCATGGGTCTGGAGTTCAGTTGATGTCAAATTAGCTTAGTTTGAACTCATCATAGTGGCGCTGATTCCCTTGTTCACAAACTAAAGTAAACTTAAGTTCAGTGCATCTTTATCTTTCTATTTCATTATGAAAAGGACAGAAGATAAATATTAGTTTAGTCCTGTCAAATTAAGATAATACATAGACAAATTTAGACGTGATTAAAAAAATTGGCTACTAATAATCCGTCAATTTACGTCAGGCGCTGACGAATTAGACAACACTAAACTAATATTTATCATCTGTCCTTTTCTTAATGAAATAGAAAGAAAAAGATGCACTGAACTTAAATTTAGGTAAGTTTGTTTACAAGGGAATCGGCGCCAATGTTAATCAATATCCAACTAAAACTATCAATCAATCTGCCTAGCCGTTTCCCGACTATGTTGGGGTCGGCTTCCAGTCTAACCGGATGCAGCTGAATATCAATATTTTACGTGGAGCAACTGCCTGTCTGACTTCAACAGCCCAGTTACCTACTGGATAAACCGAAACCCCTTGATACGACTGGTTGTCAGAGTTTTGGGTGTCTGACTACCCGTAACGACTGTCAAATTTCTACGAAGACTAACAGTTTAACGTGCTTTCCGAGACATGGACGTATCTCGATATGTAATGGATGGTCACCTATCCATGAACTGACCGCTGCAAGTGTCGCTTAGCCTTCGATGGATCCATGTGGCTGTTATCATTTATTATTTATTTATATATACTTACCTTTTTTCTTATATCTCCCCTGAGCAAGTCCAACATTTGTTGTTTGCCTTAGCTTTTTATGCGTATAATGAAATGAAGCAAATATTATCATCATCGTAATAAAATATTATAGGCACACTACCTAAAAAAATACGGACTGACAGATATGAACTTGAATGGATATAACTGAAGTAATGTCTGCTAGTAAAAATGTTTATGAACTTCTGTAATATCTCCGTACTTTATGGTATAACTTTTTTTACCTTAATTAGTGTCGACAGTCTACCTAAAATAATTTTGGTGTTTTTTTAGGGTTTCGTACCCAAAGTATATATAAGTACCATTTGTCCCTCCATCCGTCCATACGTCTGACCATCCATACATCCGTCCGTCCGTTCGTCTGTCTGTCAGCGGACTGTATCTCATGAACCGTAATAGTAGGCACTACTGTACACAGTTGAAATTTCCACAGAGTGTGTATTGCTATTGGCGCTATAATAAAAATAAAATAATTGTACAGTGGTACAGAACCCTTCGGTTCGCTTCGGTTTTTCATGTTTATATATATATATATTTTATTATACAGGGCTATGGTAAAAGAGACCTTGATTACAGATTTAGTTTTTACTTAGGAGCAAGCGTCACGGTATCCCGCGAAATTAAAATTTTCTTACGTCTTTTGTAATTTGCAGGTCATCAGTCAATATGATTATTTGAACTTAAGAGGGATGCATTGATGATTTTAATGATTAAAATTTCTGTAAATACATTGAATTTTGCGAGCTACTTAACGCATCCCTTCAAAAATGGGAATTCTGTATCGTTCTTTGCTAAATTCTTGAGTGCTTTTAAACACTGAAGGATTACCGCTCATTAATTGTGGTGAAACCAATCCTCGGTTTCGTATTTCATTCTGTAAGGAACTTCGGCTATTAATCTACAGAATCACGAGGAAGCTTTAATAGGATCCCACCATTAAGTTTTCGTGATAGATACCTATCTGATCGTTATAAGGTCTAATTACAGTTTGTTGCGAAATTACTTCCTCGTAGATAATTAGCTGGGTACTGGGAATTTCAACAAGGGGGAAAACGTTTCTTGGGCGTTACAAAGTCCACAACACGATAATATGATGACATGAAAATGATGATCCCGATTGCAATTCTTACGTTGTGTCATTTTTAAAAACGGCCGCATCTCGTTATGCCCTTTCTCTTGTCGTTTCTTTAATTGGACCGATCTTTGTTACAGGGGCTCGTGGTTAAGTAGTAATAGCCGCATGCGTCGATCGATCAGGTTAAGCTATGCTTGCCACGGTCGATCCACAAATAGGTGACCATCTTTACACACCAAGACTCCTCCGTGCCCTGGAAATCACGTTAAGCCGTCGGTCGGAAAATAGTTTGATCAGAATAACGAGCAGAATTAATTGAACCACTTTTTAATATAGGTCACATTTTTCAAAAAATCTTCATTAAAAACGTTGCCGTGTCTATTTATTAGTAGGTCAAGCAAGCTAATGTCAGCCGGCGCAACGGCCCGGTGATGACTCATCCCTCGATAAAGCGTCGTCGCAGACGCAAGAAACGATCAGAATGGCCAGTAAAAATAAAACAGCACATAAAACCTTTACAATTTTTTTAATGACTTATTTTCTCTCTGAAATAGGTCAATTGAATCAAAAACCAGTTGGGGTGTCTGAGGTTTTGCGCATTTAACGTTACACGTTGTATAATTAGGTATATATCATATTTATAGGTTTAATAGGTGTATGCATAACTTTATATTTAAAATATTTATTCCTCAATTTTCATGATTGCACCTACTACTGTTTGTCTCTGCATCACCCAAAGGTTGACTGGTAGAAAATGCCTATGGCATTAAGTTCGTCTCTTTACATTTATGTGCTTGAAGTATTAAATAAATAAATAACATACACGAAACAATATATGGACGCCATATTAAAATTTACCCTGCGACCAGTTTTAACAGCTTCGTTGTATGAAGTAGGCAGTACTTGGTTTTATAGTAAGAGGAAGTCCTAGGTACTTACCCCGCTTCCTGTTCTCATAAAATGCCGTAGCCGATTGTCTTTGTCGGCGAAAGGTTAATTCAAAATATCCGTAGCTAGACAGTACTTGAACCAAAGCATACCTTAAGTACGGCAGGCGATTTACGAGAAGCAAGTGGAACTAGCAACTAAAAACGAGTTGGCGAGCAACGAGCTGCGAGTGCGTGTCGGTGACGAACGATTATTTGCTGGTATGCTTTTGGTACCAAGCGTGAGTCTCTCAGAGAGTGTTCTGCCCGCCAAGCGAGCTTCGCTGAGCGAGTACCGTCTTTGATAGCTCTTGTCGTTGCGACAAACGAGTACTCGCAGGCGGTGTGAACAGTCACCGATCAACTGAAAATAGGTATATGTATCTCTTTTACTTACACGGTACCTAAAATTTTTCGCATGTTTATTGAGCGAGTAAATCGTTGATAGCTGTTCGCTTCCTGATCAGCGTTGGGGCAGGTGCCTTAACATAACATGCCTCGAAGAGTAGTTCAATAGTTAGTAAGTTTTGGGAATATTCAAAGATGAATTTATATTACTTGAGAAGGCCTACAAGGCATGTTTGAGTTTGTAACCGAGCTAATGGTACCTCTTTATAAATCGATTTAGGTAACAACATATCGCTTTATTCGATCCCCTTACAAACGCGTAAGTTACCAGAATATTAAATGGCGATTTATTTAATCGACCATCTGTAACTCATCTGACCAATTTTCAATTTTCGTTATTCCATCTGCACCCTAATTAGACACACTATTACTCTCAGTTTGAATCATTTTGAAGCATATTGCTAATCCATTGCTCCAAATGTTCGAAAAATGTGTTTGCTCAACAACGTAAATAACGCAATGAATGTTGTTCAACTGTCAAAATGAAACCCATTGCTACTGATAATGTGTGACGTAATTACCCTGCGGATCCGAGATTATCCTAAGTGACCGTTTTCTCATGAAATTGATAGAATAAACTATAGGCATAGGTGGGTAAATTATACAGGGTCAAATTAAATTACCTAACGAAATTCCGCATACGTTAAGGGTATCGATAACTAAACACAATAAAATTAAAAAATATATATTTGATGATTTTTTGTTTGAGGTCAACGACCGCTGTAGAGTAAGTACTTAAACATCAGTTTTTTTCTTGTTTGAACTTCACGTGAATGGTAACACGATAAAACAAAAATAATAATATTTATTTTCAACTCATACTTCAAGTAACTACACTTTTAGCTGTGGATGATCCCAAAAATTAAATGCAAAAAAATAATGTATTGTTTGCTATATCATATTTAGATACCGATACCTCTACGAAGTTTTGCTAGCTAATTTAATTTGACCCTGTATATTCTAGAAAAATATAAATTTATGTTATGCGTATAAATAAATTGAATGGATCCCATTTGCCATTTTATTGAAGTTGTGCTTGTGACTAGTCTAACAATGAATTTAATGTGTGGAAATTGGTTCAACCAAATTGCCTAGTTTGGGGTCTACTCCCTCAGCACGAAATCAGTAGCTTCGTCGAAGTTACAGGCGTTTCTTACTCACTAACGGACATAAGATTACTTTGGGACCCGAACTAAGTATGAATAACAACACGATATGGAGTCGTCGTACTCCTGGTATGTTTTTGCCCGTTTGAAAAAAATAATGAATCGGGAGTAGCGATAATTTCAAAGTATCGAACTGTTTGCGGACGCGTCCGTATCTTTGTTAACGGACTTACGGCCGAACCCAATTACCTATCTGTCACCAGTTTTGGCAGAAAAACCTATCTGTCTCTGGTTTTAACGTCCCAATAATCTAGGTATAGCAGTAGCGATCTGTATGATTATATACCTACTGGTAGTTATGATTATACTGGCTACCATCAGTAGAGATCTTTCTTTAACTGAAAATAGATTATTGGGTTCGGCCGCTAGAGTTTCCCCCTGGCTGAAGGGCAATGTTGGTATTTATGACCTGCTAGTCGATTCTGTAAAAATCTCACCGTGAAATCATAAGTGAAGTGAGCACTTAATAGTGTTAATCCCTAGCGAATGACAGCTCACTCCACGCTCACTTCACCCAAGCTTTCACGGTGAGATGGTCACAGAATCGCACGCCTGATTTCAACTTCGACCTATTATCCAAAACCCACATTAAGCCCTAGCATTGATTACCAAACACAACTATCATATAAGTAATTAGGAAAAACAAGTATAATAAGGCAATATTAATGCGCGTACTCACTTAACCCTGCAACGGAAGCGGGCTATTCTGACGGGCTATTTGTGGCCGGGCCATAACTTAATTGTTTTTATGATAGACGTCCATACTGCGTCGATATGGGGAGGCTATTTTTAAAGATCCCTTAGACTTCTGATAGTCAGAGCGGAGAAACTATTAGGGTGATGTTTTTTATACGAAACATTAATTAAATGGGGGGGTGAAAGAGGGAACACCGATGATAATCTTTGATGATGTAAGGTTGAATGTTAACGACTATGTTTGCTGACGTTTTTGTTGTCAAAATGACAACGAGCTTGTGTTTTCTCTATATCTACAAAATGGATAGGATTGGTATAATTTGTCGTAGGGAAAGGGAAAGGGATGATTGCTAATTCTTATAAAAAATCTATGTATATAATACATATAAAAATAGAGGTGTGTATCCCTATATTTCAGTCTGCAGCTAAAACTGCACGTCGCAGACGCATAGTGTTTGTTTGTCGCAATAGGTACAAGGCTCCCATCGTGCACTATGGTGGTTGCAAGTTGATACCTATAAGCTTGTAGAAGATACGGGGGTTGAAACATTTGATTTCTAAAAATGTGTGATTATCATTAATAAAAATGTTTAGTATATATGAAAAAAGAGGAGTATAGATAGCCAGTCGCTCCATGCAAAATACTGGTATTCAGCTGCATCCGGTTAGACTGGAAGCCGACCCCAATATAGTTGGGAAAAGGCTAGGCAGATGTAGTATTTATGAAAAAACAATGAAGTAAGTATTGATAGATTATTAACATTAACAAATAACTATACAATTAAAAATGACCCAGCGAAGTATTCACAGCTAGTACAATAATTATAACGACTCATCCGCTCCCAAGTACTTACTGTAGTATTGCCTAATTATTAATTTCGGGTAATAATAAAGTCTAAATATTTAAAATTGGTAGAGTTCTGTCAATTTTAGTATGACAGAACGAGAGACGAGAGAATTCCTGTCACCTGTCAAAGCGACAATTCTAGTAGCTAATATAGATAAAATTCGCAAAACACTGACAGGTGTCAAGAACGCAATCCCTCGTCGGGCGCGCTGTAGGTATAAGTAAAGAATAAAGGTGCAATTCAACAGCTTGTCTTTGGTAACAACTTGACAGTGACGTAGCAATAAGGGCACTTTGAACGATACAGCTGATAAGTAGTAGAACGTCTTTTTGGAGGGTTCGCCTGGTTTTGATAATATGATAGACGCAAGGGACATTAAACTGTATCTCCAAGAATGACAACTCTTCAGTAGTCCTTATGGTGTTACAGGTGGCAATACACGTGTTGGCTTATCAACAAAATGTAGAACGTAAGTTCAGGTTATTTGACAAACTACTCAAAAGTTAGCGTGTATACAAAACTAATTTTAGTAATGGAATAACGACTGCTCTTGAAACTGTTTTAATAACTTTGTTAATTAGGTCACTGGTCTCGACGCACTTAAACAATAATGGGTGTAATAAAAGAGTGATGGTTGAAGGAAATTATGAATGAATTGAATTTTTACTCAGGTATGTAACGTATTAAGGCACATAAAAATACGAGCTAAGACAGAAACGATAGATGCTCTTTCAAATTAAAATACACATAAAAAAACCACGCTTTCAAATTAAAATTTAAATGGGCTGGTCACGTGGCGCGTCTCAAAGACCAAAGATGGACGAAAACGGTTACAACATGGACAGGTCCACAGGGCAATCGCTACAAAGGAAGACCTTACGCGCGGTGGGATGACGACATCAAGAAAATAGCGGGACAACAATGGCCACTTATAGCTAAAGACTGGGAAAAATGGCAATCTTTGGAAGAGGCCTTCACGTTGAGGGGGTTCCTGTTACCCAAAAAATGTAAAGATTGTTTATTTAGGTATTTAAAACTTATTTTGTAACTAATAGGAAATAAAAGGCTTTTTATTTTTTTTTATTTTTATGTAACCTATTAATTATTATTTTCGATGAATTAAGTATTTCGTCATCTACCAACCAGCTATATATCTATAAGACAGCTTGTGTATAAAAAATAAATGTTTTTGTGTAAGGTTTTTTGTGTAATGTTTCGAAAAAACACGCGCAAGAGACACGGCTTAAACTACACAATGGATTTCGATACGTTTTTCACCATAATTTAGAGAATTCATACCAGAAGGCTTGTGTATACTATTCGCTTATACAGCGTGTAACGGAAGGGGGGTATCAACCCTGAAGGAGGTGAATGTGCTCATGAAACTCAACAACTTTCCCCAAAGAACATAGGTCGAAATATGAAAAAAAAATTTGGCCCTCCCATAGTAAATCAATCAGCTGATAGTCAGTTTTGTAAGGGAGGGCCAAATTTTTTTTTCATATTTTGACCTATGTTCTTTGGGGAAAGTTGTTGAGTTTCATGAGCACATTCACCTCCTTCAGGGTTGATACCCCCCTTCCGTTACACGCTGTATAGCACCCAGACATTAGTAGATCGCACTCGTGTGAAGCCAGTGCGGGGTCCCTATCACTAGTAATTCATAATTTAGATTTATTTTTGAAATTGGTTTAGGTTATCTACGAGTATCATACATAAATCTCCAGCTCATTTTGACATCAACTCATGTGGATAACCGTATCCTGTTAAAAATATTGAATGTAATAATATGAACCCGTACATACCGTCTAAAATCAAATATTTTATTACTATTATAATAAAATTACCCTATCATTTGAATCCAACAAAAATATTATTCCAACAAGGAAGGATGTAAATACCAAATACCAACTGGTATACAAATTGGCATTGGTACTTAATTTCTTCACACTCCAAAAATACATTTCCAAAAACCAAAATTTTGAGCATTCATTTGGGAAACGAAATATGCTGTCTCAGGCTTTCAGGCTCCCACAGAGAGGAGGCCCGTGTCCCAACAGTGGGAACATATGTGAGGCTTTCAGGAAAAATACCGGTACCTACGGGAAAAACAGTTAACATAGTTCCATGGGAAGAACTCGACAACGTAACGATTATTGATTTGGGTGGCAAACAATGTTTATGTCTTCATGGAAGGGAAAAGTGAATCTATTTACATCTAAAGGAAAATTGCTCTGTTGGTATCAATCTTTTATCAATTACTAGCGACAACTCCTCTTATACAACAATGAACTGAAGTGACGATATGTCAAATAATCCAGATTTTTGTGCTAAATCTAAGTTAAATAATCATCATCTGCCTAGCCTTTTCCCAACTATGTTAGGGTCGGCTTCCAGTCTAACCGGATGCAGCTGAATACCAGTATTTTACATGGAGCGACTGCCTATCTGACCTCCACAACCCAGTTACTGGGTAATACGATACCCCTAGGTAAGACTGGTTGTCAGACTTTCGGGCTTCTGACTACCCGTAACGACTGTCAAAGATCTACGAATGACAGCCGGGACCAACGGCTTAACGTGCTTTCCGAGGCACGGAGAGGTAAGTTAAATAAAAATAGAAAGAAAAGAAAGTAAAAGAAAAAATCGGTAACAAACAGAGAGGAAAAGTGATTTCGTTTTATATTATATATAGATGTGGGTGGTATCACTGGCAACAGTCATCAAGTACTTGTGTATGAAGAAAGACTGAAAGGTGCTGCAGTGGCAGAAAAGTTTGTTGGAAAATTTTGGACTTACTCGACACAGTTTGGCCAACTACACAATATGGCGGTTATATGTCTACAAAAAGGAAGTTTTGTGTTATAGAAAAACCCAATAAACTCTAAAGTGATCCAACTAGGACCCTTTTATCAGGCATTTTCCATCTAAGTATATATGTACCTAACTGACTGCCTCGTTGGTCTAGTCTGTCACAACAGCTACTGCTCAGCACGAGGTCCTGCGTTTGATCCCCAAATAAATGAATAAATAAATAAATGAATAAATAAATAAATCAATAAATAAATAAAAAATAAATAGATAAATAAATATATAATGGTGTTTTTAAATCAGGAACTTTTCAGTAGCAACCCAGAGTCTAGATTAATCGTGCCCGGTAGATGTCACTAGGCTCGCCCTTATTACATAGAGCACTGGTGAGATGTGGGTGTGCTATAAGTACACCTCTGCTTACCCTTAGGGATTATAAGCGTGATGTTATGTTATTTATCTAAGTAAATAATAAAGATCTCCTCAAAATATTTCCCATTCAATTTACGAGTTACCTAAATTATTCCATACACGTCCTAATAAACTCTACTTACTACTAACTCAATTCTCTTGAAGATAGCAGTAATAAAATGTTTCCTGTGGCATAAGACGAGGCGAACACACTCCAGACGTACGGAGAGATGAAATTGTACACGGCAAGACACTACAAAAGGACTCCCATACAACGACTCATTATTCTGACGCTATGACCGTGAACGCTAACGTTTACGTGGAGTATCACAATCAAATAAGATCATTTTATTTAACAGGGAAACTGCCTTTTATTTAATAACGTTAACGTTTTTTGGTAAAACTGTTTTGTTTGCTTCCAACATTTGCTTAAAAACGCCGAATTCTATCGTAAAATTCGAAAGTAGCTCTGTATATCTGTTTTTCTGTTACCTTTTCACGACTGAACGGATTTAGATGAAAGGCACGTGGCCAGACCGAGTCCACCCAGCCACGAAGACCAACAAGACCTGCACCCTAATTGCATAAATCACTATCAGTAGTAATCCATTGCTTCATATGTTCGAAAAATTTGCCTACTAAACAACGTAAATAACGCAATGAATGTTGTTGAACTGTCAAAATAAAAGCTATTGCTACTGAGTGTTACGCAATTAACCCACTGGTTTGGGAAATGTCTGATACTTTTTATACCGGTAGTACGGTCCCGAGGGACAATTACCGACCCCAAAGCAATTATGCTGAGCTGATGCCCTTTTGGCATTATAATCTTTGTTTTCTGTTTTTATGGTTTTAAGGTGTATTCATTTTGCCAATAAACGAATTTTTGTTTTCTTTCTTTCATCTTAAACCATGTATTCAATCGGTGGAAATAATGAACATTGTAGTTTGTAGGTAGGTACTGTACAGATTGTCTTCTGATTTGCCTGAGATAGGTTTAACATGGGTATGACCATGTGTCGAGTTATAGGAGCTCAAATGGATTCGCCAAAGAAGAAATTTGCGCGCTTTGACCACGCTTTTCTCTCTTCTCAACTCTCCCACTCCTCCTTCTTATCTCGTGTCTCACTTCCAATATCTATGTTCTTCTCATGCTAAGAATCTGCGTTCTTCTAATAACCTTCTCCTACTTTGTCCTTCTCATACTTCTGACTTTGTTCATTCTTCCTTTGATATTCAGTCCATTCTTCTTTGGAATACGCTTCCTCTTGATATCAGGACAGTCGGTATGCATTTAAGCGGAAATTGCAGAGTTATTTTCAAAATATATAGCGTAGAGTCATCTCAACACCTCTCTTTTTTGAATTTGTGTATATTTATATATTATAGATATATATATACACATAAATATTTATACAACGTGTAACGTTAAATGCGCAAAACCTGAAAATAGTTTGATCAGAATAACGAGCAGAATTAACTGAACCACTTTTTAATATAGGTCACATTTTTCAAAAAATCTTCATTAAAATCGTTGCCGTGTCTATTTGTTAATAGGTCAAGCAAGCCAATGTCAGCACGGCGCAGCGGGCCGGCGACGACTCTTCTCTTGATAAAGCGTCGTCGCAGACGCAAGAAATGATCAGAATGGCCAGTAAAACTACAACAGCACATAAAACCTTTACTATTACTTATTTTCTCTCTAAAATAGGTCAATTGAATTAAAAATCAGTTGGGGTGTCTGAGGTTTTGCGCATTTAACGTTACACGTTCTATATTATAAATATATATTATGTTAAATCGTATGTATGTGTTTATAACCTATTTATGTATTTGTCTAGTTTTTTATTTTTATCATCGTCGTATCAACCAAAGCACCTGCCATCTAATCTCATCACCACCCTTGGTTGACTGGTAGAGATTGCCTAAGGCATTAAATCCGCCTTTGTACCTTTTGTGCGAAAAGTTTAAATAAATAAATATACTTTAAAAGAAATAGCTTTGGACCTTTGGTGCGAAGTTGAGCTTGACAAACAGCAGAAGCTTTTCTTCTTAGTTTAGTTTTCCACTTCCAAGAAAAACTTACTGTGGCAATCATCAATCTTAAGAATCTCTCTAGTACCGTGAATTAAAGACGGTGTCAGACATATAATTAAGTGACGGGTTTCTTAAAATGACGTTAGCAGCTCAAAAAAAGACGATTCTGGTTAAAAAAATGGTGAGGGCAATGCCCTTTAATATTTTAAGAAGTAATATAGAATATTAGAAAGAACGTAGATACAGTCAGACAATCTAAAAATACCGGTCATTCTAGGTAATTTTCCTGTGAATTTTAATATATTTTCTGCTGATTTAAAATTGTCTTCCACGTAATAGGATTTGATGAATACATTTCAGGAGAATAAATAATTCAAATGATTTTTGCTCTACAAACTTGTTTTCGTTTAAATTCAATTAAGTTTATTTATAAAAAAAAATAAGATTTTTTCCTTAATATTTTGGAACATACAAAAAAACGAAATTCTCCGAGCTGTATCTAATATCCCAATAAGAGTCGGAACAAAAAAGATAGTTTGGGACTAAAATATTGAATTTGTCTCTAATTGAGTTGGAACTGTGACAAAATGATGTGCTTTTCTCCTCCAAGCGGAATGAGAGTAATAATACGAGTAAGTATGTTGATGTAACAGTTTGTTTGGAATGTGTTCATCGTCATCAACCCTCAACACATTGTTGTAGATAAGATCTTCTGTGATGGTATTAGTAGATGTTTGTTCTTCTATTTTTGTACACAAAGAAAATACAATAATGATTATGAATAATACAATATAAACCACACAAGAATAATAAAACAATTTGTATACGAAATGTAGTTTCTTTTCCTCGAACAATATTCCCAAAATTGATTATGGATTCATCAATATTGGACGGAACAGAATAATAAACTTAGGGATTTTTGTTGTCCGACATTTTCTGTAATGCTCATCAGATAACGTAATTACAGAAGTTTGTAAAAGTTTCCTGTACATAATTGATGGAAAGTGGGTCATGGATATCGTTTTCGACGATTCCTATGTGATAAGAATTCGTTAATACCTACTCCACGAGTAATAAAATAAATCTTCATGATTTGGTATTACTTAGAAATATCTTTCATTTCTTTGCGACCAAGGTTAAAAGCAAACAACGTTGAAGGTGTTTTCGAAGAAGTACCTAATCAGAATGGATAATTAATTACATTTTCAAAACACTTGACACTGATTTTTTCGCGAATTTGAGAGAACGTTTTGGTACTGAAATTTAATTAATTAGTTTCGCGAAATAAATTGAAATTGTGAATAGAAATTAGGGTAAAATTTAAGCTTTGACTAATGTTCTGTAGCTCTGATTTCAATTTCCATACGATATCTCCCGACATTTTTGTAAACAGTTTAGAAAAAAAAAAATTGGACAAAAGTATTTTGTATGTTTTCGAATCCTTCGAGGAATAAAGTAATAGTGTTTGTCTGTGCCTACGTAGACGATACCAACGGAATTGGGATATAGGTTTCTTTTTCAGGTTTTCTTAAGCATAAATCGAACGATTTATCTCCCCAAAAAATATGTAAATCTGTATTTTGCCCCGGGTTCTATGAATTATTTTGGTACCTACAATAGGCGAATTTAGATATGTCAAAATTGTATTTTATAAATTGTGCTTTTAGAAGCCCTAGCTGTCAAGGGTATTCTGATATGTAACGGATATAAAAAGCCGCTTAAATAAACCGAGACTCACTTATGCTCCCGTCAATGTGGTAATTTTTGTACTGGACCTTTCCTGGGGAGTAGGTCTTCCAATAACAGGATCCCGGTATTGGCTAATACCGGGATTCCGGACATTTTTGTCATTTTCAATACCGATATTTAAATATAAAATACCGGGATCCCGGTATTGGTGACTTTTTTTTAAACTGGGGTGACAAATTTTGCTTCAATTGCACCTCAATTTATTATCTGTGGTAAATTTAAAAAACTGCGTATTTAATTACCTCGTGGTTTATTTAGTCACTTAAATATATTTTACTACTACTTGCACAGGTAAAAATGAGATTTAAAAAATGGTGGTCTTTGTATTTGCCTCTCTAGAACAATAGAAGTACTATTTTGAGATTCCTGAGGTGAGAAGGAAGTTGGAAAAAGCGGCAACCGGGGAACTGCGTGGCGATGCTCCCACGCGCTGAAAAGTCCATCCTATGGAAAAGTAACGCAATACATTTTAAAATATACAAAATTTGAGTGCAGCCATACCTCTGTAAGTCCCATAAAACTCGAGATACAGTTTTGTGTACTTTAAAAATGTATTGGGTGACTTTTACGTAGGACGCCAGAAGTTTTAAGTGAAAAACTTCGAGGTTTTTCGAGTAGGTACCACGCAGTTAGCACAGGTATTTTGAAGCTGCAAACTTGGTTATATTAATATATCTTGGGTATATTTAATATAACCAACTACATCCCAAGAAATCAGTATGGTGCTATTTTACCTTTTATTTTTTTGGGTGGCAAAATTATCAAAAAACTTCTCCCGCTTTGGGCGGAGTGGGGCGTGTCAGACTTTTACTGACTAAAACCCACATGTGTTCCTTCCGTTGCCTGTGCCAGGGCCACGGTAACTCTTTCCTAGAACCCGCGACCCTGACAGGCATCGACCCTAGCGGGCCCCATCAGTCAGTGCTGCAATTTTTTTGCAACCTAACGCGATTTTAGTGTCTACGGTGAGTGGCCTATATAGTATAGTTATATTAAAAAAGTGATTTTATATTTAAAAAATGGTATTTCATTGTTCTGTGGTGTATTTTGTTACTTATTAAATTTAAAAACAATTTTGGAAAGAAATTAGGCAACCACCGCAAATAAGCGATAAACAAAAAAGAATCCCGGTATTTAATTTTTTTTTGTCCGGTGTTAATACCGGTATTTAAAAAAAAATCGGTATTCGAAACCCCTACTGGGGCACTCCCCAGTAGGGGTTTCGAATACCGATTTTTTTTACCGATTTTTTTTGTTTTTTTTTTTTTTGTCGATTTTTTTGGGCCACCACTGCTCACTAGCAGTGGTGGCCCACTCGTAACGGCCGCGATTTGAGAGTTGTAGGTCGTAGGTTCGAACCCCGGCAGGCGCTTTACTTTGTGTAAATTATGTCATCACCACTACTCTCAACAACGGTGAAGGAAAACATTGTCAGGAAACCGGCATATCCTGGAACCAAAAACAAAAATTCCAGGACATGTGACATCTATGTATGTCCCATCAGTGGGATCATTATATGCTGATTATGCTTATACCTGGAGAACCTTCTGGTTACAGATACATATACTGAAGGTCAAAGTGCCAACCTTTATTGACGTCTTTTTGAAAACAAGTTTTAAATGCTATCCTGTACTGTTGCATGAACCCATTAGTACAATATTACAATGTTTTGCTTGCGTTACGGTACAATAAGCCAAAAATAAAAGTCATTTTCCAGCGATTATTTTTACACAAAGTTACTTTGTGTGATGTACAGACGCCAGCACACCAAAATACTACAATCTGTCACATTTCTTTAATAGATTTTCAACTTTATCGTCATAGCATTAGGTTCACAGTTTGATTGGGAAAATTTTACTGTTTCGGGTAGCTTGATGTGCTGGCGTCTGTACAAAATGCGTTAACGATGGCTTTGTTTAGGGTCATTTTATACCTTGTGTAAAACACATGTATCAGTTGGTTTGCTCCATTCACATCACTTTACACATTCCATTCAACGAAAAAGCTATTTTGTTTCTAAGGAAAGTTTCAAGAGATATTTTGCCAGTCATTTACAATTTGGTCCATCTGTGCAGAATCGGATCTTCAAAGCGTGACATCCGTTTCCAATTTATCTTTTATTGGAGATTTCAGCGTCAACAACACGAACAGATCGATCGATACGAATAACATTTCCGAAAAACCGCAATAAAACAGTTGGGACTTTTCATTAGTTGATTAGAAAAATGTAATACGAGTAGGTATATTAGATTTTCAATCTTACCTGATGTTGTTAAGATTATTTTTTAAGGAAATGTGAAATTCAGACGTAATGTGGCTAGAAAGTGGTTGATTTATTCTACACTTTCGTTTTTTTTATTATTAGCAATTAAAAATCCTCATTATTCATGTACCTTTTTGAATATTCATGAATAAAGTATTTGAATTTATCATAAATTCTAAAAGATATAAATGAATAAAGTATTTTAATTTATTATAAATTCTAAAAGATATAAATGAATAAAGTATTTGAATTTATCATAAATTCTAAAAGATATAAATGAATAAAGTATTTTAATTTATCATAAATTCTAAAAGATATAAATGAATAAATTATTTTAATTTATCATAAATTCTAAAAGATATAAATGAATAAAGTATTTTAATTTATCATAAATTCTAAAAGATCCATAAATAATGTGCAAATTTAAAATAGACATAAAAGCTTTCATGGTGCTTCACAAAATTATTTTCTTCATTCTTCTTGTTCATGTAATTTGAGAATAGTAATAAATATACTGAAAATAGAAGCATTCAAAAGTACACAAAGAAAATATGAGATGAACGCTTATTCACTTTAAACATAAACATGAAGGCGTCTTACTCGTAAAAACTCAGCCGTCAGTGTATTAATAAATATTAAAAACCTGTCAGGTGTTTAACACATATTAGTAAAACAGATTTTTTTTTTTTTTTTTTTTTGTCTTTGACATATTTCGGGACCCTGGGGTCCCGGACCTTTGGGCATGAGCCGAAGCCAACTTTAAATAACTTTCTCCCCTTAGACAATTTTAAATGATGAGGAGGCACCATCCGACTATTATCCCTGTATGCATTATGCAAGTGCACCCAAGGACGACCTCCGGTTAGTGCTGGACTATTGCAGAACATGGAAACAAATATACTGGGCTATGGATTTGGGTGGTCTATAGTGGATAGGTTACTTAGAACTACGTCAGGACTATATCCCCTACCTGACCAATGATAATATAATATTCGCAGTTAAAAGAGTAGGGGGTGACTTGCACACTCAATAATGGGCCCCAGAAACCGTTCCTAACACATAGTGTTGTAGGGACAAGGGGGCAACATGTCCTGAGGTGCTTGAGGAGTGGAGAGGTATTCTACGGCTTTCAGAACAACCACAGAGCCCAGAAAATGTTCAAGATCCCCCACGAGCACTTACTGGAATACTTCCTTCGAGCACGTTTACTCTTGCGAATCTCCCCTCAAGCCGGCCAATAAAGGCAAGTCAGAGGTGAGGAACAAGACTACTCCCGGGAGATGGGGTCCGTGGGGTCGCTACTACCCAACAGCTCGCCATATGCTGCCCAGCGGGTTTCTCTATCTCTCTTTGTCTGGCTCCTCACCCTAGCCCTGTTCCAGCAAAGTGAACTCTACCGGCACAGGCATAGAGTTCGGAGCGCGCAAACCATACTACCACGTCAACGTATATACAACGTGTAACGTTAAATGCGCAAAACCTCAAACACCCCAACTGATTTTTAATTCAATTGACCTATTTCAGAGAGAAAATAAGTCATTAAAAAAATTGTAAAGATTTTATGTGCTGTTTTAGTTTTACTGGCCATCCTGATCGTTTCTTGCGTCTGCGACGACGCTTTATCGAGGGAGGAGTCGTCACCGGGCCGCTGCGCTGCGCTGACATTGGCTTGCTTGACCTATTAATAAATAGACACGGCAGCGTTTTTAATGAAGATTTTTTGAAAAATGTGACCTATATTAAAAAGTGGTTCAATTAATTCTGCTCGGTATTCTGATCAAACTATTTTCAGGTTTTGCGCATTTAACGTTACACGTTGTATACGGCTGTGGGGTTATTATTATAAATAATTATTAGAATAAGAGCTCAACTGTCACTAATGAGACACAATTACTTTGCTATTGCTACCGATCTTTATAAGCTTGCCAAACTAACGAGGGGATAATCATCCCAAGTAGTCCAACTATTTAACAAAGCACAAATTCCATAAAATCTAACATTCTGAATCAGATAAACAGCTAGTTTGCAAGGGGATTTGTCAAAAGATATCTCATAGGTTACAGCCCTAACTTCTGCAGACATTTTAACGAGTGTTAGGCGAAGTTTAATAACTGTGTGATGCGCAGACACCCATAATTTAACAAAAGCTGTTTTCAGACTAATATACTTAGCACCGTTTAGTTTTCGCTGAACGAATTTCTTCATCTGTCTCAAGTCTATTTTGGCTTCAATGCAATCCTTGATTACTCTAATTTAAACAGTTTTTGCTCGAAAAGGTTTTGCTCATTGAATGGTGTGAATGTTTTTGTCTCTTTTTTTGAGAAAATAAGTTTAAAACTTTTGAATGTGATTGCAATTTTGGTGGAAGACTGTTGAATTTAACTCGCAAGTATGTACCGACATAAAGATTATTAGATGTTTGAAATGTATCTAAGACATGGCGTACACTATGTGACATGCGACTGCGACAGCTTGGCAAGTATACGCAAGCACAGGACGCGGCCTACGATTTTCATATACTTTGTTCAAAGCACAGCACACATGGCGTCGAGTTGCAGAGTCGCTACGACAGACTAGGGAAGTCGCACGCTCTCGCTTCGTGTCGCAGCGTCTAGTCTCTAGACGCATGGTGGACGCGCACACCCGATGACAGTCGCATGCGTCAGGTCTTGTCGCCGAACTATCCCAGTCGCATGTCGCAGAGAGTTTGAGGTGGTTAATGTCTAAATTTTGCACTCCAAAAAACCTTCAAATATCAAGCCATCGTAACGTAATTTGTCTACAGTTGAAAACATACTTCTATTTAAAGTAATATGTAAAACGGGGCCTTTGAACGATGTGTATTCCACTTACGTTCCTTCATGCGAGGTGCTTTTCCAATAGGTACAATCTATTTTTAAAAAAGGTTCTCATCCGCTTTTTATAACCAACATGTGTAATAAAAAACCGATAGGACTGAACTGGAAAATGGAACGCAATATTGCACTTTTTAATCGTTGAAGGATTTTGTTTTTAATTAACCTAGTTTTTGAATCACAGAAAAATGTTTTACTTCCTCCAGATTCTTGCCAATGCACACGTGCTAGTGCGTAGTATTGTTTTTTCATTACGAATGTCTCAGTAACAGCCTGGAGTTGGTGTAGCCCCCGTGCCTCGGATAGCACGTTAAGCCGTTGGTCCTGCACCTGATCTCTCCCCAGTCGTGCCGGATTGCCGTCCCTGAGGACTATGAGAGTAAAGGAACCCAGAGTGCACCTGAGTTTGCTCACACACTTGTGCACTATAATATCTCCTGCGTACCTGGCTAATCTCCGTTGAGATTGGCCTCCGTGACCGTAATCGGTCGGGAGGATATTACTTCATTACTAGTGTGTACCCATTTGTGAAATATAACATGAAATGTAACAGACTTTTAAACGAACATTCCTTCCTAATATAATTATGCAATGCAACAGGAAATGTAACACACGTTGAAACAAATTCGCCTAGCATTTACATTTCATGTTGCACTGTATATATTTGGACGGAATGTTTGCTAAATTCCATGTTACGTTTCATATATATTTAAGTACCCGCCATTAGAAACAAACAGACAGAACAGTTTTCCAATAGTTATCAAACATTTGTAAACTTTGACAATGAGTCTGTATTTTGCGAGCGTGCGCGCCGTCATAGTTTTCATAAAACTATAATGATAAGCTTTAACTCAGCTCTGCGAACAGCCTCAGAAGAAAAGAGTTTTATGCCAGCCAGTCTTACGTAAGAACACTGAAAATATTTCGTTATGAAAACATTATACCTTTACAAAGGAAAACAAAGTAGTTCCGTGTTTAAAAACTTATATTTTGGAGCTATATTGTACAAACAAGTGAACATTTTACGAGGCTTTGTGTACAACGTTTTATTTTAGACTAGTGACACGCCCCTGCTTCACACTTCACTGTACTTATGATTTGATAAAACATTGAGATTTCTTTATTATACAGGACCCGGCAGGGGCATCGATGCGCAACCTCTTACCACCATGGATTCAGTACATGATTCTGAACGCCCTTTCGTTGAAATGGTTAGTCGTAGATATAACACTTTTCTATAAAACAGCATTTTGGTTTTCTTGATAACTGACGAAAAATTTCTTCGCTGGAATCATATGCTGAATTCATGGTTACAGTATGCACATCGATGTCGCTGCCAAACTGTATGTAAGTTCAATGTTAATGTATCATACCGAAAAACCTTCCGAAATAGATCCTCTAAATGATGGTGAAAACCGCATCAAAATCCGTTGCATAGTTTAGAAGACCAACGCGGTCACACAGACAGAGAGAATAATACGTAGAGAAGACATTCTCAAGCGCTTGCTGGCTACGATAAAACATCCGTTTACGTAACGTTTCGTTGATATGCGCTGTGACTTTCAAAGGGATTTGCAGAAAGACTTTAGTTTTATCTGTGGAACGAATTTTGCTGATATTGTATAGTCCTTTCAAATTTATCTTACCTGTCCCAGCAGCAACTGAATAGCAACCTTATTGCAACGTTTCACGTTTCGCATATACTAAAACTAATGTTGGTATTACTTACTGTTTTTTTTTTTTTTTTCTGTAATAGGTACTTTACCTATACCTAAAACATTAAGTCATAAGTAATTTATTCATTTGTTAACACAGGTACAATAAATTGTAGTTGTTATTAAAAAAATACAAGCGCGCTATGTTAGACCCGAAGGTGTACAAATATTTATAGATGTCATTGAGATTAAAATTGATAACATCATTTGATTTTGACAAAAATAAAAACAAAGAAAAAATATTGAAAATAATAATAATAATAATAACAACAAAAAAAACTACATTCATATTTAAAATTCATTACGCAATCAAAATGGAACAATAAATAATAAATAATTATCCTACTAACATTATAAGCGTGATTATGGATGTTTGTTAATCTTTCACGAAAAAAACTACTGAACGGATTTTGATGACACTTTACAGTAATATAGCTTATATATCAGAATAATACATAGGATATTTTTATCTCGATATTCCCACAGGATCGACATCTATGCGGGTGAAACCGCGGGGCGCTGCTAGTATGTCAATAATTCAGTAATAGAAAATTAAATAATCACCAAAATTGCATTTAATTTTAAATTTATTATCCATTACAATAAAAAAAAAAATAAAAAAAATCGTATGAACACAAATAGTAGCTATAGCTCTCCTATCATGAGACTGTTTGTGCAAAGGGTGATGGGTACTAACACTAGATAATAAGTTTTCTGTTATAGGTATGTTTACTAACACTATGGATTATTTTGATCCGAAATAAAGTTATTATTATTATTATTACAAATAATAATTCAAAAATCATTTGATTGTGGCTGTCGTTTGTCATCAATACTGTACGAGTAATAGCCATTCCTCAATAAATGTGTCTTTAATTTGTTTTTTAACAAGTTAATGCTGTTTACACTTTTAAATTCTATTGGCAACTTGTTGTATAAAAATACAGATTAAACTCTGGAACTGTGATGGACCACGTTCAATTTCGGTTGGAACTCTTTCCTACGAGTACCATCTCTAGCTTGTCTTTCCTCATTAGTCTCGTGCAAATTCGTAACCAAGTTGGTTACGAATACACCTTGTAAACATTGTAAATATTTAGGACCGCAATATTTTTTATTCAAGACAGTGTTCATAATTTGTTACGGTTTTCCTATTTTCTGATCGCCGAACAGAAGGATCAAAATTAAAAATAAAGTTTTCAGTGAAATCAGTTTTTATCTATTAAGTAATGCTGGGTTCCCAGAGTATCTAGTCATTTGAGCATGGCAAGATAAATGTAGCCCATCAACGATCGGCAATATACTTCAAAATAAATTAAAGATAAAGATAATTTATTTGTCCGAAACATGAAACTTGATACATATATTATGGCCTTTTTGCCTCAACGGCGTAAAAATATAAATAGGTAAACATCAAATAATTATAAAATCCATTATCAAATTGGAACCTCAAATACACTACAGCAAATTGCCATCAAGTCATTATAGAAAATGTATAATAAAATAGCCAATTAAATATCAAAGTAAATAGGAACAAAATCTAGACATTCCACACAAGTCGCGAAAAACGAAGCGATGCATTAAAAAAAAAAAAACGCCTAGCTTGAACCAATAAAAGATGGGAACAATAAAAAGTTATTTATTTCCTTACAGATCTTTTTTTGTCACGTCCGTAAAGTAACGATAAATCAAATATATTTGGGCCATGCTCTTCGGGCTGGACGGAATGGAACTCAGATTGAACTGGAAGACTATCGATCAATGGCTCTTCTCTCTTCCAACAGATTCAGAGTGCTTTGAACGTTATTAATATTGTCGGCACGTAAGCGTACGAGAAGGCAGCATTGAATGAACGGTAGTAATGGAGTAGGTAGAGTATTTTTGTGATGATAAATTTAATGTAAGTTAACGTATACGAAGAGTCCTTTGCTCTGCAGCGGGACAATAATAGCCTGATATTATTATTATTATAAAGGATAGATTTTTGATCCTTATAAGAAAAACGATCGAAGTATATGTTATATAGGCTGACTGGTAATTAGTGACTAATAATGTGACCTTTATTAAAAAGTGGTTCAATTAATTCTGCTCGTTATTCTGATCAAACTATTTTCAGGCTTTGCGCATTTAACGTTACACATTGTATATAGGGTGACTGGTAATTAGTGATCGATACTTAAACACATGATTCTACTCATGACAACAAACAACTTTTACTATCGGACCAAATCTGAAATCGCGAAAAAAAAATCAGCTGTTTTGACGACTCGTACGAACATAAATGTAGGGAATAGCTGATTTTTGTCCATTGCTTGATGGTATCATCTGGATACCATCAAGCAATGGACAAAATTGACAACATTTTATATGCTTGAGTACGAGGCTTTTGACTACGTTGAATGTGTATATTTTATGTCTTTTTTTTATGTAACGTGTGTTTTATTGGTGCAGAATAAACATTTTTTCTTTCTTTCGATGGGCATCAAAAAAGTTTTTGTGAAAATTGCCCATTTTCTTGCTGATTGTACAAGTTTTTCAAAATCTGTGAATCGAGATCAAAGTATCTCAAAAAGTTAAGGACAGACATCTCAGATTATTTTCCCGTAAGTACAACGGTTAAGTTTAAAAAATCCAACCAGCACCCTAATTGCGTTACACACTAATACTCTAAATTTGAATAATTTTGAAGTATATTGCTAATCCATTGCTCTATATGTTCGAAAAATGTGTCTGCTCAGCAGCGTAAATAACGCAATGAATGTTGTTGAACTGTCAAACTGAAACCCATTGCTACTGATAGTCTGTTGCGCAATTACCCTGCTATACTTATATATTAGAATAACTAGATATTTTAAGGGATGGTGTTTAAATATGAATACTTAATGTCTATTTGAATCATTTTAGCCAAGAAACATGAAAATAGCCTCCGCAAGTTTTTTTTAGCATTGGTAAGATATCCAGTCTAAGCTGGCCTCGAATTCTATTGAAACACCGTACTATGGCAGCTCACGGTCAAATTGTTACCACTGGCGTGCATCCGACTGCACCTACATCGAGAGCGCTCTTAGCACCAAAAATCTACATTTTATTATGTCAGAAAGTTAGGTGTATGATTTTTATATATTGATGAAACTTTTGTAAAGCGCGCTGTTAACAACATTTTACGAGAATTCTCGATATTACCACGACATCAATTTATTTCTCAAGCGGAGAATGCTGAATTTGACAGTTTTAATCTTAATGTTAATTAACAAAAGTTCTAAGCGAGCTTCTACTGAACATTAATTTCGCTATAAAAGACAGTGGGCGATCTTGTATGGCCTCCGTACCAGAAAAACAAAAAGATTGACTGTAGCATTATGAACTACGTATTTTAATTCACTTGGAGAAAAAAATATGTGAGGAAGTATGATTGATTTAATAAAGGGAAATATTTGACTTATTACTTTTGAATTTAATGAATCTCCAAAAATGTTTTGAGCCTCTAATAATGCACAATTTTTAAACAATTGAGCATTTTTTTAACTTTTGGGCTTTTTGTCATAGTTAGAAAACTACATCATTGCAGTTACAAGATACATAAATACATGTACTAAATACACTAATGCAAAAAAAAAAATTAAAACTGTATACAGCGTGTAACGGAAGGGGGGTATCAACCCTGAAGGAGGTGAATGTGCTCATGAAACTCAACAACTTTCCCCAAAGAACATAGGTCGAAATATGAAAAAAAAATTTGGCCCTCCCTTACAAAACTGACTACCTATCGCACGCGTAAACTCAAACTTATAGCAATATACGACCATGTTCATAGAGAAGCGAGACGGGAAGCGTGGCGGTGCCCGCCGCGGCGCCCGCGGCGAATCCTCTAGCGTGTAGCGAAGCACGCGGCGGGCATCGCGGCGTAGAAAAAGTCGATCATATCATACTCCATTGCGACGGTGACTACGTCTGTGTTGCGCGATACCTTATGTCGCTAAACTATGATGAAACAGAAGAACTATTGAAACCACAATTTAAATGACAGTTCAACCGCTGTTGACAAAAATAACCATCAGGTAATCACTTATTTTTTGGTTCACTCGATAATTTCATTGGATATATATATTATATTGTTTTTACATACTAATTTAATAGCCGTAACCACATCACACCCACTATACTCATACACCAACACCACACACACACACACACACACCATATCACCTCACACACCCCCATACACTCGTCTCCTTCAGACACACACACTTCCCTACACGGACACCCTCCACATACAAACCCCATCACACATAGGCAGTCATCATTTTAATATACGTATACTACTCCAAAAACATTATTAACTTTAATGCATAATGGACGAATGTCCCCATAACACAGGATTTTCCTAGCATGGGGGTCATTAATATATCAGTTTGTTAAATGTTTTTTATTTTAAGTGCTCTGTCTGTCTTGATTAATTTTATGTAAACGTTAATGAGAAATAAACATATTATTATTATATTATTATTATTATTATTTCTAAATAAGACTGACAGAAGATTCCGCCTCGGACATAGCTTCATCGAGAATTGCCGCTGCGTGCGCCGCCGCGATAAACGCCGCGTGGGACGCGTCGGTGCCATCCGCGGGCTCGGCCGCAAAAAACGCCCTAATTCAAACAAACGCGTCTAAAATCGCTTCTCCGTAAACGCACTCATACAACGCCATATATTTGAATTCAGTGCGGGCCGCGCCGCTCAACGCAACGCGCGTCGCCCCGCGTCTCCGTAAATGAGGCCTTAGGCGCGGTTGGAAAGTCGTCCTTTTTAAGGGCCCCGCAAACAAGCGCGACACGACAGCGCGACGTCTCTCTAGTAGAACAATTTGTAAGGAAACTTCATAGAAACTATCCTACCAGAATCGAGTCGCACCTTCACGTCGTGCCTTAAGTTCTGTTTAGACTGAATAAACAAAGAACAATTTTTGATGTCAGAGTACCTTCTGAATTCAAAAATTGTTCTTTGTTTATTTATTGTTTATTAGTACGGTAGTACCAATGTCAGAAAGCATTATTTGTATTCCCGTTACCTTGATAAAAAACCAAAGTCTGATTTTTCAATCATCGGAGGGGATTCCCGTATTTTTAGGAACACATGTCTCAATCTGTCAAAAATACCTCTTATTTCCTTACATTTTTGACAAGTTTTTGACATTAAATGTCGCTGAGATAAGATTGCGAATATACATATTTTGAATTGGTCTTCAAGTAACTTTTACCTGAAGAATAAATATGGCGGTTTGACATTATTTTCTATACAAGTACTGTCAAAGCGTCATATTTATTCATCAGATAAAAGTCATCTCACGATTGTAGTCGGCCCGAAGAGATTTGTATCTTTCATTCTTCCTTCACTAATAAGGAGTATAGGTACTCTTCCTAATATGATTATCGTTGATAGACCCTCCTGTATTTAATGAGCCTTGTCAGATATAATTGATTAAAGAAGAACCAAATTAAAGTGCCACTCCATGATCTTTCTTAGCACAAAATGGTCCTTTCGGAAAACCCTAATAACACTGCCCAACCCGAGAATTGAACTCAGAACCTCATGCACAGCAGTAACGCTTGCGCAGTGGTGCTGTAGCAAAAAAGAGAAAATAAATATCCTGGTTTTGAACCCACGACTGACTACCACCTATAACGTTCCCAATGCTGGGACAACGATTTATCTGTGAGAGGGAGTGGGCCGTAATCCACCACGCGGGCCCAGTGCGGGTTGGTAGATGTCATATGACTTTGAATTTTTGGTTCTAGGACATGTCGGTTTTCTCACGATGTTTTCCTTCACCGTACCACTACTTACTACAGCTTTATTACAAAAGGCAATGTTCTAATACGGTTATCGTTTTCTCTTACTTTATTCTAAGCAGATCCCATCTCAAACAAACCCCTGACCTTAGGGCGTGCTCGTTAGGATAAGTACCATACGTAAATATGTTTAGGGATTTACTAGCTTCCGAAGACTCGTTTGGGTCCAAACGTTATCCGATAATATTGAGTAAACGCTTGTGGGTCTTTGGTATTATTGGTAATAAGATTTAGGAGGTCTAAACTGTTTGCAGCTTATACTGATATTTTGCTTAAACAGTTACAGTATCATAAAAATATGTCTTCCAACATACAGCGTGTCATTGTATCAGAAATGTGTGGTAATAATTGAAGGTGTAGTATAGACATAATATATTTATTATATATCTATGGGTATAAACCATGAAGAACTTTCTCCATGGGACCAATATCATATTAGCGAAAAAAATTTCAACTGTCCCACAAAACTTCAATACCTACTCGACTCAAATGTATGGGACGACTGAATATTTAGAGAAAGTTGTTCAGTTTGACAGTCGGCATCTTGTCCGTAATCTGTCAAAAATACCTGTATTTTCCTTACATTTTTGATAAGTTTTTGACATTGATTGTCGCTGAGATGAGATTGTGACTAGATTGTGAACGCTTTTAGGGTTCCGTGGTCAACAAGGAGCCCTTATAGTTTCGCCATGTCCGTCCGTCCGTCCGCAGCTTAGCTCAGAAAATCATAGTACTAGAAAGCTTTAATTTGGCATGGATATACATATTAATCAAGCCGACAAAGTGGTGAAATAAAATCTAGAAAAAAAAAACAAATAGGGTTAGTACCTCCTCTACACGTAAAGTGGGGATGTATTTTTTCTCGTCTACCCCTTGGTGTGGGGTATCGTTGGATAGATCTTTCAAAAATATTGCGGGTTTGTGGAAACCATTTTTCGATTTAGGGATCCTTTTGTGAAATATTAAGCTTTAAATTGCACTTCCCCAAAGCCCGCCAGCTAAATGGTTACTTTTGGGTATGTGAAAAAGTAGTGTATATAAGGAAATTAAAAGGAAAACTAACACAGCTAAGTAGGCTTTATAAGTTTACGAGTAATAGTCGAGCAACTTAAATTTGCAGTTGCAATGTATGGGAGAACATGATTTTCAACAACAATTTTAAGTTTGTTCTTGGGAAAAATTCATTCCAACTACAGAGTCCTTCATTGTCCGTGAACCGACGTGCTCTTGGCCGGTTTTTTAATTGACCTGTAGACTGTGAACGTCCCTAAAATTACGAGAATTGCCCCTCTGCTCTTTTGCAACTTGTTTTCATTAAGGTACGCCATATGTGTATTATAACATACAAAAACATCACGCCTTGTTTTCCCCAAAGAGTTAGGCAAAAGAGGTGTATACTCACCTTTTTTCAGTTATGTTTTAGCCCTATAAAGCCTCGGTCTCGAAGTCAGCTACTGCGGGACGGGAGCGGTGGCGGCGCGGAGAGCGGCGCGGCAACACAGACTACCACCCTAATTGCGTAACACACTATTACTCTCAACTTGAATAATTTTGAAGCATATTGCTAATCCATTGCTCCATATGTTCGAAAAATGTGTCTGCTCAACAACGTAAATAACGCAATTAATGTTGTTGAACTATCAAAATGAAACCCATTGCTACTGATAGTGTGTTACGCAATTAGCCTGCCGGTCTCGAAGCCAGCGGGCAGATCGCGCGGCGCTAGAGCGGCGTAGTGTTGTGATTATGAGAAATTAGAGTCTGATCACGAACGAAATGTCTATATAGCGACGACGATATCTTTTTGATACAACATTAAGAAACGTCGGTCGTTAAAAAGCAAAAAATAAAATGCACAACACTAAGTCAATGCAGACGCGCAGGCACCGCTAGATTGATGCGCATCGCTCGTACATCGCTCCCCGCACCGCTGCCTTCGAGGCCAGTTCCATACAAATCTATGCATTGAATCGCGCCGCTCCCCGCGCCGCCGCCGCCGCCCCGCGCCCGCTGACTTCGTGTCCGTAGCCTAATAGCGGGCGAGCCATTTACCATCAACCAGGCATAAATCCGGGATGCTACTGAGAAATTCCAGATAGAAAATGCCTTTACGCAACCCGGGCATCGAACCCAGAACCCCCATGCTCAGCAATAGCGCTTGCGACCAGTAGACAAACGAGCCAGCTTTGTTTAAATATCAATGATGTAAAATTACAAATACAAGTGTAATTTTCATAAATAGAGCAGAGTACATATTTCATTTTATCGCAAACGCATTAGTATGCCATGTTTTCCTTTAACATTTGATACTGGTACAGTAATAAATTATGTACATGTGTTTACAAAACATTTCGCCAAGCGTCCGGTAGCAAAATCATTGCGTATTTCTGAATCAAATTATGTTAAATATTTTATTCGCTACAAGGCTGATTTTGCCAAAGTCAGATATCTTTTATCTCTCGAATAACACTGACGTCTGACAGTTCTAGTATGGAAAAGCTGTCAAAAATTCGTTTTCAAGATATGAGTTATTCTAGGTATAAAAGTTTAGGTGGAATTTGCCTTCAAGACAAAACTGTTTTATGTGTAATTTATTTACCTTTTTGTAGACAAATCGGTTGGGGTGCAGCCTTAGGGGCTTTGGGGGGAGGAGTTTAAAAAAAAGGGTTTTTCTGAGACGACCCACTGACCGACAAAGCCAACACTACCCTAATCGTTATGTTGAAAAGAGTTAATTAATAGAACATTAAAACAATAAGTACCTCATATTATGTTACTAGAATATCTCATCATCTGCTTGACCTTTTCCCAACTATGTTGGGGTCGGCTTCCAGTCTGACTGGATGCAGCCGAGTTCCAGTATTTTACATGAAGCGACTGCCTATCTGACCTCCACAACCCAGTTACTGGGTAATACGATACCACTTGGCAAGGCTGGTTGTCAGACTTTAAGTCTTCTGACGACCCGTAACGACTGTCAATGATCCACATGAGGTCGCCAAGACCAACGGATTCATGTGCTTTCCGAAGCACGGAGGGGCCTTGGTATGTAAAGATGGTCACCCATCCACGGAGCAACCGTGGCAAGCGTAGCTTAACCAGATAGATCGATCCGTGCGGCTATTAATTAGCCAGTGGCTTGTTGTTATTATGGGCAATAAATCAATAACTACACGTAAATACCCTTGAAACATGACAATTTTTTATTTTTTATTTTATTTTGACATCTAGGCATTAAAATTGTAAACGAAATCTTTCCCCATGACTTAATCACGAGTTTTTTTGGTTGTAAAATCCTTTTTCAATCTTCCGTTCAATATTAAACCGAGAAAACTACTTCGTAACAGGGCGTTGAGATCCATATTTAAAATTACAAAGGGTCTAATCTTTGACCCTTATATCTAACAGACCTTCCGAGTTTTAATGAAAATAGGAAAGAAAATATTCAGAGATTGGCGAACTCTTTGTCATTTAATTTACACATATATAAACTCACCCCTTCTTCTCGTGGGGATAGGCAGAAATTACAGAACACCACCTGCAACGACCCATACACACTCACACACTCACCGCTCAGTCATTATGTTTTCTCCCTCTCATATTTTTCTTTAAAATATTGCTATATATATAATTATAAATATTGCTGCATAATAATCATCAAATGTAAGGGTTTTCATGTTAAGTTTTCAGCAGGCTAAAATACGTGTTTGATCCAAAATCACGAAAACATTACTATCCCGATTCCTATAATTTACGGACCAATTTACGGACCTATAATTTACGGTTAAAATTAATACTATTACATCTTTACCAATACCAATAATGAAGCAAAGACCTCATAGCTTTGCATAGTAGATCCGCTACGATGTCGAGAAATCTCCTAGAGATCGGTAAAAATACAAAATGTAATCGTGTCTTATTAGTGACAGTTGAGCTAATATGGAAGTAGCTATAAAAGGTAAAATAAGACTACGAATCTTAATATTTATACATATAGAATAATAATACATACATACATACCTCTGTTGAATCCGCAATGGTTTGTGAGGTACGTTAATGTTTTTTATAAGTCTTGAAAATGTTACGAATAATTAAAAAAAAAAAATATATGCCCTCTTTGGCAATAAAACACTACCACTGGTAAGTAAAACGATCGTTTTTGTTTCAAGGTGTAACTTAAATAAAGCACAACCTCTTAAGGGGGCATCGTACTCATCATTATGAACAACTTTTTCTATGGGACCAAACCTGAAATCGCGAAAAAAAAATTAGCTGTTCCCACATTTATGTTCGCATAATTCGTCAAAATGTAGGGAACAGCTGATTTTTTTCCGCGTTTTCAGTTTTGGTCCCATAGTAAAAGTTGTTCATAATGATGAGTACAATGACGCCTTATGAGGTTGTGCGTTATTTAAGTTACAACTTATATATGTATATATTTCTATGATATATACGAGCATAATCACAACGGTTGCTACTCTCTACGACTGAAGATCTGTTAGTAAGTTTATAGAAACCGGGCCTACAAAATAACAAAAAAAAAAAAAAATTATAAAGCAAATAGGTGCTTTATTTTTTGTTATGTCAGGTAATAGAAATGAATAATGCAAATTGCATTATTCATTTCTGTTACCCGACATTTTTATTACTCATACGTACTACGTATTACAAAATCTAATTTGTAGGCGTGACATAGATCATGATACGCAAATGAATGTGCCAACACGATGATCGCTATATTTGTTTAAACAATTTAACAGACATGTCTGACGTCTGATGATCAGTGTAGACGATAGTAATTATACAATATCGAGAAATCATTCATGGTATGTATGTGATGTTTTGATATGTCATTGTATTATTGTCGGTATTAGGGTCTCCCTTGTAGAAGGGTAATATCCATTAAAGTACTATTCATAACGCGAAATGAATGTACAGACGCCAGCACATCAAGCTACTACAATCTGTCAAATTTCTTTAATAGATTTTCAAATTTATCGATAAAGTATAAGTAAGGTAAAAGTAAATAAAGTTCATTGGGAAAATTTGGCAGTTCCGGGTAGCTTGACGTGCTGGCGTCTGTACATCTCAAATAGAATAGAATATAATAAAAAAAAACCGGCCAAGTGCGTGACGGACCACGCACAATGAAGGGTTCCGTAGCTGGAATGAATTTATCCCAAGAAGAAGCTTAACATTTTATTTGAAAATCATGTTCTCCCATACATTCCAACTGCAAATGTAAGTTGGTACGCACACTATTGAGTGATTTACCATGTTATTATTCATATCATGGACTTCTTATAGGTTTTCCCATAATCTATAAGTAGAGAACTAATTTCAGTATTTTTTTCAAAATTCTAGGTTCAGTAGTTTCGGAGAGAAGGGGGGGGGATGACCAATTTTCATTTTTTTTTTTGAATAACTTGGAAACTATTTATTTTAAAATTACAAAAAAAAAATATTTGAGATTCTCACAATAAGACCTTTCATTTGATATGTCACACAATGCAGTTTGCAATTTTTTTTTTTTTTAATTTTCCTTCTTGACCCCAAAAGTGACCCCATATACAGATTTCGTCTATTTACGTCACACCTCTGCGTTTGGGTCACAGAAATTGATATGTGTACCAAATTTCAAATTAATCGGTTTAGTAGATTCGGAGATAATTGACTGTGACGGACGGACAGACGGACACACGAGTGATCCTATAAGGGTTCCGTTTTTTTTTATTCGGACGTACGGAATCCTAAAAAGAAGAAAAAATATAAATGTAACTTATAAATGTATTATTTATGAAATTATTTGTTAAATGTATTGTGTAAACCATTGTTGCCTAACCTAAATAAATAAATAATTTGATTCTCCGATTCTTTAAACCTACGAAAAACACAGTACTTCTTTATGCATGACGATTGCATTTTATATAATTTTAACAAATAATGATCTGTAAGATTTAACTTTAAACAAATGTTTATTTATTTATTTATATATACTTTATTGTATACCAGAAAATACATAACAAAAAAAATACGATTATTACTACAAAATATATAATGGGCGACTTTATTGTTTTCTGCGATCTCTTCCAGGCAACCTTGCTCACAAATAATATTTTACAAATTCAAGAAGTTAACTTTTAAAAGGGAAAAGGAAGCAATTTCCGAACTCAATGTGCTTCGTTATCAAAATGATCAGCATTAATCACGAGTTCTGATTAACGTGAGAAACTAAGAACTCGTAAAACAAAACCCGAGAGCAACGATAGAAATCAAACACAAATACAACATAATACTGATGAAGATGGGATCTGCCCTAAAAAGTAATGGCTACTAAAAATAGCTTCTGTTCGAATCGGAAAGGACGGTACAATAGCCATAAAATTGATAATAATGATGATTATAACATCTATAAAGAACAAAACGTTCTATGGGTACAATCTGTTTTAATGACCAATAGACAGAGGTTCGTAGAGGTATTATTAACATTAACGTCAATTTTTCATAACAAAAATAAAAGTCGTTTTCCAGCAATTATTTTTGCGTAATCTGTACAACAAAAATAAAAGTCGTTTTCCAGCAATTATTTTTGTTTAATCTGTACATTACGCAAAAATAATAGCTGGAAATCAACTTTTATTTTTGTTTTGAAAAATAGTACGTAGATTTTGTCTTGGTGATGAATCTTATTTTTACGCATTGTTTATTAAATGAGGCCACGAAAGTTATGCCCAAATATTTTACGACAAAGGATTTGTCACTTTGTCACAAATGTTTGACGAACAGGAATGGTTTATCCTTTCATAATAAAACTAACATAATTTTCCTTTATCAGAAATAATAAAACGCAGGTCACGTACACGACTTAACTCTAAATATTCGATGATAAGTACGGTTGGATACCCTTTCGTTCGTGTCATAAACTTGTTACAAAATATTATGTCTAATCGAATTCCCAATGCAAACGTGAAAAGAATTCTAATTAATTAACGAACTCCGTAGAAACGTCTCATGTTCAATTATGTTCAGTTCCGTAACGTAACAAAATGCAACGGCCAAATAGGTTTCATGAAATTGAAACACCAAGCGTGCAACAGAAGTTTGTTTTGATTCAACTGCACCTACGTGTGTAAGTGTAAGGTAGTTTTAAACATTGTACATGCATCCATAATGGTAAGTGTTGCCGGAACAAACATGTTAAACAAAATGTTAGTTACCGTTCTGTTGAACCGAGCTGCTATTTCCAACTGACTTTACACGGTCTTCGTATCGTCGACTTCCGTTCGTTGTCGTCGCAGGAAACCGCCAGTCAAAGCATAAAATTGAATTACCACTACACGCACGGACGAGCGATTGTTTTCAAACTATATCAACGAAACATTCATTATTATGTCCTCACATTATCGTTTACATTTCATCGAGCACGTTTACAGATGCGGTCGAGAGTATCGTCTAATTCACTGCGTATAATTCCAAGTTCGGATTTCAAGATGGTTAGGTGCGAAGACAACGTTAATGTCTGAACGGTGGTCTCCTTACAAATGCACAAAAAGTTTCAAGTCGAACAAAGTTATACGCTTCAAAAGTTGCACTACTTTCTCAAACAACACAAATTAATTTTTACACCTCAAATTATTATTAACATCAACAAAAAAAGTGAGTCTAGGTATTTTCGTATTGTGTATCGAAGTTATTTACGCGGCGCGGAGCTTTGTGGTGACTCGCGTGGACACGTGTGTCGTCAGCGACGGCTCGCTGCCGACTGGCGCTTTCCTTCAGTAACACTGAAAATACAAGCACATGGTAAGGCCTCCCGGCGTTTTTATCAAACGCAGGCTCGCACGGGGTCAATCAACTCAGAGGGATGAGGTCTCGACGTTAAGTGCTCTCAGTCCTTTAGTAAGACCAAAGGATCGGAGGTACAATTATAGGGACCGCTTTAATTGCATTAAGTACGGTTTGAAAAAGTTTAAATTTTTTGTCTCTTGAAATGAAATACCTTTCAATTTGAGATTGAAACTAGTTGACAAATGATTAAATGCTTTTATACAACATTATTTTTAGTATACTGCAAACCTGAATATCGTTTGTTCTGAATAAGTAACTCAATCGATGCCAATAATTTTTACACCATGTTATATTTTGTCCCAAAAATATTTAAAGATGGTAAAAAGTTGAACGCCGAGCGACACTAAGTACTATTCGCAATCATATGCGCACAACATAGGTCACAGCCGGTCGGCCGGTGGCGCGTGTTAAGTGGTAACCAACTTCTTGTACGGACAATCAGGTAACATAACAAGCTAATAACTTCGTTATTTTTCATGATACAGTTTTGAAGTTTTGTACATAGATTCTTTTTATAAAAATACTAGACACGTGTTTCGGATTGGCCATATACTAAAAATAATGTTGTATATACAACGTGTAACGTTAAATGCGCAAAACCTGAAAATAGCTTGATCAGAAAAACGAGCAGAATAATAATTGAACCACTTTTTAATATAGTTCACATTTTTAAAAAAATCTTCATTAAAAACGTTGCCGTGTCTATTTATTAATAGGTCAAGCAAGCCAATGTCAGCGCGGCGCAGCGGCCCGGTGACGACTCCTCTCTCGGTAAAGCGTCGTCGCAGACGCAAGAAACAATCAGAATGGCCAGTAAAACTAAAACACCACATAACACCTTTACAATTTTTTTAATGACTTATTTTCTCTCTGAAATAGGTCTATTGAATTAAAAATCAGTTGGGGTGTCTGAGGTTTTGCGCATTTAACGTTACACGTTGTATATTAGGTCATCCCACTTCCAGTGTCATATTTTTTTATTATTATTATTATTTTTTTTTTTATTATTATTACTAACAACTGACTGACTGGCTTATATAACCTTGTGACACTAATCAATAATCTCCACCACTATTAATCACTCGCTCCCAGACTGCTGGCAAATCTTGAACACCATTTAAAGTACCACTTTCATTTAATTCATCAATAATGCTCTTTAGTTTAATATCTAACTCCTTTTTGCTATTATATCGAGTACCCGACAATTTCCTCTTCACATGGCCAAAACAATTGAAATCACAAGGATTCATATCCGGGGAATATGGCGGCTGAATAACTTCAATCCATTCTTTATCTTCAATTAAATTCTGAACTATTTTTGATTTGTGCGGTCTGGCGTTATCATGTCGAATTATAGGACTCGTTATATGATGTTCGTCTGCCCAAATAGGAATATTTTCTTCTAAAAATGACTTATATCGCTCTCCAGTCATAGTTGTATTTTCATCATAAGTTCTCCAAAAAGCAATGCCTCTGACATCCATAGCTACTATTAGTAGTATTTTTCGTTCATGTAGCTCTGCACGCGGTAAATTTCCAGCTGAAGTGCCCGGTTCCACCCAACATCGTGACTGATGTCTTTGACAAGGAGTATAAAATTCGACCCAAGTTCCATCAAGGAATATTTTTCTTACGGCGATACCACGATAAATGGCTACGCGCAGTTTCATAACGAAACTCCTTCTGATCCGTGTTCAGAGTGTGGGGCACCCACACTGCACTTTTATTGACCAGACATAAATCCTCCGTGAGTACTCTATGTATAGTGGAATGAGGAATGTTAAGTTGAGTGGAGAGATCACTGACACTGACCCTACGTGACTGACGAAGTGCTTCCTTGATTTTGTCCCTTGCTTCCAATCTAGTCGATGATAATGATCGAGGTGCTCGCGGCTCATCTTCAGCTGTGGTTCTTCCTTGTTTGTACATTTCAAGCCATCGCTGTACGGTTCTTTTATTTAAGGCGTTACGACCAACACACTTTACCAGTAAGTCGTGCGCAACTCCTCCAGAGTAGTTGAGCAAAGCACAAAACTTTAGAAATATACGTTGCTCCACTACATTAATAGATTTTTTTAAAGCTTCCATTTTAAATCAATGCACGTCTTGACAATACAACACACCAAATTAAACTAACATGATTGTACAAGACAACATATGTATTAACTATTGCATACCATTGCGCAATACATAAATATTGGAAATAAAAAAATGACACTGGAAGTGGGATGACCTAATATTTTATCAAGGTTGTCGAATGAATCTTCAATTATTATTTTTTTATAGTGCCTCTTTGATAGATGTAAGGTTGGTTGTGCTGTTGACATTCCGTGGACTTCATATTCTTCAGGCACAAACAACGAGATCAATAAAAACGATTTAATAAGTCCTTTTGGTGAGACTTATTTATAAACTAGCAGCGCCCTGCGGTTTCACCCGCACAATTTTCGATCCCGTGAGAATATCGGAATATAAAGTATTCGATGTGTTAATCCTAGTTATAAACTATCTGTGTGCCAAATTTCATTCCAGTCCGTTTAGTAGTGAAACAGAAACAAACACCAATCCATCCATACTCACAAATTTTCTCATTGCAATATAATATTAGTAGGAAGTAGGATAATCAACGGATTGCTGTGGCTTTTTAGATGATAAAACATCTTTGGCCATTTTATTTTTTTTATACTGTATTAATAAAACATATTAAAGTTATCTATCTTAATGGACTAGAAAGCAATTCAACTGTAACTTATTATTTTACGTGTAAGATTATGTTATAACTAAGAATAGTGTCAATTTGCACTTTAAACAATTCCGTAGCACTTTCTTAGGGTGTGATAATGAATAAAAACAATTTATTTATGTGTTACATATTGTATATTCCTCCATCCATATCGACTTCGATAACGAGGACCCGTTAAAAAAAATATTATTTCCTAGCGTGTGCCCTAATATGACTCGCCAGACCGAATTTAGTTTTAAATACTCGATCACAACTCATAAAAACAATAGAGTGTGAGTCTGTGTGTGTGTGTTTGTGTATGAGTCTGTTACATGTGGGTATAGCACAGCATTGTTACTATTATTCATTCACTATTTATACACTACATTAACTCAAATGGTCCATAATGGAGTAAATTAAAAATCCATTCTAATTTATTAAAAATTCGAAAGTACCTAACTGTCTGTATGTTACCTTTTCACGCCAAAACAGCTGAAAGATGTTTATAAAATTTGGCAAGGAAATAGATGGCATCCTGGGGAATGACATACTGTTTGTCCCGGTAGCATTTTTTCGTGGCATAATTTCCGACATCTACATATGCGAGCGGAGCCGCAGACAGAAGCTAGTACAATAATGAATCTGATTTCGCAACAGTATCGGGGCAACGAAACTGCGACTATTGTGCGAATTAGTCTGAAACTACTGTTTGTTTTGACGGTTTGATTGTTTGAACTGAAGTGGCATTGGGCTCCCCAGTCTGCCGAAGGGCCGATGGCCGGTGTAGCAGACGAGTCCTGAAGTGGCGCGTATTGGCAAGCGTAGTGTAGGACGTCCCCCAGCTAGATGGACGGACGACCTAAAGAAGGTGGCTGGAGTAGACTGGATGCGGAAGGCGGAGGACAGGGTGTTGTGGCGCAGTCTGGGAGAGGCCTATGTCCAGCAGTGGACTGCGATATGCTGAGTTGATACTGATTGTTTTCCTGTAAATAAACTTTGTTCATTTGATCCGTTTTATATTTAAGGGTGAGCTTGAATAAGGGACGGCGGAAAGGTAATTATTGTTACTAACTTTTAAGTATTAAATTGTTTACGCTCACGCTCGTTAGGCTGCGTTTCCACTGAAGTGGAGCTGGGCGGAGCGGAGTGGAGACGTGCAGGAATCGTCCAATCACAGACGAGACGAGTGACGCTATGAGGATTTCAACCATTGTGATTGGCCGATTCCTGCACGTCTCCGCTCCGCTCAGCCCAGCTACGCTTCCGTGGAAACGCACCCTTACGGTATTAAATAATTTATTCATTCAAAAACTCATCAGAGAACGAGTTCTCTTCTATAATTTCTATATATTGTGAACATTAATGAAAAAGAGGGGCTTGTGGCTAAGCAATAACGGCCGCACGGGTCGATCGATCATGTTAAGCTACGCTTGCCGCGGTTGGTCCGTGGATGGGTGTCCATCTTCACATACTAAGACCCCTCCGTGCCTTGGAAAGTTAAGCCGTTGGTCCCGGCTGTCATTCGTGCATCTTTGACAGTCGTTACGGGTCGTCAATAGCCCAGTATTACCCAGTAACTGGGTTGTGGAGGTCAGATAGGCAGTCGCTCCATGTAAAATACTGGTATTCAGCTGCATCCAGTTAGACTGGAAGCCGACCCCAACATAGTCGAGAAAAGGCTAAGCAGAAGATGTGAACATTAATGAAAAACCGCCTAGTTGCGAGTTGCACACGAAGGTTTCCCTTCTACCGTACAATACTTGACACTACATATTTCTTTAACACGTTTCTTGTGAGGAGTCCCTTTAACTTTTTATTATGATAATAAAAAGTTAATAAAGAATAATGACGAATGGCCATAGTAGTAACCTATTACGGTTCAAAAGATACAGCCCTGTGACAGACGGACGGACAGCGGAGCCTTAGTAATAGGATTGCCATAATTAAGGTTACCTGAATACTTGTTTTTTTTTTTCAATACACTCACCGGCACGGCAGTAGGTACCGTTATATCCTCGTAAGGTCCAACATAAATTTAGGTCGATATATTAGGTGAATCAAATATAAACAGGACTTTTTTTATTACTGTTCGCTGAGTGAAGTGACGCGCTTGGTGCTGTTGTATGTGTTAGGGGGGATCATCTAGGGGAGGGAGGTATACTGCTCCGGCTCACTTTAGTTTATTGCGCGCCAGTAGCATCATGTATGAGCAGGAGGTATATAAGTCTGCTGAGCAACGACTTATCATATTTTTTTTAACACGGGAGGGCATAAAACCTTCCGAAATTTTGCATCCATTGACTCTACAGTTCAATAAGAATACGCTTTCAAGAACTCAACTGTAGGAATGGCACAAAAAAAAAATTCAAGCGGAGGACGCCGTTTTCACACTGACCAGATAGTGGAATCATTTGTGTGCAATTGGCTAAAGGCACGACCGACTACATTCTTTGATACTGGCATCAAGAAACATCCCCTGCACTGGGAAAAATGTGTTAATAGAAGGGGAGATTATGTCGAAAAATAAAATATATTCCTTTTTTTGACGAGTATAATAATACGTGCGTATTTTTTTTTACTTAAGTCCGGTTTATATTTGATCCACCCACGTACATTACGACCCAATGTACTAAAAATAGGTGCAAGTAGTAGCGGCTCAGAACTTTGGATTAGTAAAAAAGTGCTTAAATGCTAAAAAAGTAAAGTAAAGTGCTTTTGTCTAATTCTTTGACAAAAAAACATATTTGTTTTTTTTTTGAAATATGTTGAATTGATTTGTCTTTTTTTTAGGTCACTGGGCCCTACAAGAATATGACATGTTTCTAGTTAATTTTAATGTTGACTCAATAAAAAAAGTAGAAAAATATCTGGACTCCAGATTATTATTGTAGTGAAAATGTTGAAGCGAATTCGTGACGGTTAACTTCAAAAATTAAACTATTCTGAAAACAAAAAACTCGAATAAAATCAATTAAAACACTGTCAATGACCTGAGAACAAACCTAGATTTCTCAAAATATCTTTTCAAGACAAAAACAAGTGACTATCCAAATGGAATATCGACAGTAGACATTTTACCTTTCGGAATAGTTTCGTCTCGATAAATGGACGCATAGTAACGTAAACAACGAGTAGGTACCATGCGGGTCCAATTTTCACCTTTCACTAACTTGCTGTTTCAGCTTTTGTCTCTCTTTTATCTCGACAGCAATAGATAAGAGCGGTAATAGGGAAGATAGTTTACTTAGTTAGATGGTTGTCTTGTCTATCGAATAAGGGATGGATTTACTGGTATCGATCATTTGAAATGCTGAACCGCGTATCTAAAAAAACAAGTCGTGTATAATAAATAAAAAAAAATATATTCTTTAATTCGGATATCAACAATCCATATTATGTGGAATCGGAAACAATGATAATAATAATAATTAAATAATTCTGCGGACTAAGGACCTCCACAGTGAGGATGAGATCCGGTCCGCTACAGTCATCAGGATTTTATTGCGGGAATATCGTCGGACTTAATTAAAGGGTATTATTATGTGAATACATATACAGGGTCAAATAAAATTAGCTAGCGCAACTCCGTGGACGTGTATTAATATCTAATTACGATAAAACGACAAAAAAAATGAACTCATAATTTCAATTAACTACAGATGCCTACGGGCTGAACGACCGCTGGTAGTGTAGTTATTTGAAATCATGAGCTTAGAAAATCTGTTTTTTTGTTCATGGATATTAGAGATTGATACCCATGACATTTGCTAAATAATAACAGCCGCACAGGTCGATCGATCAGGTTAAGCCACACTTGCCGCGGTTGGTCTGTGGATGGGTGACCATCTTTACATACCGAGACCCCTCCGTGCCTCGGAAAGCACGTTAAGCCGTTGGTCTCGGCTGTCATTCGTAGATCTTTGACAGTCGTTACGGGTAGTCAGAAGCCCGAAAGTCTGACAACCAGTCTTACCTAGGGGTATCGTATTACCCAGTAACTGGGTTGTGGAGATCAGATAGGCAGTCGCTCCATGAAAAATACTGGTATTTAGCTGCATCCGGTTAGACTGGAAGCCGACCCCACCATAGTTGGGAAAAGGCTAGGCAGATGATGACCTATGACATTTGTAGTTTCGCTAGCTAATTTATTAGCTAATTTGACCTTGCTTAAGGATTATTTTACAAGCGGCGGACTGCGTCATTGCCCAAAAGCTTGAGTCTTGGGTTCTATACCCAGGTCGGGCAGTGTTATTGGGTTTTTCCATCAATAATTTCTTGTAGCAGCTTGGAGTCTGGATTTGTGGACGGTTGATAACCATAGGCTCGTCTCCTATTATATGGGAATTAAACATAAATGGAGTATTGCACATACTCCGACATGCCACAACTACGCCAAGAACTGTGTGCTCACGCGCATTGCTCGAACCTATAACGTTTCATTTTGCGATGTGGATATTTTCAGCACATCCGAAATGACATTCAGGAAGCAAATTGTAAAGATTTAAAAAAATAAACAACTCCATTAGGCATAATCAGATGTACCTAAGTACCTATTATTTCAAATTTAGCTTTAATTTAATTTAGGATGTAGACTTTTTTTATGTTAACATTTATTTTGCCAATTCCTCTAATAGTTTATTAGTTCTCATTCAATTGTCTGTTCGTAAGCTATTACACTCTTATGGTTACTCAGGAAAACCTATAATTGGCCTAACCTATATGTAATATGAATTTTTGTAAGTATATTTTTGTAACGCTGTTGGTTTTCTAAATAAAAAAATAAAAAAAAATGTAAGTTTACTATAGATACACCTCTGTCTAACCCTTTAGGGATTACATGCGTGATGTTTTGTTATTTAAAGAGATTTTTCTTTGACTTGTTACTTGTCCGTTTTTATTTTTATTCACCAACGATTTAGTACGAGAACTGGCTTTCCGAATAATTGAAATACTTCTTGACTCTTCACAATTCAAAAGTGCCTGAGACAGTTTTATTGAAATGACAAAAAAAAATTTCATTTCATTTTATATAGCGTTATAAATGTCAAGTTTTATGACTAAACTATGTACACATATTTAAGTTCACTGAACTGAGGTGTTATAGCCACTTGCTGAATGCTCCCGCAGATAAGTGCAACGTGACGGTGCGACGCGATTCTGGATGAACAATTTCCATGAAGTTTTCATAGAATTTGTGCTACTAGAGTCACGTCACGCCTGTCTGCGGGAGACTTAAGTCACCTCAGTTCATTGCACTTAAATATATGTCAGTGTACAATAAGCAAGTTAACTCTGGCTGTAGGTATCAAACTTGACGGAACTGTCTCGAAATTAGGTTAACACGGAGTTACTTCGTGGAACGTTAATGTGATCCCGTACTAGAGTCATACGGGCGTGAAATAGGACAAGCTTTTAGTCTTGTCTAATTTTCTCCTTCCTAGACATCCCCCTGATTAAGTACTGATAACGCCTGGTTCATGTAATCATACAATGAAACGTTTTGAAGTTAAAACTTCTTTGGGCGCACTTTGTGAACAGCGAACGCAACTGAACCGTCACGTTCGGGACGCTTCATCGGGTGTACTCGGCTTTACTCGGTCGGTAACGCAAAATCGTGTATTCTTTGCTTCAGTCGTAAGTTTTCACTTCTATAGTCTGGTGTGTATAATCACACACCCTCTTTTGTATTTTTTTATGGTTGATTGATTTAAGCGAATAAGTTTTGTTTCGTGATTTTCTTCTAGGAGTTGTGAACCGTACTAGGATGTGAAGACTTTAGACTAATAAGTTACTATATTAGTAAACATAATATAAATATGGTTTCTCTCCTGCTATGGGTATACTGAGACGATAACGCGAACTACACTTCGCGCGCTCTCTCTATCGCACATCCTCTAGACGTCTTCCTGTACAACAGAGAGCGCGCAAAGTGGAGATCGCGTTATCGCGGCAATATGGCCTTAGCATTAGGGAAAACTTTAACAAACCCTGGTATAGAATTATCCGCTTTCTGTGCAGCTACAGGACTTTGTTAAAAATAGTTCAGAACATTAGATAATGATAAAGGATAAATGATTTATTTTCTGTAAATAGGTTTGTACAAACACTTTTACATGTTAATCACATTTTTTTTTAAACTAGATCGGCGTTTCCTATCTGACTACTCTGAGAAGAAAGGCCGAAACAAACTCAGAGGTCATAGTCTCTTTTAAAGTTCAGACATGATCTTGGTCAGATCACGTGTAGACCATGTAGATTGATGTTTGAAATGGTCTTTTGAGTAAAGAACCACACAGATTGAGCGGACCTGTCCAATCAGTGCACGCATTTGTCAAAAATCGTAGAGCTCAACTCAGAACTTGCCTACCAATAAAAGGAAATTTGGGTAGGCCGCACAAATTACTCAAACTGCTGATTAAAAGTAACTAAGAAGGAAAACAGAAAAACAAAAACTTGAAAAAGATACTTGGAATTCGAAAGGATAGTCAGTTCGGAAGACTTAAAATTGGGCAAGAATTTTAATCGTTTGTGTTTCTGAGAATTGCGGGAACTATTCGGAATGTGAAACCGTAGTAAAGAAGAAATAACGGAAAAATATGAGGCTTGAAAATATTTCTAGGCGTAGTAACATATTATGCGGCTGCATCCTCGATCGTTAGGGTGCTAACTTCAATAACTAAGTAAGCAAGTAGGCACGTAAGTGTAACACACACTCACATATGTACATACACGCACACACACACACAAAACACACGTACATACAACGCACAGAATATACTTCTAAATGAATTACCCTCCTTTTCCCGTACTTCTGTAAAAACTAATGAAAAACACCGCGACATGGTTTTGTTTCCAATATGCCTGTGACCCGTGTTTCCGCTCCGTCGTCCGTTTTATACTTTTGTTGTTTTGTTCGTGTCTTCCTGTGTATCATGAGCTTTAGTTACAATAGGTATATGGTATCGTATTTTATTTTTATTTTGCGTTCTTTATTTAGGTAATTTCGGTATATTAATATTAGGTCATCCTACTTCCAGTGTCATATTTTTTTATTATTATTATTTTACAAAAACTGACTACTATACTATATAACCTTGTGACACTAATCAATAATCTCCACCACTATTAATCACTCGCTCCCAGACTGCTGGCAAATCTCGAACACCATTTAAAGTACCACTTTCATTTAATTCATCAATAATGCTCTTTAGTTTAATATCTAACTCCTTTTTGCTATTGTATCGAGTACCCGACAATTTCCTCTTCACATGGCCAAAACAATTGAAATCACAAGGATTCATATCCGGGGAATATGGCGGCTGAATAATTTCAATCCATCCTTTATCTTCAATTAAATTCTGAACTATTTTTGATTTGTGCGGTCTGGCGTTATCATGTAAAATTATAGGACTCGTTATATGATGTTCGTCTGCCCAAATAGGAATATTTTCTTCTAAAAATGACTTATATCGCTCTCCAGTCATAGTTGTATTTTCATCATAAGTTCTCCAAAAAGCAATGCCTCTGACATCCATAGCTACTATTAGTAGTATTTTTCGTTCATGTAGCTCTGCACGTGGTAAATGTTCAGCTGAAGTGCTCGGTTCCACCCAACATCGTGACTGATGTCTTTGAGGAGGAGTATAAAATTCGACCCAAGTTTCATCAAGGCATATGAATCTATTAAATATATTTTTCTTACGGCGATACCACGATAAATGGCTACGCGCAGTTTCATAACGAAACTCCTTCTGATCCGTGTTCAGAGTGTGGGGCACCCACACTGCACTTTTATTGACCAGACATAAATCCTCCGTGAGTACTCTATGTATAGTGGAATGAGGAATGTTAAGTTGAGTGGAGAGATCACTGACACTGACCCTACGTGACTGACGAAGTGCTTCCTTGATTTTGTCCCTTGCTTCTAATCTAGTCGATGATAATGATCGAGGTGCTCGCGGCTCATCTTCAGCTGTGGTTCTTCCTTGTTTGTACATTTCAAGCCATCGCTGTACAGTTCTTTTATTTAAGGCGTTACGACCAACACACTTTACCAGTAAGTCGTGCGCAACTCCTCCAGAGTAGTTGAGTAAAGCACAAAACTTTAGAAATATACGTTGCTCCACTACATTAATAGATTTTTTTTAAATCTTCCATTTTAAATCAATGCACGTCTTGACAATACAACACACCAAATTAAACTAACATGATTGTACAAGACAACACATGTATTAACTATTGCATACCATTGCGCAATACATAAATATTGGAAATAAAAAATATGACACTGGAAGTGGGATGACTTAATAGTTTTTTTTTTGGTTTATTAGGCGTCAATTACGCCTGAAATTAACCATGAACCCAAAACTAATTAAAAAATGAAAGTAGCTAGATAATGATGATTAATTGTAGCATAATTAATCATCATTATCTAGGTACTTTGATTTTTTTATCCTTATTTTGGGTAAAGCTATTGCTTATAACAGTTATAACCAATGCTTCATAGGTAGAAATTGAAATTCAAGATCACTTATTTGCAAATATGGGTAAACAATACATTATATATACAATACAATACATAGTTCATGTTACAATATTATATCGCAATTTTGGTATCACAAAAAACACAATTAAACAGAATACAATACTGAACAGAGATATATAAAACTAGTATAAAAAAGTAAACTTTGCTATCTTGTTGGTTATTGTCAGTAGGTACCTGTAACAATCCCTTTACAAACACTATCATCATCTGTCTAGCCTTTTCCCAACTATGTTGGGGTCGGCTTCCAGTCTAACCGGATGCTGAATACCAGTATTTTACATGGAGCGACTGCCTATCTGATCTCCACAACCCAGTTACTGTGTCATACGATACCCCTAGGTAAGACTGGTTGTCAGACTTTCGGGCTTCTGACTACCCGTAACGACTGTCAAAGATCTAAGAATGACAGCCGGGACCAACGGCTTAACGTGCTATCCGAGGCACGGAGGGGTCTCGGTATGTAAAGATGGTCACCCATCCACAGATCAACCGCTGCAAGCGTAGCTTATCCTGATCAATCGATCTGTGCGGCTATTATTATTTAGCCACCGGCCCCCACTAATTTTCTCAATAAAAAAATAAAAAAATGATTACCTTCAATAATTACAATTTACATATTATGCTGCTCGGAAGCTTAGAAACCATTATTTTTGCCACTAGTGCGGATCACGTAATTTTGTTTTCTGGGAATATTAACAGGAAAAATACACACGGGTAACTTGTTAAGTACCTACCTATCCATTTCAATTTCCCTTGATGCCAATAAAAATTCAATATTGTAATTGTAATATTGGTATTTTGTGTTTGTAGTTTTCCAAAGTGCGCTTTTATGATTTCTAACGTGACGATATTATCCAGCAGGGTACCTAATTGCGTAACACACTATAAATAGCAATGGGTTTCATTTTGACAGTTCAACAACATTCGTTGCGTTATTTATTTTGTTGAGCAGACACATTTTTCGATCATATGGAGCAATGGATTAGCAATATGCATCAAAATGATTCAAATTGGTCGTTTACATCCACGTCCATAAAAAATATGGAAATGCGTGCACTATCGTCATCTTCAGCCTACAGCAGTCCACTGCTGGACATAGGCACCTCCAATCACACGTCCAACCAGCCATCCTGCGAAGATCGTCTCTCCACCTAGCTTGAGAGCGTGCTACCGGGCCAACCCAATAAGTACGTTAGAACGTTATCGTGGACGGAAATTTAAAAGCATCTTCACATGTTTCCATAAATTTTACTTCTCTATGTTTATCGTGATGCCGTGACGTGTGCGTTGACGTTCACGGTACCTACTGTCGTCACGTTAGAAATTAGAAACATGAATTGTTTTACCATTATTCAATAGCATAATTTTGGTCTTATTTTTTTCAGTTTTACCAAAATTAACAGGTTTACTTTGCAGTAAAACCCGCAATTAAAGGTTCAATTTAATGACTGACATAAAAATAACCTATTAAATAACAAAGGTTTTTTATACACTAACAAGGAAACCTCGCGAGGTGTCCCTCACCGATTTAGTTGCGGCTTTAGTACTATACTAATCTACATGAAAAATGATAAGATACGTATTTTTTTTGGTTTTGGCTAACAAACGTTTTAAAGGGGTGAAAATCACCCCTTTAAAACGTTTGCTCATTTAAGCCTTATAAATATGTGAATAAAGGTATTTTTTATGCTCTTTTTAATGGTTAAAGTCATTTTGGAAAAAAAATATTAGAAATATGTGAAAACTGCAAGCCATCATTTTGTGGTACGAACTTTGAGGGTGATTTTCACCACTTTAAAACGTTTGTTAGCAAAAAAGAAAAAATACGTATCTCATCATTTTTCATGCAGATTATTATAGTAAAGCCGCAACTAAATCGGTGAGGGACACCTCGCGAGGTTTCCTTGGAAGTTTTGTTACAAAATTTTGACGCCTAAGTGTGTTTTTTGTATTTATTTGTATAGTTAGACATTTCATTTAGGAACCAGCAATTTAATTCTCCCGCCAATCAACTCGCAAAGACTAAACCCATCTAAATCTCGTTTGATTTTGTGAGTTTTAAAGTCGCACTTTAAAAAATAAAGATGTCTCAACGCAAACGGCACCCCGAGGCACAATTGGATTAAATTTAAAAGTAGGAACAGACGCGCATCGTGACGACGACGTACTAGTGTCTATGACAAAGCAAATAGGGGGTTGAAAGACGGATTTAAGGCCGCGTTTACAGGCGTAGAGTTTCTCGACCGTCAAAAAGTGAGAATGCCCATACGAGACTCAGAAGGTTATTTTCCCGAACTGTCATTAGGTATTTGCCATCGTCACAATCGCTGACATGAAAAGTCGAAAAAATATTTTTTGTTTATAGTCTGTTCCACAAGAACCTGATGAAAATGTGAACAAATGGATCAGAAAACATACCTGCGGATGCCAATTTGTTGTGCCATAAAGCTGAAATTCTAATTCTGAATCACCATAAAGATGTTTTTACAGGTCTCTACTTTCGTCGAAATGTTTTCTAATGCAATTTAATAATGTTTTTGAATGTGTTACTAATTCCTTGTAGTAAGTGATTGCGTATTAATTTAACATGAACAGGGTTTGTTTACACTTGCATTATACACTTTTGGAATAGACCATACACAGACGCTGCTGCCATGAGGCGAATTGATTGCAAATTAAAATCTACCACCGTGTGGGTCCCTGAAAACATCCAGCGACGTCAAAGCAGACCCAGGAGAAGATGGTGGAACTAGCTTGACACCTACAGACAGGATTGGTCCATACTAGGTCAAGACAGAGAGGAGTGAAAGGAGAAAGGGAGGCCTGTGCCGTGCCATGGGAAAACACATAAGCCAATTTCTTATGTTCATTCGGCAATCACCTGTTTGAGTTTGGAGAACTCTCTACGTGCAAACGCGGCTTTATTTCAACGACTTCAACCCTTGAGTGCTCATGGAGAGGGTTGGATTGTTGGTCTTTTTAATTAGATAGTTCTTTATTTACGATGAGAACGTTGACTTTTCTTTGATTAGAAAAGGAGTGGAAAAGTCTTTATGTTGTTAGAGGTTTTTCTCTTACCCCTTAAAACTACTTACTAGTACTCGTACAGGTGAATTATATTCTGTTCTTGTATATTTACTTTAATAGACCTGCAACCTAATTGCGTAAAACACTTTCAAACAAAATCTGAATCATATTGAATGATATTGCTCGAAAGATAACATGTCTGCTTAGCTACGTAAATAACACAATGAATATTGTTGAACTGTCAAAATGAAAGTAATTGTTGGTGCGTTACGGAATTACTCCAGAGGGCCCAAAAGCGTCAATATTTAAACTGCCGGCTTGAAAATGTCATGTTTGATGTAAACATCAGCTGGACTGGGTGTATAGAGGAGGTGTGTAAGGCAAATAAGCAAATGTTGTCAATTAACAATGATAATACCGTGTTTACAGAGCTATGTAGCTAAATAAAAAAAAATTTTTTAGGTTAGATATGTACGCCGGCACATCAAGCTACTACAATCTGTCAAATTCCTTTAATAGATTTTCAACTTTATCGCTAAAACATAAGGTTCAAAGTTGATTGGGAAAATTTGACAGTTTCAGGTAGCTTTGATATGCTGTCGTCTGCACCTATACCCACATTTCGCCTGTTATAATTTACATTTTTTTTAGATATTTGTTATGTGTTTAAATTGTATGGAATACAATAGAATACTCATTATTATGTACTACACCATATAAATCGTATTGTAGATATTGATTGTATTTCAAGTGTTCCTAACAGTCCGTGAGTATCTTAATAGATTAGCAAATATCTTACGTTATAGAAACCGTTTAAGCTTGTATTTGTACTCATTAATGTGGTTATTATTATATTTTCTCTTAACGAAGTATTTTTTCAGTAGACGCAGGAAAGTTCAAACTTTTGAACTGGCCAGATAACCCGAAAACATGCATATGAGTCAAGCTAATCCAAACCAGCTCAAACGGGTAACTAAAACCTTACACTGCCAAACCTAGTCAAAATTACCGACCCACAACCACTCGACATCAAATTATATACACAATAGAAAAGGTACAGTCAACCGCGTGTCCAGTCACCAAGAGATAAGTAAGGGTCGTCGGATATAGTTGAAGTTTAATAAGAACCAGGCGGATGTTTTAGAATGAAATTTAAATTGATAAATGAACTGCAGTGCGATTCTGTAACCATCTCACCGTGAAAACTTAGGTGAAGTGACCTATCAGTGTCATCCCACCTGATACTAGGGATTGACCAAGCATACATTTACAATCATAATCAAGATTTTAATGATATTTATTACGATAATTCTATTGCTCATTTTATATAATTTCAAAGCTAGTATTTTAATTGTCAAAACATTACTATTTTATGGGGTTTTAATCTAGGATAAAATCCTTATACGAGTATAAGGACTAGTCTAGGAAAAAAAGAAAAAAACAAAATTTATATTCTGACTAAGTTTCTGTTTTGCTATTTTATTTTAAGCCCCCACAGTTTTGACATTTAAAATACTAGCTTTGAAGTTATATAAAATGATCAATATAGGTACTTACCGTAAAAAACATTATTATAATCTCGATTATGATTATGATTGTAAATGTATGCTTGGTCAATCCCTAGCATCAGTGGGATGACACTGACAGTTCACTCCAAGCAAGTTCTCACTGTGAGATTTATACAGAATCCACATGCTGTATTTTACATAGACTGACTATCAATCTGATCTTTACAACCCGTTTCTGGGTAACGCGATACAGACTTGGAATTCTGACTGACCCATAACAACTGACAAAGATCCACGAATGTCAGTCGGGACCAACGGTTTCGTGCTTTCCGAGGCACGTGGAGTCCCGATTTGATACGTCTTAGTTGACTGTACCTATAAATAATTCGCAATACGTAATCAATCATCTTGCCAGTCTAACTGTATTCGCCATTTCCTCTGGCGAATAGCCATAGAAATTTCAAGTTCCGCCGACGTGTTTCGCTTTTAAAATGTATGCAGATGGTTTAAAGGCTAATTAATATTCGGTAGGCGGCTACTTCTGGAGGCCTTTTATGTAGACACTGAGTTTGTACGTCCGTTCATTTGCAACGTAAACAATCTAATCGTACTTCAATTTAAATGATTAGTTTGCCAGACATTTTAATTAGTTGACGTTTACATTTAAATTGAAGCGGCTGATGAAGAGGTACTTTGGGTTTCAAATGGAGGTGGAAGTGTTTCATTGGTTTTTTTAATTGTTTTTTTTTATAATTTGAGTGTCTATCAGTCATTGTGATAGTCTATTGTCCCATTCGAGTTTGTTTAATGCGGCCATAGTTATTGTTTATTAACCTAAATACCTTTAATTTTAATGTAGACTGAAGCAATTGCGTTCAGTTAAAATATTATGATAGATATACGTGTGACAGAAATATATAATTACGACTTTTTTCCAAGAAGTATTTATGTAAGTAGGTAACGCTATTTCTTAGAAAGATCGAAACGCCAACGAAACAACAAAAAGTTAATGTTAGTAATCAAAGTAAGGACACACATCAGCATAACACATCTGTAAACAGTCGAACAGCACCTGACAATGACATGTCACATGGAGCTGCCACAGGAAACACGACTTTATAATATGATTTACCGCTTCTTAATTTGGAAGTGTAACCTCAGCTCGCCTAAACTAGGACCTAAGTTTGATTGAGGCTAGATTTATGTGGTAAGTTTAGTGAATTTATGACTAAAGTTTATAAATTAGTTTTCGTGAAATAGTTTTGTGGTAGAAAGGAAAAAAATAAAAAGCGATGGTCGTTACTCACGACACACTCGAAAAGTTTTTGTGTTTATAAAACTATTGATTTATTTAATATACTGTCGGATAGACTCAGGTGTTTCTTGTAAGTATCTGTTATTTTCTAGATAGGTAAGTACTTAAGCGTGTGAATACAGGAATAAAGAGAAAACGTTGCAGTATAAATATTTTTATATTTAAAATATTTTTTTAATTTTACGTTGAAACATTTCATATTTTTTATTTAGAAAATAAGGCGTTGCGAAAAAGTACCTTACACAATGAAAAAGAAAAATACAAAAGAAAAATGAAGAAGTAGGCTAAAAGGCCTCCTGTTAGAGAATAAATAATAATTAGCCTATCACAGCACTAACGAATTTCTGACTGATAAATTATTCTGACTTGTGTGAAATATCTAGATTTTGTTTCTATTTATTCTGACATTTAATTCACTATTGCATTATATATTTTCTACACTGAGTTGATGAAATTATACTGTAGTACATTTTTTTATTTTTAAGTTCTAATTTGTAATGTTAATTGCTTGAAATAATAGACGAATTTATAATTATTTGATGTTTACCTATTTATATTTGTACGCCGTTGAGGACCAACATGACTATGATTTATTTTAATGTAACTTGCATGCCATGTGTGTACTTATGTTTTGAACAAATAAATTATCATTATCTTTTAATTGGAATCACTGAAGCACGCTTTAAAGATCTGTAAGTACAGATATGACCTTTCAACTAATGCGAGAAATAATAATTCAAAACGAAAAAGTTCCAAAGAAAAGGAAATCCTTTAAAAATAACTACTTGTATCAAAAATCACAAATTCACTTTCAATAATTTAAATATTTGCTTTAACAATGACGCAGAGAACACGAGGATGCGGGGACGACTAGCTTATAGGAACCAGACTAGATTTCCGAATTCTATTTACATAGTTACATTTATGATTGTATAAAATATTCTACACTTTGTATCTCTTGGGATGGAAGATACCATAGGTTCCACGATCGTAACTCGTGCAGATTCGATGGTTTCTTCTTATTTCTTGTAGCACGATTCACGAACTATGTATTTAAGAATGGCCCATGTCGTGATTTATTGCATAGGGCCTGACTATCTTTGGTGGGCCTGCAGGGTAATTGCGTAACACACTATCAGTAGCAATGGGTTTCATTTTGACAGTTCGACAACTTTCATTGCGTTATTTACGTTGTTGAGCAGACACATTTTTCGAACATATGGAGCAATGGATTAGCAATTTGCTTCAAAATGATTCAAATTCAGAGTAATAGTGTGTTACGCAATTACGGTGCTGGTCGTAGTTCAACATAATATGTATCGCTACTTGCGGTGGCTATTTTAATTAACCTAATCATGATGGCTAAGATACACTTGGAATAAACAGCCTATAGTGTTGCCACTGCTGGGTCATAGGCCTCCTCTCTGTGAGAGGGAGTGTGCCGCAATCCACCACTCGGGTCTAGTGCGGGTTGGTTGATGTCACATGTCTTCGAATATTTTGGTTTTAGAACATGCTGACTTCTTCACGATGTTTCCTTCACCGTTTTGAGAGCAAAAATAATTTACACAAACTAAAGCGTCTATCAGGGTTCGAACCCATGACCTATAAATCGTAAATCGCCACCGTCACCCGGTGGTGACGGCCGCCCAGTTGCCAGAACTGTTAGAATACATTTGTAAATCATGAAATGGCTCTAATCACTCAGGTAATCTAAATTTTCACTCTTTTAAGCTGGAAATATCAAGTAGAGGATACTGGAAGTGTAGTTATGCACAAAGGAGACCACTCTGGTAGTTTTCTTCGAGTCAAAACTCGGATACATCCAAATTGGTGGCACGAAAATTGCATGTTTGCGAACATTCGACGAGTTTCTATACTTATAAAACAATCCAAATCCAATATTTTACTTGGCCGTCCGAGTTCTTGTTTATGAGGTATTTCATTTCTCAATAAACAAAGGAAAACAAACAACTGCAACAGTATCTAGCGACCCGGCGCCACTCGGTCCTAAGCGTTTAATAGTTTGAAACTCGATATCAGTGCTCAATATACTGTAACCGTGCGTTCGTGTAGTAGGCGCCATTTAGTATTTCGTAGGTACCAACCAGACACTATCGCAGACGTCAAAACTTATTCGGTTTTGTATTCAGTCAAAAAGTTTTGAGTCGAGACAACGCTAATCACAGTTTAGATTCTTGCTTAAATTGTTGGTGACTAGACATTATTAAAGTTCATGTATTTTAAAGCAGTACAGCTTAGTATGAAAGCAACATTCATAAACTTTTTATATGGCTCATTATTGCTCAGACTCAATTAAGGGTGATTTTTTTTCAATGAAACTGAGCACGATCAGAACATAGATGTGATGATCGTCATCACATCTATGTTCTGATCGTGCTCAGTTTAATTCATAAGTTGCCATAATTAAAAATAGAATAAAATGGATTATATTCTATTCTATTTTTAATTATGGCAAGTAAGCCGATGTCGACTATTCTGCCAAAGTCAAAAGTGAATTGGAATAGCAAGTTTGCATTATTATAGATTAAAAAGGATAATTATGTTAAAAGGGAGGGGCAATTAATCAGCAGAGGGATCTTTTTGGGGAGACGGCTATACAAATCTAGAGGTGGGATGTTGTTAGGGAATTTGAAAAATATGTGATCCAGGGTCCCGCACTCGCAGAGGGAGGAGTCACGGACATGGATCTTGTGTAAAAAGACGGGAGTGCAACAAAAAACTTAGGCAGGTTCTGCAAAAAACGGAAATAATAGTTTTCGATATTTTTTGGGACTGAAAATCCACGGTTTTGGTTTGATGATCGGTTGCACTGCATAAAAAAACTACCTTTTTTGCTGGACATAGTCCACTGTTCCAGGAACACTGCAGGTTCAGTCTTGGAAGGGACAGTAGGTCGTAACCCTGGTAGGAATTGTGCGTGAGATCTGACGATAAATATGAACACAATAAGCATCTTTATCCAAAGCATCAAAACATTCGTTACCCTTAATTGCACAATGGCCAGGTATCCAAACTAACTGAACATCCTTTTGACTATTAGCGCAAGTTAAAAGAAATTTTTAACACAAGAGAACTGTGCAATTTACTTTTGAACGGATTTTGGACTAAAGCTTGCAAACAATTAAGGGAAACCGTAAAAACTACGGCTTTCTCAATATTATGGTGTATAAAAAGACAAGCTTCCGATATAGTCACGAAATCACCAGTGAATACAAAAGACTCATTGGGGCCTTTAAGCTGTAGGATAATTTTGGAGCTTTGTTAATGGACCGCAGCGCCAGTGTGACAAAGATCGGTTAGTTTCGAAGCATCCGTGAAGAATAATTGAAAACCATTCCATCGCTCCGCCACCACGGCATTGAAAGCCAAATTTGCTGACGGAGATTTCTTGGATATAACAATATCAAAGATTTTTTTTGGGATATAACTAAAAACTTGATAAGGAAAATTAAAAACGAGTAATCTGGGAAACTCGACGATCACGAATGCTACATTTAGAATTAGTCCAAAGGATTTTAGGATTGAAGTATTTCTGACTGAACGTATTTCTTTATTTTTCCAGTAATTTGAGTTTCTGCATATGGCATCTAAACCTGAATGGTTTAGATGCCATTCAGTCTTCCTATAAGAGGATGGAAGGGTCTACTTATTAGCCTAGTTACAAAACGGGAGGCCACATATTGCCGCCTAAGGGCCAGAGGGGGATCAGCACATTCGACTTGCAATGCGTTAACGGGAGAGGACTTCATACAACCTGAGATGATTCGAAGCCATTTGGACTGAACTCCATTCAGCCCAGCCAAAGCACCTCTGTTGCAAGGAATCAGAAGATACGTCTAAAACACTACGAACTAAGGTATTATAAACTAATATCATGGTGTATAGGTGAGCATCCCAACAAACACCCGCAAGGACTTTTAAAATTGAAATATAAGAATAAGAATTTATGTGATATGTATTTGCCAGTTAATTTTGTATTATTAACTACAGGAATATTGTGGCCTAGATTCATTCCTCATATTTCAAAGAACATTTTAATGTTCACTGAAATATGAGGAATGAGTCTATTGCGACAGAAAATTACCGCCGAACTTTTAGGAGCAGATAGCGTCAGCCCATGGTTTAAAAGCCACTGCAAAGAGTACAGAGAGAGACACAAAGATGACGCAGCGTCAACTATGGAGGGATCCGTCACGTATAAAACAATGTCATCGGCATATTGTAATATCTGACAATTATTGTTTAGGCAGGACCCAATATCATCATCATCTGCCTAGCCTTTTCCCAACTATTTTGGGGTCGGCTTCCAGTCTAAGCGGATGCAGCTGAATACCAGTATTTTACATGGACCGACTGCCTATCTGACCTCCACAACCCAGTTACTAGGTAATACGATACCCCTTGGTAAGACTGGTTGTCAGACTTTCGGGGTTCTGATTCTACCCGTAACGACTGTCAAAGATCTACGAATCACAGCCGGGACCAACGGCTTAACATGCTTTCCGAGACACGGAGGGGTCTCGGTATGTAAATATGGTCACCCATCCACAGACCAACCGCGGCAAGCGTAGCTTAACCTGGTCGATCGACCTGTGCGGCTGTTATTATTTAGCCACGGGTCCCTCAGGACCCAATATCAGCCGTATAAAAATTGTTGTAGCCCCTGCGAAGTCTGCCTTGAACCGAACTCCTCACCCTGGACTGTGAGAACCAATGAGCGGGACAGCAGAAATTCGCATATGCATTGTATCATCTTAGCCGGAAGACTCAGCTGTTGCAGTTTATGTCTGAGTACGGGAAGAAGTATACACGTGAAAACTGTCTAGGGACCAAGTACGTTATATTTATTTATTTATTTTATTTTATTTTATTCCTTTATTTCAGGCAACTAAGGCCCATAGAAAAAAACAATACATACTACTACAAACATACTTATAAACTAATACATACAAAATTATCACAAATACAATAGTATAATAATATAACTTAAAAATAATATAAATAAATGCCGCCGCAATTGAGGATTATTATCTTAACTTTTTGGATCGTTATTGATTCTTTCTTTTTGGCCAATGAAACAATGTTTCTAAATACCGAACAGTCTAGCCTCTTGAGTAAAGAAAAAACTAAGAAATTTCGAAAACGGTCCCCGATCATCGGTGCTTCAAACCAACACAATAATTAAAATTGAAAGGGTCGTGATTTCATTATAAAATCACCCGGAGACTGCCCAACTTCTGTTGAAATTAAAAAAAAATCATATTTTTGCTCATCTTTTGGAATTAATTCGTTAACATTTTCCGCGGAATTGAACTTTCTAATTGCTTTTTAGCCACTTGAATATATATGGTAGTTTAACTGAAATACTAAAGTTAAAATCTTGTAATAAAAAGGTAGGTACTTCAATAAAAAGACTCACGAATAAACAAGAAACCAACATTTTAGATAAAATAAGAAAGATTATAATGACAGAAAATTGAAAAATAAATATGTATGAAGGGATAATGCTAAACCGATTATGCCTTGATACAAATGAAACGTCCACGTCGTTTAGTTGAATTTCGTTTAGTTATATCGTTTTAGAATAAGGTAGTTGGCAACAAAAAAAGCCTAGGTAATACTTTGTACAAAGATTAAATCATCTACAACGTGTAACGTTAAATGCGCAAAACCTCAGACACCCCAACTGATTTTTAATTCAATTGATCTATTTCACAGAGAAAATGAGTAATTAAAAAAATTGTAAAGGTTTTGTGCTGTTTTAGTTTTACTGGCCATTCTGATCATTTCTTGCGTCTGCGACGACGCTTTACCGAGGGAGGAGTCGTCATCGGGCCGCTGCGCCGCGCTGACATGAGGTTGCTGGACCTATTAATAAATAGACACGGCAAAGTTTTTAATGAAGATTTTTTTGAAAAATATGACCTATATTAAAAAGTGGTTCAATTAATTCTGCTCGTTATTCTGATCAAACTATTTTCAGGTTTTGCGCATTTAACGTTACACGTTGTATACATAAATTATCATAAATTAAAGTCGCTTTAGGTAAGTGTCATTCTGTGAGACCGCGTTGATCCTCTTAACTAGACAACTTATTTTGATTATTTAAAGAATTTATTACGGAACGTTTATGTCTATAATAAATGAATACTAAATTTTATAATAAAGAAATCTCGATGATTTTTCAAGTCGTTAAAGCCGTGTGAAGAAGGGCCGGGTCACTAGTTCAAACATAAATTAATTAACCCTTAAATGCATGATTTTTACTTTTAAGCAAATCAAATTTATTTGGATGTAAGATTAGCTCTATAATAAAAACAAAATATATTAAAAAAATATATTCATTTATGATGTTCATAAATGAATATATTTTTTTAAATATATATGAACATATTTTTAAATCGTTTTATTTTTTTTTTGTAAATGGGCTGGTGGAAATTTGTATCTTTATGTTATCAGAACTAACCTACTGGCAACAAAATGAGCAGTGAGATTATAAACTGACTCATTAGGGTATTTGTTGAAACAATTATTGTTTTTGTTGAGGCAAAGATTAACATTACATTTAGAACAATGTATAGTTGAATATCCCTTACAATTGGGGAATCCCCATGCTCTGTGGATTGGGTGATGGAAATTTACATCACAATGCATTTAAGGGGCTCTCACCGTTTGTTAGGGTCATAATAAAGTATTCTTTCTGCGGGGTTGTTGCATAACACAGTGACAATGGATTAGCAATATTCTTCAAAAATATTGAGTTTGAGATTAATAGTGTGTTACGCAATTAGGGTTCTGATGTTTCTGATAATGAGCTGCAGTGCGATTCTGTAACCATCTCACCGTGAAAACTTAGGTGAAGTGAGCGTGGAGTGAGCTGTCAGTGTCGTCCCACCTGATACTAGGGATTGACCAAGAATACATTTACAATCATAATCGAGATTTTAATAATATTATTATGCTAATTCTATTGATCATTTTATATAATTTCAAGGGTAGTATTTTAAAACTTCCTAAATAAAAAGTTAAAAAATTATTCTTGCCCTAAATATCAATGCAAAAACTTAATTAGAGATTATCTCCAAACACTAAGTTATGATAACACTCACTACACACTGTCATATCATCTATGTCATATCCATATGTTTTTACTGTGTGTACAGGCGCCAGCACATCAAGCTACTACAATCTGTCAAATTTATTTAATAGATTTTCAACTTTATCGCTAAAGCATAAGGTTCAAAGTTGATTGGGAAAATTTGACAGTTTCGGGTAGCTTGATGTGCTGGCGTCTGTACATAAATAATAAAATAAATAAATAAATCCAATAAACGGATGTGTACTGGTCACCCATCCACAGACCAACCGCGGCAAGCGTAGCTTAACCTGATCGATCGACCTGTGCGGCTGTTATTATTTAGCCACGGGCCAGTCAAAAAAAAAAAAAATAGTATAAAACAGGGCTCTGAACCGGTTTAAAAAGAGCGGTTAATTTCGATGAAATACCGGTAAATATATCGTTCCCTCATTAACCGGTTAAACAAGTGAACTGTTCATATGTAACCCAAATGACAAAGGTTACCGGTTACATAAGCACAAACGGTTTTGACACCCAAATTAACCGGTTAATTCCGTAAGTCGTAAATATTTTTCGTCTACTTTTTTAACACTTCCAACAAGTTATAGTGACATTAGTACATTTAGTACCCCAGAAACATTAGGAAAAAAATGTTTGATCTGAGGACGTCAAATACAACCGGAGAACTTAAATGGTGCGGGTAGATTCATGTTGCGACTTGCTTAGTTAGGGGGCGGGGGGTGTTTAACCGGTTAATTTTCACTTTCAAAACCAAAATTCATGAAAAACCGGTTTCCCGCAAAAACTGGTAAAAACCGGTAAAGTGCAAACCTTAACCTAAATCGATTTCGGTTTGGGGTCAATGACCGTAACCGGTTAAGAATTTCAACCGGTTTCCGAGCCCTGGTATAAAAATTATTGTGACCTACTTACAAGCCTTATTTGCTCTTAGTCTTTCGATATTGTAATGTGGTGTGGCTTTTGGTGAAATAAATAATTTATTTATTTAATTAAGAGTCAATCATTTCAACAATAAATATGGAAGGTGTTTAAGTACACTTTAAGTCCCAATCTTGGCGAAGAGTCATTGAATCCAGTCATTTGCGTGGCTTACCATAATAATTTGGTTCAAGTGTAAAAAATAAAAGAAAGCCTTGCACGATTTTTAAACTTTTCGTCTGATTTGGCATCAAGGGAATAGTTAGAATGAACTTCTCAATTTATTTTTGGAAAGTTTTAGTTTGGGCTTTGAAACAAAGCCATTTAGGATTTTTAAATTAGGTACAGCATTAGTACACTTGCACTACGAATATAGCTCTTACTGCTACGACATAAAGGCGTTGACATTTTCAAATGGTTACTTACCACTGATGCAATGATGTCCGATTGACTGAGGACTTATTTTTTATATTAATGTTATTCCTGTATCATCCCACAATGGGCAAAGGCCTCTAAAGTGCTTGCGATTCAGTGCTAATTTGGATCACTACTATGTGGACGTGTTAAGTTTGAGTTTGAGTTTGAGTTTGGTGCTCTTAGACAGTTGGACAGCGTAGCGAAAGAATCCATAGAAGATGACAGGACGAGCTGGACAAAACAAAACTATTTATATTACTTCCCTATTAATAAAATTCACATTGTAGATTCTTCTTCTTGTCCTGGCGCTCATCGTTAGCTTAATAAAAGCCTCATCAAAATCTCAACTGGTCAAATTGAAATAAAATGGCGGCAACTAATTTCAGCTTTCCTAACTTTGATTATTGCACTTACGGATTTTAGATAATGGCGATCGTGAAGGAGTTGAAATGTCCTGAATTTGAGTAAAATATTACAGCGATTACTGGGTAACTTTAATTATGAATGTTTCCTTTTAGAAAACGATCGTCATATTTTAAGTTAGTGTAGCGTAGAGCAACGGTTTCCTAGAACATCGGTGGGCGAAATATAAAGGCCACAGTGAGGTCTGTTATGTCAAAGTCAAAACATTTATTACAAATAGGCACATAAAAGGCGCTTTTGAACATCAAAATTTATATTAAAATCTAATCGATTCTGGAAGGGCGCCTTCCAAAAGGTAGTTTCCTATGGAAAAGAATGGGCAAGAAACTCCACCGTTACTCTTTTAAAATGTTTTACAATATTTTTTATACAATCATTATACATATGTGAAGACGATGTATGTTTGAATAACATTACTATACTATAGGTGATGAGAATTAAAAATGAAGCAATGACAGATAAATTAATTATGTAATGCTGCCAGCCTTTTGGGCACTTATCCCATTGACAGCGATGCGGACGAATTTTTTGATGCCCAATGAGCTCCTGCCTCTGTCTTTATTGTTTGAAGTGAAAACTTCTTTAGCATCGTTGTAATTTGAAATTCAATGAAATTATGTGATGATGATAAATATACAACATTATTTTTAGTATATTGCAAACCTGAATAGAGTTTGTTCAGAATAAGTAACTGAATCAATTCCAATAATTTTTACACCATATTATATTTTGTCCCAAAAATATTTATAAAAGGTAACAAGTTGGACACCGAGCAACACTAAGTACATATTCGCAATCATATGCGCACAACACAGGTCGCAGTCGGTCGGGCGGCGGTGCGTGTTAAGTGGTAACCAACTTTTTGTACGGACATCCAGGTAACAAAACAAGCTTATAACTTTGTGATTTTTCGTGAAACAGTTTTGAAATTTTGTACATAGATTCTTTACATAAAAATACTAGACACGTGTTTCTGGTTTCGCATATACTAAAATTTATGTTGTATATGGTGCTCACATACTTACAAACATTGTAAAATATACGATTTTCCTAAAATGTTAGTAAGATTTTTCTAAAGTAATAAGTCAGTGTGTTAGTTAAAGTAATCACAGAATGTAAATCAATGTCATAAGAATAATAAATTATACAATTAAATTACCAGCCCGTTTGATCAAGCATGAAAATCATGGCGGCTAACAACCGTGCGATTCTGTAACCATCTCACCGTGATAACTTGGGTGAAGTGAGCGTGGAGTGAGTCACCAATAGTATCAATCCCTAGAATCGGCATGACTCACAGCTCACGCTAAGCTCACTTCACCTTAGTATCACGGTGAGATTTTTCCAATATCGACCGGCTGATGACAATTTTTTTTATTTTGTAATCTATTACTACTACAGGCTAACCCAATGTTTACACCATGTATGAGTTTAAGTATTCATGTTGTTTCTTCTTGTTGTTTATTGTTTACACCTGAAACGATAAAGTTGAATACGAAACTTGTCAAAAAGTACATAAAAAATAACAATACTTGTCGAAAAGAACGTCAGTCAATACATGTATGATAAATGTTTTACGTCACGTCTTTTTCTGCCTCGTTGGTCTAGTGGTAAGCATCATGAGGAAATCAGCATGTCCTAGAACCAACAATTCAACAACCCGCACTGAGTCCGCCTTGTAGATTACGGCCCACTCCCTCTCACAGATAGCACGCTTGTGTCCCAGCAGAGGCAACGTTATAGCATTATGCTGGCTTCTAAGCCAGCATAATGCTATAACGTTGCCTCTGCTGTTCTCATGCTCAGAAATTGCGATTTGTGCCCGTTCAATGTCAATAGACTCGCCTCCTAATATATGGGACTTCTGAAGTCTGGGTGCACGATACCTAGGTATATCTCTGCGTAGCTCTTCGGTGACTACACTCAAGATGTTATGGTATATTTTGACAAGTCTTTTACAAACCTTGTCAAAAACAAGTATCGCAACTGATATTTATGGGTGTAAACGCGAGGTAAGAGTTTGATTGCAAATTGATTGCAATGATTGCAAATAACTATAGCTCTCAGATTACGTTCTTGTATAATCGTGTTGTTTCACAAAACATTACGCTGAACCAAATTGTTTATAAACAAACAACGGTGTTCAGTTGCTCGCAAATCTTTGGTAATTTTATCGTGCCTCGGATCGTTGTTATAAATTAGGTGTTCTGATTTTGGTGAATTATATGAGTACATGGAGAGAAAATTCTTAGAAAAATTACTGTGCTCCTCACTGTAAAGTGAGTGTAAGTGACATCTACAGAAAATTTTCTGAGTAACATTAGGAAAAATTCACTATTTGTTCAATAAATTTTACTGTACAGCATAAGATTTTTTACTGTGCATGGTAATTTTTCCATTACCACTCAAATGCACTCAGATTATGAGACAGTACAGTCATTTTTCTAAGATTTTTCTCTCCGTGTAGCGTCGCTGTAGTTTCTATGCCTCATAGTCATAATGTTTTGAACTTCCTCCTCAAACTTAAAAGTGCAATTCAGATTCGTGTAATTAGGTACTTACTAACAAAATAATTGCCGAAGTCCTTTTGCCTAAATATTAAGAGCCGCACGGGTCGATAAAAGTTTAAGCTACGCTTGCCACGGTTGCTACGTGGATGGGTGACCATCCATTACATATCAAGACCCCTCCGTACCTCGGAAAGCACGTTAAGCCGTTTGGTCCCGGTAGTCATTCGTGGATTTTTGTCTGTCGTTACGGGTAGTCAGAAGCCTAGAAGCCTGACAACCAGTCTCACCAAAGCTGCACCGTGTTTGGGCGCGTTCCCACTATGTCTTAACGATTAATTTATCGTTGGGCGACTGTCGTCTCTAGCTGTTTCCATTAATACGATTGTTTGTCGTCAATTTTTTTTATCGTTTAGCGACTATCGTATTTAGCTGTTCCCATTGGATCGCGACGACATTTTATCGTTGATATGCGGTCACGATTTAGTCGTAATGATTTTTTATCGTTTTACGACTGTCGTGCTAGCCGTTCCCACTGTCATGAATCTGCTGTCACTGCAAAAAATGTTGTAGACGACAGTAAATTGTGTCGTTCTATATGTGAACACCTCCATTTAAACATATAAGCCACGACACTTAAAACTACAAGATTATTTGTCGTCACGACAAAGTGGGAACGCGCCCTTACCCAGTAACTGGATTGTGGAGGTCAGATAGACAGTCGCTCCATGTAAAATACTAGTATTTAGCTGCAGCCGGTTAGACTGGAGGCCAACCCCAACATAGTTGGGAAAAGGCTAGGCAGATTGATTGAGCTACTTTTTATTTGCCATGCAGCCATAGTAACACGTATTCTGACTTCATTTAAAGGTTGTTTTTAAAACAATAACAATCGTGCGCTATTCAAGAAATATTTAACTCAGCCTAGTGTCGATATATCCTATGATATCTAAACTAATTATACAGGGTGTCCGGTAATTAATGGATAACCTTGAAATGGCTTATAGCAGAACTAATGGCCGTTCAGAAAAAAATGCAAAACCAAATATATCCTAAGTAGTATGTTTTAAATTAATTGTTCACAGAAAAATTAATCAAAGTTTTTTTTTTTTTTAATTGCTATAGCTAGTCAATCTATTTACTGCCTATCTATCGGAATAGTTAGCGTATAACAATAGAACAACAAAAACCGCTGGAATTCATTCAATTGTGGTTGTAGCGTACAATAATGTAAAAAAGGTAAAAATTTGTAGTCCTTTTAAAAAAAAAACATATCTTAGGATATATTTTTTTTTTTCTGAACAGCGATAAGTTTTGCTACAAGCCATTTCAAGGTTATCCATTAATTACCGGACACCCTGTATAATGAAAAAAGATGAGATTTTTTGTATGTTGGTTTGTTACGCTTTCAGGCTAAAACGGCTGAACGGATTTGGATGAAATTCGGCACATGGGTAGCCCATAACCTGGATTGGGACATAGAATACTTTTTATTCCGATATTGTAGCGGGATCCGGGACTTATGCGGGTAAAACCACGAGATGCAGCTAGTATTTATGTATATACCATAATAATATTCATGAACGTATTTTCTGTAACGTTATTTCATTAAAATTCCCGCTAGCTGTGAAGGGAAATCTCGTCAGCTTAATTCCTTTCGGTGTTGTATTTCATAATAACAATAACATCAAATTCATTATTAATTTTCCTTATCAAGCCAGCTTAAATGTTATACATTAAGGTTTTGAGTTCATAACGTAACATCAAGCGTATATTCATCGCTGAGGCAGGCAGAGGTGTACAAGTACAGCACACATCGGTAGTAACACTTTTACTTGATCTGCAGTGCTATTCTGTAAAAATCTCACCTTGAGAACTTAGGTGAAGTGAGCGGGAAGTGAGCTGTTATTAGGGATTAATACTATTGACACTGCTCACGTCAAGCTCACTTCACTTATTATTTCACGGTGAGATTTTTACAGAATCGATCGGCTAGAGTAGTACAGTTTCAATAGAATGCGAGGTATAATCCGATTCAAATTTTATGGCGGCTCGGGACATACACAAAGGCATGTATTTAACGCGGCGACAGATTAATCTGAATTTGGGATTAAAAAATAATTAAAGACGGTAGCAAAAATAGTAGGTTGGCAGCTACTGACGGCGGATGAAAAGTAGAAAATGGGCATTCTTAAATTAAACAACGAGGTTGTATATCAAGTACACTAATTATTATCTTTAATAATAATAAGGCGTAGTCGACGGAGCCCCGCTTCGCGGGGCCCCTATTTCTGTCTGCAGGGTTTAAAGGAACCTAACACGAAGCGGATGACGGATGACCCGTCATCCCCTTCGAACCTAACCTGTCCGTGTCGGGGTGCCCCAAGTCACGAGCTCGCTTCGCTCGCTCTTGCATCCTAAGTTCTCAAGTTCAATCTTGTGTTTTTCTGGGAATGAGTCTTCAGAGATGCCTATAGTTGCCTAGTTTGTTATCCCACTGTTAATATTAGTCGCCATGTCATTATTTTTAGTAGCAAATAGATAGTCGCCCTTTTAAGTTGTTAGTCGCCTGGAAAATAATATTCCATACACAAATAACAACCTTCCTAAAAACTGAAAACATTATTGGGTGGGTGTATCATATCTAATTTGCTACTTTGATGTCTGTGACGATCTTCAATCAACTCAGCCTATCGCAGTCCACTGCTGGACATAGGCCTCTCCCAGACTGCGCCACAACACCCTGTCCTCCGCCTTCCACAACCAGTCTGTCCCAGCCACCTGTGACGAATTTTATATAATTTATTTTAAGCGGCGTTCTTATGAATGACGATCATCTCTTCTCAAAAAAGATACTAGTCTTTGTATCTTTTTGAGAATAAACAACTAAACCTATTTCGTTTATTTATAGGTATATTATGAAAGTTAACTTTTCGAATACAATACTTCCGGTGTTTAGTAGTCCAATATTCTTTCAAATACAAATATCAGACGAAACTGAAATGCAAATTTCATACTTATTTTTCAACTCGAAACTTGGGACTTTCATATTGCACACTTGCAAACAAATACATAAGTGTCTGAGTTTCTCGTTTCTGGAAACAAGTTGATACTGTAAACTCATAAGAATCACATAGGTTTGAAAAAGGAGCAATATCTGTTAAGTTCATAATAAGCCGTGACTGTATCTACGATCACTGTATTGGTCTTTTTTTATCTTTACAGTAGACCCCGAAACGTTCATTTCATAGGTGGGCCTAGTTGTCACAAGTGAGACTTCAGGGCATGAGGTTACTGGGTTTGATTCACAGAACACTAAATTAAATTATTTGCCATATTTCAGCTAGCCACGCCAATATACCAACAAATACAATAAGAACTATACGTACTCAAGCAAAAACTATAATAAATCAAAATTAAAAATGTAAACAAAACTTACTGTCTAAATAAAAGCCTCCATGTATAAAGGGCGTGACCGCTTAAATATTTATGTAATGCTGGGTTCTGTCACTTGAAGTCAGTAAAATACAGCAAGTATCAGAAATCTGTGATCAAATTTTAGCTTGTGGTTCAAACCATAAAACTGAACTACTTTCTCCAAGAGACCAATAGCGTAATCGCGAAAAAAAACGTGTGCAGTCAGGGAAACCCCCCTATATACTAATTATGGATTGGATCTTGCCATCTTGGATTTGTGAATGTTCACCATCTAGGATTCCACCATCCATTCCACCATCTAGGATCAGCCGCCATCTAGGATTTTTATGCCGACCTCATTATCGGCTTTAGCACTCTCGAAAACCATGAAAACTATCTCCCTCCAGAAAGAGAAAGTCACATGGAAAACGCTTTTTCATTACGTAACGATTTCTACGAGTTTACTCCTACCGTTAGCCGGGTTAAAGAGCTTCGTTCCAAAAATCAGCTGTCTAATACATTTGAAAGAAAGAGAAAGAAAGAAAAATAGTTTTTATTTGTCACAGAAACACGTGCATAACTACAAAAAGATATTCACTCTAATAATAAGGAAGAATAATCATATCTATAAACACGAGCATAAAGCAGAAATAGTCGACGGCTGCACGTCATGACTGTGCCAAGAAGGCTTCCACCCAGTATGATGCTGTGCTATAGGGGATGGACAGCACAGCGCTGATTTTCAGTGGTTACCCGAAAAGGACATAGGTTCATTTGGGTCGCGTTTCTGATACACGCCGTTTGGGCACGGCGCATGGTGTTTTATTGATTCCTATCTACTTAGTTGTGTATATTTTTAAAGGAATCGGTCCCTTCTAAATATAGGTGTAGGTACTCGTAATCGCTAAGATACCTCTACCCACGCTGATATGCCTGAACAGATATTACCAAAACTTTCCTTTGATTGAGAGTCGCAATATCTCTGACCGAATTAGGTAAATTTTCATCAATAATCCTCATATTATGTACAAGTAGGATTGTATTATTGCCTAATATTGGTAGGATTCTGCCCCAGGAGCGAATGGGCACAGACAGAGATCACAAACTGAAGCTCGACTAAGCGCTAAACGATTTTACGGCAGGTCCACAATGAGATGGCAGAATGAACTGAACTTACATACCTATCTACAGGACTGGCCTCAGACCTCAGTAGCTAGAGATAAGAAAAAAGGAAGGCCTTAAACTTTGTCTTGCAATGGAAAGTAGTTAATGATCTTCTGTACCGCTTAAGGTCTAATTACTCTGTCCGCCGAGTGGGGACTCTCTCCGCCCACCAAGTGACCCCAGGGAAGACGGTAGCACAGTGGTCACGTGCTGCCGTGCACAGCGAGGCTCAGGGGAGGCCCCTTTACAGTCTCCCCAGGGATGTGCCTTAAAGGCGTTGCACGGGGGGGTTCCGGAACTGGTCTTTTAATTTATTTATTTATTTATTTTATTTTATTTATTTATTCCTTTATTTCAGGCAACTAAGGCCCATAGAAAAAAACAATATATACTAATACAAACATACTTATAAACTAATACATACAAAATTATCACAAATACAATACTATGTATAATAATAGGTTTAATAGGAACCGGGACCACCCCTATGTGCTGATGGTGATCACCGGGGTGGTTTTAGTGACGTAAAAATTCCACACCCCCAGAGGTCGGGTCGGGTGCCTTTTGAAGGTTTCCCCCGAAAACAAAAAAAAAAGGTCATTAAAGTGGCGGTTTAATTACTCGTTGATAAGTTATTTTTTCATGGATCAAACTAAAGAGCTTTTCTGCTTATCCAAACCGTCATACAGACATTTAGTTTCATTAAAAAGGAAACCAGGTGAGTGCATTTCCTGCATAGACACAAATCCCCTAAATCCGGAACCAACGTCTTTGTGTCGTATAAATATTTGTCCAGTGTATTCGGGAATTGAAACCGCGAACCGTAGCGCAGAAACCAACCGGTCAGTCATTTCGCTAAACATGTGGCCAAGATTGCTGTTCAAGAAATCTTTAGTACTATTCTGTAAAAATCTCACCTTAAATACTTAGGTGAAGTGAGTTTGAAGTGAGCTGTCAGCAGTGTCAATCCGTAGCATCAGCCGATCGATTCTGTAAAAGTCTCACCGTGAAAACTTGCGTGGAGTGAGCTGTCATTGTCATCCCACTGATGCTAAGGATTGACCAAGCATATATGTACATGCATATTTTTTATGCTAATTTTATTGATAATTTTATATACAACGTGTAACGTTAATTGCGCAGAACCTCAGACACCCCAACTGATTTTTAATTCAATTGACATATTTCAGAGAGAAAATAAGTCATTAAAAAAAAAGGTTAAAGGTTTTATGTGCTGTTTTAGTTTTACTGGACATTCTGATCGTTTCATGCGTCTGCGACGACGCTTTATCGACGAAGGAGTCGCCACCGGGCCGCTGCGCCGCGCTGACGTTGGCTGGCAAGATTTTTTGAAAAATGTGACCTATATTAAAAAGTGGTTCAATTAATTGTGCTCGTTATTCTGATCAAACTACTTTCAGGCTTTGCGCATTTAACGTTACACGTTGTATAATAATTTCAAAGCTAGTATTTTAGCTGTCAAAACATTAGTATTTTGTGGGGTTTTAAAATAAAATAGCAAAACTAAATTTAGTCAGAATCTCAATGAACCTGGGTGTGGTGACGTGATGCGAGAGCTCAGTGATTCATCAACTTGTGACAACTATCACCCCTCCCGCACCGCGCAGCTACCTCAGGCAATGTCTCAGTTAAGCGGTCGGCCTATAACTACGTTTATCTAATAATCCCGTTTAAAAGAAAACACTTATGTACAGACGCCAGCACATCAAGCTACTACAATCTGTCAGATTTCTTTAATAGATTTTCAACTTTATCCCTAAAGCATAAGGTTCAAAGTTGATTGGAAAAATCTGACAGTGTCGGGTAGCTTGATGTGCTGGCGTCTGTACATAATCAGCCTATAATTTTCTCACTGCTGGAACGTAGGCCTCTCTCCAGAGGGAGTGGGCCGTAATACACGCGGGCCCAGTACGAGTTGGTAGATGTCAATGGAATTTTTGGTTCTAGAACGTGCCGGTTTCCTCACGATGTTTTCCTTCACCGTTTTGAGACTAGAGGTGATGAACTAATTTTCACAAAGTTAAGAAAGAAAAGAAAGAATAACGTTTATTTGGACACAGCAAAATATAAATAACAAAATAAAAAAGTGAAAATTATGTTTTACTGCAATAGTGTGTGCCTCACGGCTGCGCCAAAATGATTAATTTCAGCACTAGTGCCAGACGTATTATTAAGACGTATTATTATTATTACAGGCCACCAATGCTCTCCCACTCACACCACTGTTCAAAAGAAAACCCACAAAATATTTCCATCAAAGGAAGCAAGTGGAACAGATTTCACGCGCACTGTGTTTTAAATATTTCGAAGCTTTCAAGCATCGGGTTTCTGCGCTAAGCTGCCGTGGGCGTTTGCCTACTAAAATTTTATTCAGTGAATATACAAATATTAAATGGGTTTTATTTAAAAGGTTCACAAAGCTTTCAATTTGTGATAAGCTTGTAAGTTTTTTTTCTTTTATTCAAAGTCGAAGTTTTCAATTGTGAAACGCAGTTTAAAACAGGGTGTTGTACAGACGCCAGCACGAGAGCGAGGGGCACGGGGGCGAATCGCTAGTACTAAATAAACTCAATGTTTTATTTATTTATTTTGAATTTTTCGACGCAATATTTTAGTTTGTGAATAGTTTTAGTTAAGTTTGGTTATTATATTGTAATTTTAATGAATTAATTAGGTAATAGTTATTATTATGTACATCTTATTTAAACCCTGAATAAAAGCGATAAAGTTTTAAAAAAAAAGTTAGTTAACATAGCCACAGACTACATTCCCTTTCTTTTTACTTCTCCTTTCGCAGGTCTGCTGGAAGAAATTTCTTAAGAAATAAGCAGTACCTTTGTACTCAAATTATAAATATGTCATATCTCTCTTTATTTTACTGTGTGTACATAAATAATAAAATAAATAGATAAACTTTTTGTTTAATCTTGTGTGCCTAGTCATTGACTATCAGAATGCAATTGATTTACGCCTAAAATAGACAAATAATTTGGGAACGACATAATATATTCACATACACATTGGTACCTACTCCACATAGGTATTAGTTTCTAATGAATACTTGGAAGTCCTTAGACAGATCAAAGTGATCCAACCCGTCATTAGTCATCAGACATATCATTAACACACTGTTTAACGCGTTAATATGCGTTAACGTTACGTTTCATGTGCTTTTAGTACTTATACAGATACCAAGAGAATTCCAAGAAGTAATTTGATATACATCGACCATGGAATAGTCAAAGCTAAGTGAAAAATGGGAACAAATAAATACCCCTAATCAAAACTAACGGAAGAGTATGGAGGCATTTGCTCAGCAATGGACATAATCACACTAATATTATAAAGGCGAAAGTTTGTGAGTGTGTATGTGTGTGTGTGTGGTTGTATGTTTGTTACTTCTTCACGCTCAAACGGCTGGACCAATTTTGATGGAATTTGGCACACATATAGTTTATAACCAGGATTAACACATAAAATAATTTTATCCCGATATTCTTACGGGATCGAGACTTAAGCGAGTGAAACCGCGGGGCGCAGCTAGTGGCTAATAAAAATCAACTCTAAATATTTTTTTTATTATTAAGAGCTTAATCGTACCTTTGAATGCCCACTAAAAGCAATGCGGCTAACATGAAAGTTAATAAAAATGCTTTTGCACCGAGAAGGATAGAAAATGCAACAGGTCAAATTCAGGAATCCTTTTTTGATTGCCATCCACACAAGTTTGACGATGTAGTTACATGCATCAGATCGGTAAATAAGTAATTTTGAACAAGTGCACTTTTGAGACAAAGTTTCTTAACGTACTTTACTCTCCACACTTGGCAAATAAGAGCTACACCGAAAAAACTAACTTTGACTAACTGAAAACTTTTGACTGCCACGACTCTTGGGTTGGGTTCTTTTGGGTTCGTGTGAAATAAAAGAACCTCGGTAGAAGAGGATGTCGTGAAAGGGACATCGTTCCAATCAGAAAGCCGATTCTCGTAATTAAAAAAGTTCAAAATCTAGACTAAATCTTATCTCAGCGACAATCAATGTCAAAAATGTAGGGAAATTAGTGGTATTTTTGACAGATTGAGACTGCGAACCTTATTAAAAATACCCCCCAGGTGTTCCACAACACCTCTCGACTTTTTATTTTAATATCGTATGTAAAAAGACGTTTAAAGTAACAGAGTTGCGATCTCTTGTACCGTTGCACCCACCCATATGCACTCTTTGCGTGCGTTCCATTGCGCGCAGCCATAAACAGCGATTTTCCACACCAAAAATAAGTCGTTTCCCAGCAATGTAAGTAACATTGCTGGGAAACGACTTATTTTTGGTGTGGAAAATCGATCTTATGCTTTAGTACTAAAGTTGAAAATCTATTAAAGAAACCTGACAGATTGTAGTAGCTTGATATGTTGGCGTCTGTACATAAATATTACACCCTGTATACTTAGTTTGTCTTACGCATATACTGCTGGAAAATATTATTTATGTTTTCCAGAAAGCACGAGAGGTATTATTATGAATTTTATTGTTTGAATAGTAACAGATAGGGACCACGTGCGAACATAATTTATTAAGCTCAGCCATTGATAAAATGTCAGCGCATGTTGCAACTTTAGAACCGACGTGTAGTTATGTATCTTAAGACTAATAAAATTGTTTGACGGGTCACGTTAAGAGCTAGTAACGACAAGATGAAAGAACCAGAAGTGACGGCTGTTTCTCCCGAAGGGTTGGGTTTACATTTTGTCAGTTATACATATGTATTTATGTAATCGGGGCTCAACATAATAATTGCCATAAATCGAACATAAATCCCGAATCCGGGCTACTACTGAGAAATTCTGATGGCAAAACCCAGACTTTGATCGACCTGGGAATCGAACCCAAGACCTCATGCTCAGCTGTACCACTTGCGGCCACTAGACCAACGAGGCCGTCGACGGAAGAAAATTTGAACATACTTACCAAGGTTTTGCCGTAGCCATATATTACAATATCTTGTAGTTTAATGACCTACATGGTAACACTAAACCAGAAAGTCTTTGATCGAACCAAACTGAATTGAAACCAAACAATCGAATTGGCGATCTTACAAAAAATATCAGAAAACAATTCGGGTTCTTATCAGCAGTATGCCAACGACCGCCTACCAATCCCAATGGTTCATTGTTTGCGAACTTTCCTTCGAATCGAAGCACTTAGGCCGTGAACAAACCACGACGAACGAAGGGCCGTCGGCATCGCCTTTGTGCTAATATTTAACCGCGAGTCATCTCGTTATAAGGCGTCAACCTCTTTCGGGTACTGTCAGCCAAAGAGATTAGTATACACCTAGCAATAGTGTTAAAGTCTCTATATCCTAGACACTTTAATACATCCAAGAGTCTAGGGTTTTTCGGCTCACTAGCTCGATACCAAATGAAGCTTTTCTATACAGAAATATAAGAACCAGACTTCTTTCTTATAACTATTGTTTGGACACTCAGAGTAGCCAGCCCCACTATCATTTTAATGACCGGCTAACATCTTGACCACAGCTTGAAGTATTGTTTTATAATGCTTGCATTATATTAGGTCTTTACCTATGAAATTGCCGTTCTGCAGTACTGGCCATTTCAAATCAAAATAATTTTTGTTTGGCTAAGAATTCTAATTTCAAATTAATTTTATTTTAAAAACATGTAATTTTGTTTCCAAAAGTAGTCATTGGTTTATTGATTAGTGTTACATTTTCATCGCATTTCAATCTTTTTCGTCATCATGGATACGTTAAAAATTCGAGTAATTATGGAATATGAGTACCGTCTTGGCAGTAACGCGGCACAAGCGGCACGCAACATCAACGACGTTTACGGAGCTAACACTACAAACCAACGCAACACCTGTTATTGGTTTGCTCGCTTCCGTTCTGGAAATTTCGACCTGTAAAATGAACCTCGCGGTCGTCCGAAGACTTTGGTCGACAGTGACGAATTAAAGGCGATTATGGAAGCTGATGATACACAATCTATGGCTGAATTAGCAGCAGCTTTCGACGTTAGCGTCAAAAAAATATTGGTCCATTTGCGTAAAATTGGCAAGGTAAAAAAGCTTGACAAATGGGTGCCCCACGAACTCAATGATCGCCAGCGCGAAGTACGCGTCGAGACGTGCCTTGCACTGCTCAACAGACACACAAATGAAGGAATTTTGAAACGCATTGTTACCTGCGATGAAAAATGGATTCTGTTTGATAACCGCAAGCGCTCAGCAAGTTGGTTGGATCCTGGTTCAGCACCTAAACAATGCCCTAAACGAAAACTTAGACCTAGAAAAGTGATGGTCACTGTTTGGTGGTCTAGCGCCGGTGTGATTCATCACAGCTTCTTACCAAACGGGGTGAGCATTACTGCAGATGTGTACTGTGAAGAACTGAACACAATGATGGAGAAGCTGGCACATCGCCAACCAGCATTGGTCAATCGCTTGTCTCTGCTGCTCCCGCACGACAACGCGCGACCTCATACTGCACAGCAGACGGTCTCCAAGTTGCAAGAACTGGGGTTGGAAGCTCTCCGTCATCCGCCCTACTCACCCACCAGACCTTGCGCCTACAGACTACTACTTTTTCCAGAATTTGGATAACTTCTTGGCGGGAAAAAAATTCAATACCCGAGAGGCAGTACAAAATGCCTTTGAAGAATTTGTTGCCTCCCGTCCAGCTTTTAGATTTCTTTAAGAAGGGCATCAATAACCTGCCACTGCGTTGGCAAAGATGCATTGATTGCATGGGTGATTACTTCGATTAATACAAATAAAAAATACATGAAAAAAATTCGTTTAATTTTTTTCATACAAAACGGTAACGGTAGTACCTATTATTTAAAAACAGTTGAATGTTTCAATTTAGTTGTTTTTGTTGTTGGTTGTTAATATAGTTGGTTAGCTGGATGGAAAAGGCAGAGGACAGGGTGTTCCTATTCAGGGCGCATCCTGAGAGATGCCTATGCCCAGCAGTGGACCACGACAGGCTGAGTTGTTAGTCGGAGTCACAGAACACAACATAAATGTGTGCAGACATTGAAATTAAGTTAAAATCAAATAAGATCTTCTTTATGCATTGAATGAGAGTAGATATTTACCAAAGCATTACTTTTCTATCTAATTGAGTAGTTCAGGCTTGTGCACAAAAAACTGCACACAGTCTTTGAAACAAAGTGATGTTCATTTCTGTAAGTACATAAGTAGATCTTCTAAGACAGTTTAACACGTCAAGTTTGAATAAATTTTATATTTTAAAACTAGACCACCTAGGCACCGGCATTTAATTCCCATTTTTTTATCAGAAGACCCATTCCCGTAATTAAAAAAGTTTAAAATCTAGTCGCAATTTTATCTCAGCGACAATCAAAGTAAAAACTTGTCAACAATGTAGGGAAATTAGAGGTATTTTGGACAGATTGAGACTTATAATCAGACTGTGAACGATCTTAAAATTACGAGAATTGCCCCTCAGATGACTGCCTATTAAATATCTGTTCTTGCCTGTACACTTAAAAGTTTTGCCGCTTGTACTTTGAAAACGCCTGCGTAGCCACTTGCAAGCAAATTGCTTTTATAGGCCTTTCCTATTCCAGAACAGCGTGGGAACGTGAAGTGTCATTTTAGGGCGTGGCGTTAATTTTATGGCTTAATTTTGACAAACATTCCACGATGTTATTAAAAAGAATATGTTGGACAATGACCTTATTTTCAAGGTTACATCACTTACTTAATGTATAAACTTTTCAATTAGTAAATTGAAAGAAATAAAGAAAAATATTTTATATTGGACACGCACAGGAAATCATCATCATCATTTCCCCTCTTCGAACGGTTCTGTGCTTCTCGCATCCAACGGATTCCTGCGGCTTTCACCAGGTCATCGGTTCACCTTTTGTCACCTTGTGTCCCCTTCCAACACTATGGCTTCCGGTTACGCGGTCGCCACTCTAAAACCTTCAGCCTGTTCTGAGAGCAATGTGCCCTGCTTAACGCCACTCAAGTTTGGCAATTCGTCGGGCTATGTCGGTTACCGTGGTTTCCCTGCGGATCTCTTCATTTCTGATTCGATCACGGAGGGAAACTCCAAGGATAGCCCTCTTCATTTCCCGGCTGCATAAAATGAGCGAAAATGCATGCACACATAGACACGCTGGATCAGTACGAGTACGAGCGTAAGGTTACCTTGGTTTTCCTGCGGATATCTTCTCTTCTTTTGACAAATAACATAGTAAAACACAGAAAGACTCACTCATTTAAGTGACAAAGATAACACTCTAAAAAGCCGAGTTTCTTTCTTGTAAACTCGAACGCGATGTGCCACTCCAGAACCTTTCGGTTGCGCTGGTATTCTCATAAATTGCTACAATCCATTCAAATACGTAGGTATCTGCGAATGACTCCATGCTGGTTGGATAAAAACTAAACCACTCAGTTAAAAAGTCGAATCCATCAAATATTTCCACTTGGTCCTATGCAAAGGGAATCAGCCTTCGTATTGTATATTCGATTTTATACGCGATTATTTTCCTACCAATGTTGTACGTGGCTCATTTCTGTTTCACTTACGCAAACAGCCTTTCTTCGGTTAAGATCCAATATTGGCATTTTGTTCGTCTCCAAAAATCTGGGTGTAAGTTTGGTCTAGTTTAGCAGGACTATTAAAGAATCAAATGCCGTCGAAGGCGTTGGAAAGCTCGTCACAAGGACCATGTGGAGGCTGCAGAAATCCGCTGGATGCGAGTGGCACAGAAATGGTAGAAGTGGCGATGTTTTGGGGGTGCCTATGTCCAGAAGTGAACGACCTTCGGCTGAGTAGGCCGTCGAGGTAGAACATTGTTAGTGACATGTGACGGTGATGATCGTGCATCAGAAAATGTGCCGTAGTGATGACAAGTCAGATAGATCGTAGACGTAATATGAAGATGACTAAAGAAAATTCATACCTAAATCAAGTTACACAAAATAAACTTAAGCGCGTAATTTTCCGGTTTTCCAAAGACTTCGACCTTGAAAAATAAAGCCTCTTGAAAACAGAATGTTTCTTTACCTACTCACTCAAGCGATATGAAGAGTAAATCATGAGTACTCGGACGACTGGGACCGTTGTCAATAAATATGACAGTTTGGTTTGTGATCTAATGTTTTCTTGGTTAAAAATTGGTAGCATCAATATTTAAGGTACAGACGCCAGCACATTAAGCTACTACAATCTGTCAAATTTCTTTTATAGATTTTCAACTTTATCGCTAAAACATTACGTTCAAAGTTTATTTGGAAAATTTGACAGTTTTTGGTAGCTTGATGTGGTGAGGCCGGTACCTAGTTCCTCTCAGGGCCCGCTCTAACTTTTCTCACTACAAACCAACGCACCACCTGTTATTGGTTTGCTCGCTTCCGTTCTGGAAATTTCGACCTGAAAAATGAACTTCGCGGTCGTCCGAAGACTTTGGTCGACAGTGACGAATTAAAGGCGATTATGTTCCAGAACGGAAGCGACCAAACCAATAACAGGTGGTGCGTTGGTTTGTAGTGTTAGCTCCGTAAACGTCGTTGATGTTGCGTGCCGCTTGTGCCGCGTTGCTGCCACGACGGTACTCATATTCCATAATTACTCGAATTTTTAACGCATCCATGATGACGAAAAAGATTGAAATGCGATGAAAATGTAACACTAATCGATAAACAAATGACTACTTTTGGAAACAAAATTCCATCTTTTTAAAATAAGTAAAATTTATTTGAAATTAGAATTCTTAGCCAAACAAAAATTATTTTGATTTTTAATGGCCAGTACTGCAGAACGGCAATTTCATAGGTAAAGACCTAATATACAGCGTGTAACGGAAGGGGGGTATCAACCCTGAAGGAGGTGAATGTGCTCATGAAACTCAACAACTTTCCCCAAAGAACATAGGTCGAAATATGAAAAAAAAATTTGGCCCTCCCTTACAAAACTGACTACCAGCTGATTGATTTACTATGGGAGGGCCAAATTTTTTTTTTCATATTTCGACCTATGTTCTTTGGGGAAAGTTGTTGAGTTTCATGAGCACATTCACCTCCATCAGGGTTGATACCCCCCTTCCGTTACACGCTGTATATATAACAATAGGGTTTGGGGTAAAGATAAAGACTCGTAAAATATACACATTCGGTGCGCAGCCCAGTTGACGGACGTCACACGACTCTTGTCAAAAAAGGGGCGCGCGTCGAACGTCTTTTAAAGGTAGCTTCTAGAATGTTCTAGAAGCTTCGACTCACTCTCATTAGCCGGGCGGGAACGAGAGGCGTTCCCGCCTGAAGCGCGAGGATTGTGGCGGGAGCGGTTAGAAATAGCTTCGCATTATACTGTGCATTTAATTTTTAATTTAATTAAAACTGCAATATTACTTTTATTTTGGAGGTCATTCGATGAACAATTTTCTTAATCGTTTTCTTAATTGAAAAATCCGCAGTTTTTTATTCCTCAATTTGCTTTAATATTCCTTAAGTTGCATTAATATTCAAGTTGAATCTTTAAAAGTAATTTCATAGATCCAACTTGAATATTAATGCAAAGTAAAGGATGTTTAAAAGTTACATGAGGAACTCGTGGCTAAGTAATAACAACCGTACGGGTCGATCGATCAGTTAAAACTACGTTTGCTGCGGTAGGTCCATGTATGGGTGACCACCTTTACATACGGAGACCCCTCCGAACCTCGGAAAGCACTTTAAGCCGTTGGTCCCGGCTATCGTTCTTGGTTATTTGGCAGTCGTTACGGGTCGTGAGAAGACCGAAAATCTGACAACCAGTACCCAAGTTTCGTAACAAACCTTCGATCACAATCTGAATCATTTTGAAGGATATTGCTAATCCATTGCTTCATATGTTCGAAAAATGTGTCTGCGCAACAACGTAAATAACGCAACGAATGTCGTTGAACTGTCAAAATGAAACCCATTGATACTGATAGTGTGTTACGCAATCACCCCGCCCTCTTACCAAGGAGTATCGCGTTACCCAATAACTGGGTTGTGGAGGACAGATATGATATGCAGTCGCTCCATATAAAATACTGGTATTCAGCTGCATCCGGTTATTAAAAGGAAATTTTGAAATATAATATCACTGTTCCCACAAACAAACAATAGTTTATCAAAAAGGAGTTTAAAAGTGCACTTTGCAAGCGGCAAACAAGCTTGGAAGTTTAAGAAGTATACTCAGATCGAGTGCAATATAAAACTTTGTTCTTTAACATGCAAAGTGCAATTTCAGCTGGAACAAACTTAGGTAGTAAATATTTTTAAAGTTTGTCCTCAATACAATTTATTGTTTCCATTGTCTACTTATTACTGGTTGTATTAAATGATTATTCATCATCTGCCTCGCCTTTTCCCAACTATGTTGCGGTCGGCTTCCAGTCTAACCTGGAATGGATGGAGCTGAATATTTTACATGGTGTGAATGCCTATCTGACTTCCACCCACAGCCCAGTATCGTGCTATAAGTATTTTTTATTAAAACTAGAATATAAATAAAGGACCTAGCCCACAGTGGCACAGTTGGTTTCCAACTTTCGGTATCACCACACATGATTTGACTACAGCATTATAATAATAAAAAAATAATAATAAAAACTTTATTGCATAAAAGATGTTGCAGTAAATACAATAAAAAAACAGTTGCACTTTACAAATGAACACTGGTATACAACATAAATGGTTGGGGTACTGTCCAGAGCAAAGCAAAAAAAAAGCTCTCTGTCCAGAGCTGCCAATGACCAATCTTTATTTCTGGAGAGAAAGAGGTCGAAAGAGTAGGGAGGCATTTGCCCAGTAGTGGGACATGAATGGCTAATGATAAACAAATAATTACATATAATTTCCAACTATACTAACAGTCCGATTCATTCGATATCCACGTAGCGTATCATGAATCAAGCATGCAAATCAGATAGTTCTTTCTAAGAAATATATGTAATAGTTCTACCGAATTAGCTCCCTTATTCCGCCCCTGGATTTGTTTTTTAATCTCATACTTAGATTAATATCGATAATACTACTATTCGTAATAACAGCCAACTACTACTGGATGCATTATGGAAGTACCTTCTTGTACAAATAAAAAAAAAAGACGAACGACGAAAATCCTAGTAATAAGCACTATTATATTGTATTTCTCATGTAATTTACTGTGGTCTTTTATGAGAATAAATTTCTTTAAACACAGATTAAGGCAAAACATTTCGTCCCCGTTCTTCTCCAAAAAACAAGTAAGAAAAAATTCTACGTACTATTTATCAGGCTTTTCAGGAGAGCCTTATTTACGTAAAACTTCAGTTACGTACGTATCACAAAAAAAGCCATGAGGCTTTTTTTGACCTTGTTCTAGGTACTTGCACGAACCCTCAAAACTAATGAGACGTTTTACAAATTAAATTCATATTAAATGTTTTAGTTACTATGTAGGTACCATTTTAATAGAATATTCGTAAAACATCTGAGAACATTAGCGAAAAGCGAAACGTATAATTAATTACTCCGCATTTCATGTATTAGGAACACCGCACAGATGGAGAGACATTCAATCTAAAGGGTGGAAGGGCCATCGACGCGAAAACTGTAACCATGAATTCAGCATATGATTTTAGACCCCCGAAGCGTAGAAATCATTACATAGTTGGTTATCCAAAAAAAGAGTCAGCTGTTTCATATATAAGTGCAATACTATGTTTTTATTAAAACTATAATTAATTAATACGAGTACTATAATTAGGTATACAACGTGTAACGTTAAATGCGCAAAACCTGAAAATAGTTTGATCTGAATGACGAGCAGAATTAATTGAACCACTTTTTAATACAGGTCACATTTTTCAAAAAATCTTCATTAAAAACGTTGCTGTGTCTATTTGTTAATAGGTCAAGCAACCCAATGTCAGCGCGGCGCAGCGGCCCGGTGAGGACTGCTCCGTCGATAAAGCGTAATCGCAGACGCAAGAAACGATCAGAATAGCCAGTAAAACTAAAACAGCACATAAAACCTTTACAATTTTATTAATGACTTATTTTCTCTGTGAAATAGGTCAATTGAATTAAAAATCAGTTGTGGTGTCTGAGGTTTTGCGTATAAATTTAGTGTTATGTTATGTTTAATGTTTTGCGTTGTATATTATATTTATAGTTTAAATAGGCATAAATATTTATTCCTCATAATTCATGATTGCACCTACTACTGTTTGTCTCTGCATCACCCAAAGGATGACTGATACAAAATGCCTATGGCATTAAATCCGCCTCTGTACATTTATGTGCTTGAAGTATTAAATAAATAAATAAATACCTACGCGTTCATATTTATGGAACCTCTCCTAAAATCTATCAAAGACTGTCAAAGAGTCGGTTAGTGATTTAGTTCAACGGTAGTTTCACACCGGTGAGGCGAGGAGCGGATGGGATGGGTGAGAATTGAAATCTCAGTGACCCTTTCACACCGAAAGATGAATATCGTAATCTCTCGCTGTGCCGCGTCGAGCATGCAAGCTTTGTGTATTCGTTTTGCAAAGTGATAATTACTAAATTTGTGCAGCAATATAGTTTAGTGCTGTATCGACAAATCTTTCAACTCTTTCCTCGCACATTCTCACGCATCTAAGCCTTTTACACCAAGGATGGGCATGACGAGAGTTGAAATGCCATACAAATTTCAATTTTCGCCTATTCTATCCACCTCTCACCTCTGTAAAACCAAATTTAAGTTAGTTGTCCGTTCCAAAGAGGAGGTTCTTTTATAACGAGTTTATTCACAATCTAGTCTACTATCCAGTTTCAGTTAAAACTATATTTTTAAACCTCATCCGGAAGTAAAATTCGTCGCTTCATACCACCCTGTTAACCCAGTATCCGAACCTCTTAAACCGCACGCTCTGGTCGCAATCAGAGAGAAGTGTCGAATCATTGGGTTGATTAATCATTTTTATCCACCGCCCGAACACAAAACATTCATTATATCGCCAAATATCTGAAGTCTGAACCCACAGCGAACTTAGTTTGCCATTAACACTTTTTTATACTAGAGCTCTATAAACAGCACCCTAAGTGCGTAACACACTATCACTCAATTTGAATCATTTTGAAGCATATTGCTAATCAATTGCTCGCAACAACGTAAATAACTCAACGAATGTTGTTGAACTGTCAAAATGAAACCCAGTGCTACTGATAGTGTGTAACGCAATTACCCTGCAGGTCGAAATTGAATAGGTGCGCCAAATTAAAATATCTAATTCAACGTATTCTAAAGTAAATTATGAGCATGTCAGTATGGAAAAGGATGCACATACGTGCGCGTAGGCGAGCGATTTGGCAACGTCCGAGTCGTCGTACGCCCTTTTTTATCGTAGAAACGGTCGAAATTAGGTAAATACCGCTAGCTCTACGCGTTGCCACCTTGCTTCTTGTTGTGAACTCTGCGATGAATGGATTGCTTATCGGGCGCACGCTTAAATAGATACTTTAATATCTTATTTGTCTTGATAATTTTGAAAAAAACTCCAGTAAAAAATCGTTTTTACTGGAAAGACGATAATCCGTGCCTACTTGAAAGCAATAACTTAGTTTACACTAGACGATACTTACACGATTTTTTCAAGAATTTAGATTTCGGAAATAACATATAATTATTATGTAACAATTACTCCTATTTCGTTTTGGCGCAAGTTTACAATTTCATCCTGTAGGAAGTCTACATTTATGTGAATAGCCGTTTTCTTATTAAAACTACGTCTAAAACAGAATTGCTGTTAGAAATCCCGATTGATAAAGGTCAAGAGGGAGAATCAGCACCAATAGTTTTAATTAGAATAGTTTGTGTTTTGATGTCTACGCACACATACGTACTGCATCTCCGAGGCGTCGCCGTCGCCGCGACGTGTTGCGCTGTGCCGTGCCGATCCGTAGGTTTGAAGCCTGTTTAACGACGTGATTATGAGGTGAGGTGATGCCGATCCCGTGCAGTGAATACTCGTCTTATTATTTTATTTTATACTTATAAAAGTAAAAAATAAAACCATGAGAAAGAAAAGTGAAATTGCGGAAAATTTATAGTACATTATGATATAAGTGCGGTAAGTTGAAAATTACAGCTGAGGCGATATTGCTAGCCCGAGCCGTAGGTGAGGGCTATAAGAAAGCAGAGGCTGTAATTATCAAACAGCACGTATGTCATACGACGTCTTATTTTTTATTTATTTTACCATTTATGTACACACATATATAAACAGACAAGAAAAACAGAACAGAAAAATAGGTACAAAGGTGATGCTTATTTCTTAAGAAATCTCTTCCAGCATACCTGCGATAGGACATTAGATAGAGAGATGTAGACAGCGTGTGAAAGAGTAAAGGAGACAAAAAGAATACATAAAATCGTAATCAATTATTCACTTAAAAAACTAAACAAATACAATGAGAATATACTTACATACATACATACAAATAAACATACATACATACATACAAACATACATACATACATACTAACATACATACATACTTACTTCTAAAATAAACATTTGTGATATAACACATTTGTGAGGAAATAAATAAAACTCGGGCTTTCTTAAACGAATAAATCTTTGATTACTTGTTAAAACAGTTATTAAAATTCGATCAATTTGTAAAATTAATTGTTACGTTGGCAGTTGGCATTTTTAATGTTGTTAAGCTTTTACTCGTATTATTTGTTGCAATTTCACCAGTCTCTCTCACTCTCTTGAGTCAAAAAAAAGAAGGAGAAAAAAAAAGTAAAAAAGCCAGAAAATTCACAAAAAACTGCCAGTATCACTACATAGTATAAAACAAAGTCGCTTCCGTCTGTCTGTCCCTATATATGCTTAGATCTTTAAAACTGCGCAACGGATTTTGATGCGGTTTTTTTTAATAGATAGAGTGATTCAAGAGGAAGGTTTATATGTATAATACATGCATAATATAGTAGAGAAACACTGATAATTTTAGAGGTTTCTAATGTGATGTCGTAAATAAACACATTTTTTGCGTTTACATTGCAAACGCTGGCTGAATCCTACGAGATAGATCAAAATAATGTACCACAGTATTGTACACTTTAAAAAGGTCTACAAAAAAATCACAATGGTATATGTGTATCTCTTAGGGATAACCCACAATAACGATTTTTTATCCTATACTTTTTACGAGAAATAATGGCTCTAAAATTATCAGTGTTTCTCTACAAAATCTGTTCAAAATCCGTAGCGTAGTTTTCAAGATCCAAACATACATAGAGACAGACAGACAGCGGGAAGCGACTACTATGTAGTGATCAGCATTGCACCCGTGCGAAGCCGGGGCGGGTCGCTAGTTACTAATAAAATAAATTAATACTTTTGTGTTTTTGTTACAGATAAATGGTTGTAATTAATTGTCAAAATTAATTAAATTAAAGAATTAAATATTTATTTATTATATTTTATTTTCCAAAGTTAATTTTATTCATAAAATGTTGACCACTTTTCTGACATAAAAACTCTTTGCTAAGATTTAAAAAAGTACCGTTCGTTTTAGACGGAGCATCTTGATAAACCGTGCGCTTTACATTACAATTACGCACAAGTACGTAATGAGATACATTCATCATTTGCCTAGCCTTTTCCCAACTATGTTGGGGTCGGCTTCCAGTCTAACCGGATGCAGCTGAATTTTACATGGAGCGACTGCCTATCTGACCTCCACAACCCAGGTGCTGGGTAATACGATACCTGTAGGTAAGACTGGTTGTCAGATTTTCGGGCTTCTGACTATCCGTAACAACTGTCAAAGATCTACGAATGACAGCTGGGACCAACGGCTTAACGTGCTTTCCGAGGCACGGAGGGGTCTCGGTATGTTAAGATGGTCACCCATCCACAGACCAACCGCGGCAAGCGTAGCTTAACCTGATCGATCGACCTGTGCGGCTGTTATTATTTAGCCACGAGCCCCTCACGTGAGATACATTACGATATTGAAATTGATGCAGTAAGAGACTTTTTACGAGCAAATGTGTTATAAAGGTCATTCACAATAGCTAAAGGTAATTCAGAAATGCTACGGTTTTCACAAAATACCTAGGTACAGTGAGTAATGAACATTGCAAGCGCTTCCTTCAAGGGAAATGGAACCCTGCGATGCTGATTACTGCTGGTTTTTGATAAGGGAAACACCATAACGACTGCCTAAGATCTGCAAATGGGAGCCAGGACCTATAGTTTAAAATGTGCTTTCCGAGGCACGGATGGGTCTCGATATGTTATGGATGGTCACCAACCCTCGGACCGACCTCGGCAAGTGTAGCATAACCTTCGATCGGCCCCATAAAACAGAATAATAGTAATAATAAATAAGACAGTAAAACTCAGTCTGTAATGTTGATTTGTCAATTTCGTGACCCATTCCGATTGGCGTAGTACAATTTAACTTTTTCATTTCAGTTGACATGCATCGAGTTAGGTTTCCATTAAAAGTTTACGAAAGTCCCTATTATCATGAGGTTATTACCTCGTGTTTGGGAAATTGAGTGAATTTCAATAATGATGGGCTTTGTAAAAGTTCTGTTCATGAAAAAAGTTAAATAACTTGGTTTCGTAAATGATAATCGTAATAGTAATCGTATTTTCCAGAGAAGTGGGATACTTATTTCAATTAGTGGATACTTATTTCAAAAAATATTATTTTTGCAAAAGAACCCCGATATTCTGACAACCGGCCTTACCAATGGGTATCGCGTAACCCAGTAACTGGCTTGGGGAGGTATCAGACCTCCACAAAACAGGCAGTCACTCCCTGTAAAATACTGGTATTTAGCTGCATCCGGTTAGACTGGAAGCTGATCCCGAAATAGTTGGGAAAAAGCTAGGCAGATGATGATAATGATGTTGATGATTTTCCGAAACTAAATACAAAAATTTGACGTCTTAAATAAATTATACCTAATATTGTGTTATCTCTACAACGGTGGTGATCGATGAATTTTCAAAAACAAATCCCTTTCCAATATTTGCTAAGATTTCAGTGCGCAAGCTTTATTTTGAAACATAATCCTGGAATCCGCAAACTAGTCACGTACCTAGCTTTGTTAGTTCAACTATTTGGCATTTCCTTATGAAACCCTTGTAATTGTGCAAAGCGATTTCTGAAAACGTATACCAAACATGAATAAAATTGTTCCTTTTCATTATATGGGTTTAAAGATACTTTATTTATTCTAAAAGAACATACATCTCACTTAGCGAATAAATACATAACTAAGGTAAAGTATAGTCCAGCCGTGCGATTCTGTAACCATCTCACCGTGAAAGCTTGGGTGAAGTGAGCGTGGAGTGAGCTGTCATTCGCTAGGGATTAACACTATTAAGTGCTCACTTCACTTATGATTTTAGAGTGAGATTTTTGCAGAATCGACCCAGTTTTGTTTACTTAATGGAGGTAAGTACGATGTCGACATATTATTGTGTGAAAGACTAGGGTAATTCGTTAATTTAATAGTTTTGTGTTGTTTGTGACGTACTGTTTGAGTTTAGCTTAAAATAAATTGAAACATAATGAAATATGTTTTGGAAATTCGTAGTTTCTACTTGTTTTTCTTTGATTTGACATTGTCTTTCTTTGATTATTCCGGTGCTAAGTGCATATGTCGCTAAAGTTAGTGTACAACTTGGAAAAACTACGTACGTACGTTTTTCTCGGGCACTTGGGTTTAATTTCGGTATTAACTGAAAAGTCGAACAAACTTTTCACAATTGCATCTAGCTGTTAAATATATAGCTAGCTAGCCTTTATTATTGTTCACACAACCAAATAGAGTTTAGGTCTATAATCATTTTATATTAAGACAGAATAGTAATCACCTAAAAATTTCTAATTGGACACTTTCCCGACCCTTCATAAATCCATCCCAGATCAGCCGGTCGATTCTGCAAACATCTCACCGTGAAATCATAAGTGAAGTGAACACTTAATTGTGTTAATCCCTAGCGAATGACAGCTCACTCCACGCTCACTTCACCCAAGCTTTCACGGTGAGATCGTTACAGAATCGCACGGCTGTTTTTGTTTTCTAAGAGCACCCTAGGAAATAAATGAATGAAGTCTAGCCGAAAAGAAAATTGGCAAATCACCTTTTATACCACTAAGAGCGCTTCGTCACTCTGACAAAAATAGTCTTTTGAAAAGAAGATGTCTTTTTGTAAGGGAAGATGAATTACCTTGACCGAAACTGCACGTGCTGTGGTCAGGCCATTGACGTTATTCTAAGGAGTGGCACGTCCAACAGAAAATAATAGAATATTCAACATGATTGTTGTAGGAGGTTAACAAATAAGTTGGACAAATTTTATTTGTTAACCTCCTGCAACAACTTCCTTGCATCCTTCTCTAGTCTGCGCTGCCCACTCCTGGGCAAAGACCTACTTCCGCCCTGTCCGTATTTCGCGAGATCGGGTGTCTTCCTTCCAGGAAGTCAAAATAAAACAAAAGTTATCAGATGATCAATAAATTTTATAATAGTCTAACAGAAGCATTTTGATTCAAAACGGAAGATGGTCTTGGAGGGGTGCAAGCGCAACACGATAAATTTCGTATTTCGTATGACCAAAGTTTTACCCGACTGCCCCAATGGCGGGTAATGATTTTTTAAGTCTGTTAACATCTCTTTTTCGACTATATGAATTAGTAGCATCGATCTAAAGTTAAACTAAGCTTCCCGTGGTCGGTTCATGGATGGGTGACCGTTCATTACATATTATAAGACCCCGTGCCTTGGGAAGCTCGTAGTTGTCGTTCCTGGCTATCATTCGTAGATCTTTGACAGTCGTTACGGGTAATCAGAAACCCAAAAGTCTGACAACCGGTCTTACTAAAGGGTATCGAGTTACCCAGTACCTGAGTTGTGGAGGTCAGATAGGCAGTTACTCCATTTAAAATACTGTTATTCAGTTGTATCCATATGGTTAGACTGGAAGCCAAAGCAACATAGTTGGGAAAAGGCTTGGCAGATTGATTGTTGAATTATTAGCAAAATTACTGAACTATTCATCAATCTGGAAAATCCTTGAAAGGGTCGTGGCATCGAAAAGTTTCGCCAAATTTAGGGCTTCCCGAAGTGGCTTTGACATTGTAATCCAAGCTATTTCAATGTTCTGTTTAGCGAACCATTTGATTAATTGATAACGTCAGTTCCTTTAGTAAATCCAGTACTATTTGGACGATTTATCGGGAATTTCCTAATTCCGTGTCGCAATTTTACATCTAGAGTTGGAACAGAGTGAGTCAGGAATCTAAATAGGATTTAGAATGATTTTCGAGTTTCAAGAACATTGTTTGAACTGTTTAGTCTTCCCTTGTTTACGAGTATAATGATGTTGTAAACATAGTTATACTAAAATATGCAAAAGCTTATGAACATAGACTTCATCACTACGTGAACGTCGAGGCGTTCCAACTCCTTGACAATACTGAATTAGTGCAAAAACTACAAAGGGTACATTTTGAGTTAGTTTAGTGCAATGTAAGTGAACTTACACTGTAGTGCAAGTGCTGACTTTTAAAAAGAACACGTGAACTGAAGCACGTGAAACACTCTTTCCCTTAACTCATAGTGAATAAAAAAGACGTTATTGGACGATTTCTTAATTTTATACTTAGTAAGCAGCTTAAGGGCTGATTTTTCATTCGACAGATAATTTTTACTCGTAAAATAAAATTGACGTCTGACAGTTTTTGTATGGAAGAACTGTCAAAAATTCAAAATTATTCCTCGGATAAAATTATCTGGCGTTGGAGAATATGCCCTAAGTTATATTTAAATTACTTAGCTAATAGGCTGAATGTAATGTGAATAAATTATCAGCAACTGTGACCCTGTATAAAGAAAAAAAAAAGTTATTTATTAGGGAGTTCTTTTAGGGGATTGAAATCAAACTAAATTTCAGTACGTGCGAGGTCAGAATTAATAATACGATTAGCCTCCATTCTCCCATATAATATAAGGGGAAAATACCATTAAAATTTTCAGAATAATATCGGCTACGGACGCCTTGACCCAAATATCTTGTACGTGACTTTTCTCGTCCGTTGTCGAAAATCATTACCTAGCTTTTATTAAGTTGGTAGAGCGTGTGAGGACTAACATGTATTGTGTTGATAATATTCAGCCAAACAACTCGTCATACAATTGTGTGCAGGTAACTTGTTGTTTGCACCTCTAGGTACCTCTTTAAGTTTATGAAGGAAGACGGAAACTCTATCACTCCAAACTACACCATACCTCAACATACACAGTTTGCATGTTTACGATCTTCATTTTTGTTAAAATGTACCCATGTCATATGTTTGTCATAGGTTGGTAAGGTTTCTTATGTTTAGACGGGCGTTGATAGCCGATACACAGTTTTGAACTGCCGTGCGATTCTGTAACCATCTCACCGTGAAAACTTGGGTGAAGTGAGCGTGGAGTGAGTCGTCAATAGTGTCAATCCCTAGCATCAGCATGACTCACAGCTCACTCTAAGCTCACTTCACCTTAGTTATCACGGTGAGATTTTTCCAGAATCGACCGGTTGTTGTAGCTATCATCGTGTCTATTAATTATCTCCATTTGTTTTTGTTCCAGAATAAAAAAAAAACTTTTACTTTACTTTTAAAACGCTTTGAAGGTTTTGCGACAGAATCATGAAATTTTGATATATTAGTAAATAATTTGGAAACATAATTACCAATCACTTTTCTTTTCGGCGTTATCGTTTCTTTTCTTCTTTTCTTTTCGTATCGATGGTACTCTTACTCGTTCTTTTTTTTTTATTTACTTATAGTTTCTGCCCAGTAGGTGGCTACGTAGACTGCGGCATCAATGGCATTATATAGGTCATTCAAGGTGCAGGTGAACGGGCACTTAGGACACTCCGGCAGGTGGTCTGGTCAGGATCATCGCACTCGCATTGGGTGTTAGATGAATCAAATTAAACATTACCTCATATGATCATATTTAGGTACCTACATAAATCGGACACTCTTCTAGTAGTTATACGCTCAAGCACCCCATATACAATGTTAAAGTCCCATTTGCAATAAAACAAAACACTTAGAAAATGCGTCCCGAATTATTTTTCTATGGAACACTAAGAATGCGGTTTCATTTATTACTGCGGCAACACTGTACTATATGGTTGCGGTGCTCGTTGCGGTATAAATAATACAGCCTCCTTTTATGATCTCATTTTTGTTTGAGTATGTTTTCGGTCCAAAAATTGCACTCGGAAATGTGCTACAGTAGTAAAGGCGAACTGCAGCGTTCTCTGCGAGAGGATTTTTCAGCTGCTTGTTGTGTTGTAAGTAGGTTTTACTATTACCTACTGTGTACGAATACTTCTACTTTAAATATGCAAAGCAATTTTGATGAAATATCTTCCTGCTAGAAATGGCCACTTGCAGATTACATTGTTGTGCAAAAAAATAAACTCACCCACTTTAAGACATGTATATGTTATTCCAGATGTAATGTCACATTTCCAATGGAACATTAAAACATACTACCCAATACTCATTCAGTCCATCGGAAAAAAATTTTTGAATCCATAATGGTCAAAATCCAATTACTTTTAGATTTCCATATTTTAAGCTGTGACATAAATCACTGTTCGATCCTGGGGAATACTTCTAAAACCTTTTTAAAGCCGATTTGATTGCCATGGACATTTCGTGGCGATGGCTCCAGAAATATCAAATATTAATGAAGTAAATGATAGTGAAGCGGGAGCTAATTTTCATGTAGTTAGTTCAATAAAAGCTGTGCGGATATTGAGTAAAAGTTAAAAAAAAAAAAACTGAACGTGGCAATGCCGTCAGTCTTGGGTACATTACGAGTACCAGTCGACAGCGATGCGGAGGAATTTCTTCGATACCATGTTTTAGTTTACTAATAATTTTAGTTAAGTTAGGATATTTATTTATTTATTAAAAATCTACACACACACACACGCAAGAACAGGTGTGAAATAATGCGATAGCGCGATCTTAAAATTAACTTATTTACAACATAAAACAATTAAAATAAACTAGTAGTACTTATAAAAACTATAAAACATAATATTATATGATACTATTCTTATTTTTACGAATTAATGGGGTATAAGTTGCTACTTCTGAATGTACGCTCACCAAAGCAGATAAGTAACCAGGGTCGTCGGATATAGTTGAAGTTTAGTAAGAAACCGATTGATGTTTTCGAATGAAAATTAATTTGATAAATGAACTTTTTCTTTTTATATTAATTAAATTCAATTTTATTCGAAAATATCGATCGGTTTCTTATTAAACTTCAACTATAACCGACGACCCTGGTTACTTATCTCGTTTGGTGACTGTACATACATTTCGTTTTAATTCAGAATAAATTAGTAGAAACATAATAATTATTATGAATGTTAGTTCAAGGAAATGGTGTGATTTTTGGAATAATGATATTATTAATTAAGTATGTTGACGCTAACATAATTTAAATCATATTTGTATGCTAGATCTTTACATTGTGTTTTCGTATTGCTTTGACGCGTAGTAAAATTATACCAGCCGGTCGATTCTGTAAAAATCTCACCGTGAAATCATAAATGATGTGAGCTTGAAGTGAGCACTATCAATAGTGTTAATCCCTAATGACAGCTCACTCCACGCTCACTTCACCCAAGTTTTCCCGGTAAGATGGTTACAGAATCGCACGGCAGTAGCACAGTTTACTTTAGCATACTTACTGTACCGACAGTTTACTCCAAGGTTATTAATAAGGGCCTAATTATTTAAAAGCCAGTGATATACAAGTTGTAACTTAAATAACGCACAACCTCTTAAGGGGTCATTCTACTCATCATTATGAACAACTTTTACTATGGGGCCAAACCTGAAATCGCGAAAAAAAAATTCAGATGTTCCCTACATTTATGTTCGCATAACTCGTCAAAATGTAGGGAACAGCTGATTTTTTTTCGCGATTTTCGGTTTGGTCCCATAGTAAAAGTTGTTCATAATGATGAGTACAATGACCCCTTAAGAGGTTGTGCGTTATTTAAGTTACACCTTGTATATATACCTCCTCATTTTCTTTTTGCTCAAAAATGGTAGGTGCAGACGCCAGCACATCAAGCTACTACAATCTGTCAGATTTCTTTAATAGATTTTCAACTTTATCTTTAAAGCATAAGGTTCAAAGTTGATTGGGAAATCTGACAGTTTCGGGTAGCTTGATGTGCTGGCGTCTGTACGTACTACCATTCAATCTGCAAAGCAATTTAATTAATCGTTCGTATCAATAACAAAGTGTAATTTATATAAAGTGCTGTTCTGTGTGATCAGTCAAGTCGCAAAAACCTTGATAATATTTTCATCTCAATTCCCAATTTATGAGTAAACAGCGGAATCATATATTGAATATTTTGGAATCATCTCATATTGGTACGATACCTTATTTTTGTGTTTGATTTGATTTGATTTCGAGAAATTGAAATTGGATTACTTCCGATAAGTACCTATTTACGTTTGGCCTTATCGTGTTGTAAAATTATTTACTTTGTAGCGTGCAATGTTGTACGTTTTATTCAACGTTTTTAATTTTATCACTATAGTTCTGTTACGCCGTGTCAATACAAAGATGTGGTATGTAGGCCAAGTATTTAAGCATCATAAGCCATAGGTACCTGGTGAAAATGTCTCTTCAGAAATAATTCCTTCAACAAACTAAATGTTCACAGCTAACGTATTGTCAACCGCCGACCGTGAGCGAGCGTAAGCCGAAGTTCAATCAACTCAGCCTATCGCAGTCCACTGCTGGACATAGGCCTCTCCCAGACTACGCCACAATACCCTGTCCTCCGCCTTCCGCATCCAGTCTACCCCAGCCACCTTCTTTAGGTCGTCCGTCCATCTAGCTGGGGGGCGTCCCACACTACGCTTGCCGATACGCGGTCTCCGCTCCAGGACTCGTCTGCTCCACCGGCCATCGGCCCTTCGGCAGACATGGCCAGCCCAGTGCCACTTCAGTTTGCTTACTCTGCAAGCTATGTCGGTTACTCCGGTTCTTTTCCGGATAATTTCATTCCTGATTTTATCCTTCAAAGAAACTCCGAGCATAGCTCGCTCCATAGCCGAAGTTCGCACGGACGAAAAATATATTGACGGGATTTTTTCGCGCGCTGTTTAGCGCCGAGAGCTGCGCTCTGATGGATTCGAATTTGAACCCCGAGAGTTGAAAATTCTATGTGCTATAATATCCCGCCGCGATATTTTTACGTCCGTGCGTACGTCGGCCAACGTAGTTTACTACCCTTTATACAACGTGTAACGTTAAATACGCAAAACCTGAAAATAGTTTCATCAGAATAACGAGCACAATTCATTGAACCAGTTTTTAACATAGGTCACATTTTTCAAAAAATCTTCATTAAAAACGTTGCCGTGTCTATTTATTAATAGGTCAAGCAAGCAATGTCGGCGCAGCGCAGCGGCCCGGTGACGACTCCTCCCTCGATAAAGCGTCGTCGCAGACGCAAGAAACGCTCAGAATGGCCAGTAAAACTAAAACAGCACATAAAACCTTTACAATGTTTTTAATGACTTATTTTCTCTCTTAAATAGGTCAATTGAAATAAAAATCAGTTGGGGTATCTGAGGTTTTACACATTGAACGTTACATGTTGTATAGATAATTCAACTTTTCGTTCACACCGAGCCGACTGTACCCACGCTATTATGACTTGAGCCGGCTCACAATCGGCAGCTGATTGTACGTTTGGTATTAACGCGACGTTACCCGTCAGCCACGAGCAGGTCACTTAAAAACTCATGTCGCTTAAGCGTGAATAAAAGACATGCATTTTACGACAACGGCTGTGGAAGAAACAAATGAAAATAGCTGTTAAGAGCATGCCACGAGTCAACGCGACATGACATGCGGAATGGCGAATCTAAACTGAGGGCCAACTCTCTAAGTCCGTCAAGGAAGACATGGGCCCGTCCGCAAGTAGTTCGATACTTCGGAATGAACTGTACTCTCGATTATTTAACTTTGTCGGCCGGGCAAAAACACATTGGGAGTACAGCTTTCAAATCGTGTTGTCATTCACTCTTAGTTTGGACCGCAAACTATTCTTATACCGAAAGATGATATGGAGTAGGAAACTCCTCGTATATTACACCCGTAACTTCGGCCAAAACTACAGATTCGTGCTGAGAGTAGACCCTCAGGAGACTCGTGCGCATCTTGCTTAGGTAATACAAGTCTCCCTTCCGTCCCGTCCCCATTTTGAAAAAGGCATAATCACCACTATTTACCACAACAAGCTATATTTTCCCGTACTGGATTAGTTCTTCGATAGACATGATTTATACTAAATTAACGTTTCAGTTGAAATTTATGTTCAATAAATAATAATTAAAATTTAATTTAATTTTAATTCTTACAATAATTACTGGTGTGTGAAGTGTATTTTAGTCTGTTTTGGTTGACTGGTTCAATATTTTGATCCGTGACAATCATCATGCTTCTAAAAGAATCGATCGGAATCGTTTTTATAGTGGATGCATATACTTCTACGGCTTGGTTTTCAACCTCAAGAATCGTGAAAAATTACGAACACTTCCAAAAAAAATACGGAACCGTCTGGAGAAGTCGTCTTGTGGCCGTAATCTGATTTCTTATGAAGCTACTTTGCAACTGGGCTTTAAAGGGGCTTGAAAATTTTTATTAAATCTTAATGTGGCCGCCATTTTAAAAATGGCGGCCTTGCTTGAGACCTATATAAATCGATAGCTGACATCAATGCAAGCAGAAAGCATATTAATATCAAGCCCCGTAAAGTGCTACGTTTCCGAGTTATTAACGTTCAAATTTGATCACGTGACTCAATCATCAACTTTGATGTTGGATGGCGCCGACAGTAGGTGTGCCACGGATCTTCAAAGTCCTTTCTTTCTTCGTCACGATTCTTTTAGTTATATGTATAGGTACCAAGCGATTATTTTACATGAACTGAAACTAAACCTTAATAAAAAACTATTTATAACATTTATTTTTTGGCTAAATAATAACAGCCATACAGGTCGATCGATCAGGTTAAGATACGCTTGCTGCGGTTGGTCTGTGGATGGGTGACCATCTTTACATAGCTACGTGCCTCGGAAAGTACGTTAAGCCGTTGGTCCCGGCTGTCATTCGTAGATCTTTGACAGTCGTTACGGGTAGTCAGAAGCCCGAGTCTGACAACCAGTCTTACCAGTATTACCCAGTAACTAGGTTGTGGAGGTCAGATAGGCAGTCGCTCCATGTAAAATACTGGTATTCAGCTGCATCCGGTTAGACTGGAAGCCGACCCCAACATACTTGGGAAAAGGCTAGGCAGATGATGATGCTTTTTCTTTGAATAAATAAGGTTGCAACCAAAACGCGCTCCCAACTTATGTCGAACTTTCATTTCCTAAACGGCCAAAATCGAACTGTCGTCGAGGGTTATCCGTGGTGATTCTGTCAGACCTAGAAATAAATAATATCCTTTTATATTACCTGAAGTTATTTCAAAGTCCTATCCGACGATGCGTTAAATTATTCATTACAATCCGTTCGCGGTAAGTTTGCCCGTCCGTGGAATGCGCCTCTCCTTCTCCGAGCCGCCTTACGCACCGCTGAGTCGCCCTCTCAGTACTGTAAGCGACGTCATTGCAAACGCGTGTGATTGTTAGTTATTCGGCACTTTTAATATTGTTCAGTTTTCTCGCTATTTGTTAGTTTTTCTCGCTACTCAAGAATTGACGTCTCATCGTCGGCGGTAAACTTAGCGCGAACGGGTTGTACCTACTCAGCGGATTGTCGCTAGACACAAGTCGCGTTGCGTCAAGCGACAATCCTTATCCATGGCTATGTACGGAGCCTTAAGCTTTAGATAAACCTTTCTTCTTTCTGAAGCTGAGATTCCGTTAAAAAATGACAATGGATTTGCTGAAATCAGAAGAAAATTACTCACTTAACCCTTTCAATCTCACTAAAAAATCCCAAGTTAGCTTCCAAAATATCACTTCTCCAATTTCTCCATTTTCTATATCCTTCTCCATTTCTGCGTACGCAGGAGAGAAACGAGACCACACTGCTTCCATGAGGAACAGTTTCTTCTTCCGAGTAAGGTCTATCAGAAGCTCAGCCTGATGTGAGTTCATGCATAAAGGTTTCTCACATAACACATGTTTCCCATTCAACTCAAGAGGTATATTTCGGCAAGATCGCAGTGAAATGGATTCAAAGCGCCGATATACACAACGTCTGAAACAGGACAAACATAAAACAAAAAAATTCCCGGTCTAACTTTTCAAATTAGACTCAAATTATTCACTAGTCTTCAAGAGTACTAGTGAATAATTTGGGTGAAAGCGGGTCACCCTGTTTCACGCCTATATTTATTTAATTAATTAGCGGATGTTGGAGAAAACACGGCCAGGCTGAAGTGAGAGTGAGCCGGACACGTCACGCGATGCACCGGAGAGATGGGCAAAGATCGTCCTCGCTGGGCGCCTGAGGGAGGACTCCGCCATCGAGATAGACCACGGCAAAGATGTTGTGACGATCTGATAAGGTTTCCAGGGCCCACATGGCCTGAGATCGCACAAGATAGGGAGGTTCTGACCTTTGCCCGGTAGTGTGTGCCTGATAGTGATGACTTAGATGCGTTTACAGAGATTGTCTGGACAAAGCCACACACAAAGAACAGTGGAAAGTTATGAGAGAGACTTTTGCCCAGCAGTGGAACAATACAGGTTGATAAAAAAAGTATGGAATCATACCTATTACGTGAATACTGTAGACTGTATATCGGTCATGGCAGCCAATGTCGACCGAGACTAGCCTTCGGCGCGAGCATTATTATAGTGCACGAGTGTGTGCGCAGGGGCCCGTGGCTAAATAGTAACAGCCGCACAGGTCGATCGATCAGGTTAAGCTACGCTTGCCGCGGTTGGTCTGTGGATGGGTGACCATCTTTACATACCGAGACCCCTCCGTGCCTCGGAAAGCATGCTAAGCCGTTGGTCCCGGCTGTCATTCGTAGATCTTTGACAGTCGTTACGGGTAGTCAGAAGCCCGAAAGTCTGACAACTAGTCTTACCTAGGGATATCGTATTACCCAGTAACTGGGTTGTGGAGGTCAGATAGGCAGTCGCTCCATGTAAAATGCTGGCATCCGGTTAGACTGGAAGCCGACCCCAACATAGTTGGGAAAAGGCTAGGCAGATGATGAGTATGTGCGCAGACACAGGTGCACTGTTATGATACAATGGAGGTCAATGATATATTGGAACCGAGACTGTGTACATAAATTAGCTTATCTATGTATTAAGTTATTATCAAAACCACGATACTCGTATCACTTTCATCTATGCTATGCTAGCAATATATCGCCCACTACACGCCTCTGCCTTCTCCCTTGGGGAATACAGGATCTCTCTTTAGTTTTCCACTCTTGACAGAGTGGTCGTGGTTGATGACTCTGCATTTTCTATGGCCAAAGCAGCCCTCGCGATGCTCCTCCACTTATTCCGGTCTTCCACTTATTCCACTTATTCCGGAATACAGGATATAGACCAATAAATGATCTTTTACAACAGTAATTGATATAATAGGTATAACTCTCTGAAGTGGTTCTCACTGAAGTTGATGTTGATAGTTACGAGTGTAAGTTTATACGAGTACTAGCGTAAGTCATAGAAATAAATATAGCACTGATAAAACTACTCGACCTTGACATACTGTAGAATCAGAAAGATACAATAACATACTACTCTATTATTTGAATTCTTTATCAGTTTTGAATTTAGCTAAGTTAATTCTCAATCTATCGAGACGCATAGATATAAGGGGGGCTTATGGGTAAAACAGTTAAACGACGCTTGCGGTGGTTGGTCCATGGATAGGTGACCATCTTGACATACCAAGCTTTACTCTGTGCCTCGGAAGAGTGGTTACTTCCAAAGCAATTGTTAATGATAAACGTGTGAGCGATTGTTTTTGTAGCAAGGTCACCGATATACAACGGCCACTGATGCGTTTCGTAAACCTTTTTCTAAAAACCACCTATGTGGTATGTTTATTGGAAATCGGCTACTAATTTTTCATCGTAGAATTAGATCGTTCAATATTTACTTTTGAAGTTTTGCTGGATTTATTTTTGCTGGATTTACCAATACTTGTCTGAACCACATTCCAATTGAATAGGTACAGAGAAAAATCAGCGTCAAGCATCCACTTATTTCCTTATTAGGTTTTCGTATTGCTTCCTTCTTTTGAATGTGCAAAGCAATTATAATTTATTGATCATAATAAATTACACTGGGCCGCAAAGAAAGCGGGTCGCTTACAAAAATGCGATACCTTTTAAAATATTTAAGCAATCCTTTTGAAATATAAACGTAATTTAAGTTTGTTGTATTAAAAATATGGGAATAGAAGAAGTAAATAAAACCTTTTTATTTATTTTTGGTGATTGTATTAAAAACAACAAATAAAAGACGATTTTTTTTTTGAATTTGAACAACATTGAAACCAAAATGTTTTACTTTTCTTTATGTTTGTAAATATGGCATTAATTGTGCAGAAATTCATTATTCTGATCAAATTTAATCAAAAACATGCCACTAATCCCTGAAGAGTGTACCAGAATTCGGATAACGCTTGAAGACGGGCGCAGTCGGCATATACAGCGAGAGCTGTAGGTGTTTCTCTATCAACCATTCAAAGAGTGCTCCAAAGATGTAAAGAGACTGGATCCAATATTCATAGACCAGGAACAGGCCGAACAAGGTGCTATACAGCGCGGGAGGATCGATATAATGATCGGTCTCAGCAATGTGTTGGAAATCGATTTCAAATGGCTGTTGTGAAGTATAAATCACGTTCTACGTGGACCAAACCAGATATCTCAAAAAAAGTCAGCTGTTCCCTACATTTTGACGAGTTATGCGAACATAAATGTAGGGAACAGCTGATTTTTTATTTACGTTTTCAGGATGGGACCAAATCCCATAAAGATGTTCATAATGATGAGTACAATGACCCCTTATGAGGTTGTGCGTTATTTAAGTTACAACTTGTATAATGAATTATTAAAAAACAAAGAACAAAATGTACAATATTGAATAGCTGTTCTACAAAGTAAACAATTCTAAGTAAATAATCCGACCTCAATTTCTCGAAATCAAATCAAACACAAATCAATTAGGTATCGTACCTATATAAAATAATTACAAAATACACAATAAAACTCCACATTTTCATCAATGGGAATTAAGAAAAAATATGATTAAGGTTTTGGAAACTGATTGACTGATCACGTAAGAGCAGCCCTTTACATTTTGATATACACTGGGCCGCAAAGAAAGCGAGTGGGTAACAAAACCCTCAATAACTTCAAAAATATTGAAGCTACCTTTATAAAATAAAAACTGGATTATAGAAAATTTTATAGTGCCTAAATCAATGTCACAAAAATTATGAAGTTTATTTTGAATAAAAGTAAGTTAGGCGCGACCATTTCTATGACAAGTTCATGGCAATTGTTCTAACAAAACCTCAAAACAAAAACTTTTCGGAAAGAGACGTCTTTGCTCCTGTTTACGGGACCGTCAAAGGTCCAGTGCGCATATGTCGGCAATAAACCGGGCCAAATGTCGAACAAAATAGCACCTAAACTACTCTTGTAAAGGTGAAGAGAGAAACGAATACAAAAGGTAAAAAGTGTAAGACTAACGAAGCAAGCCTTTACTGGAGAATGCCTGACATTGATGCCATTTTAGGTCAACTTCGAGTAATGTCAGGCTGGGACTATAGAAGAGCCTACATGAGTGGTAAAGAATTCGCCCAGCACACATTGGCCACTGGGAAGTTAGCCGTTCTGTCGAACTACTACTGGGGTAATTGCATAACACACTAACAGTTGCAATTTCGACGGCTTTCATTTTGACAGTTCAATAAAATTCATTGCGTTATTTGAATTGTTGAGCAGACACATTTTTCGAACATATGAAGTAGTGGATTAGCAATATCCTTCAAAATTATTCAGATTGTGATTGAAAATGTCTTACGCAATTGGCGATTTCAAACCATTAATGTCCACACGTTTTCGTTTACCGCAATACTCAATTTTACTAAGCAATTTTAAGGACCTATATGCTAACTTTGATTCAATCAGTCATTAGCGGAATATTGAAACAGTATTTCAATGGAGATCTGCAGATGAAGCTGGCGGTACTAAACGCCCGATTTTTTATTCTAGGACATAAACGTTTCTTCATAACTTTATAATGTCAATTATTGATCCTATTATCGGTAACTAGGTACTTTTTTAAGAAGAAAACGCCGGTTTTCTGAGCTAATAATTATTTAGGAAATTCCACGAGATTAAAGCGATACTCCTGTAAATTTCTTAATAGGTTTCTGGCCGACCTAAATAATTTAGCAAATTATGCTTTTAAGGAAATTGGTTATAAGTGAGTGAATATTATTAATGGAAGGTTCAGCAGTCAAGACACTGTTATCATTTATTAAGAACGTTTGACATCAGGGAAGAAGAGAGTAAAAAGAACCGAGTACAATAAGGTTTGTGGAATTCACCTAGTTATAGGAAGTATTCGAGTAGTCAAATGAAACAACAATTCACTGTACAACAGCCGAGGTCACACGTCCGCATCGTTCGGTTTCTGGCAAACAAGTGAGCACCCTGCGGGCGTGCGCCACTGCACTAGCTTATTATGTCGCTGCGCTACAAGGTTTTTTTTTTTATTTAATTATTTTGCTTGGTGTCTGATCACCATCTTCACGAATTTTTATAATCTTTATCGTGCTTTCAGAATACCGCCGTCAAATAAGAAATACTACAACAACCCTACATATAGAGAGTCAGTTGTTAACACTATTCCAGTTTTGATAGCTGTTACAAGAACAAGAAAATCATGGAAAGGTAACGAGCCAATCTAGCTAACGTGAGCAAATTCGTATGTTACAATTTTTTTTAAAATTAACACGTGTTTGTCCCACTGCTGGGCAAAGGTTTCTTCCATAACTTTCCACTGTTCTTTGTGTGTGACCATCTCCGGCCAGTCCTGTATACGCATCTTAGTCATCACGACAGCGTTAATTGATAGTAATTTAGCTTAATATTTAAGTGCAGATAGGTAATTGTCTAAAGATTTTTAATAGAAATAGTTGGTATAGCTGCCATTCATGTTGGTCTGTCAAAAAAACTCAGCCTGCACCTATTAAAGTAGGTATTAATTTGACAAATTATCAGTGAGACAATAACAGCTTGAATTTGTATTTATATTTTAGGTCACAGAATAAACATAACGACACGCATTCCCCAAAGGGTAAAGGCGAATCCACACCTGCGCACGTGCACGGTTCGCGTGCATCTTAGGAACATAGTATGGACACATTTGGCCATATTTGCCAAAAGCTAACGAGCGGTTAGCTTGCGGTGAGCGGCGAACAATGGACACTTTCGGGAACACTTCACAAAACCGTGAAAATGTGCACATTTTCACGGTTTTGTGAAATGTTCATACTAAATCAGCCAATAAAGCTCAATCAAAACAATGCTCGCAAAATGCGCGTAAGCTGTTTGCGACGTTCGGGCCGAGTGTGACGCGTCCATAGCCGTTCGAGCCGCATGGTGTGCACGGTTCCTGCACGTACGCTACACGCGCGCAGGTGTGGATCTGCCTTTAGGCAGAGAATATTAAAACCCACATTTCGCCTGTTATAATTATTAGGGGTGCAGAATTATTGCTAAGTATTCTAATAATATAACATACAAAGTTATGAACGTGACCTTCCAGGTTCTAGGTATTATAAAATTAAGTGTAAGTTAATATCAGTGACCCTATTCTATTATAATGTTTCGTCCCAGAGGGTTGACTTCAAAACTACCACGACCGAGTGTAATTCTTCATAATGATACCTTGTCCCTTTGGAAGAGGTGTTGTTTTAATTATTGTAATAATAAGCAGGTAATGGACTCATTTTCGGTATATTTTCAGGAATTTTAGCGTAATAAATTTACCGTATAACATTTATTACAGGGGTACATTTATGCCTATGTATTAAACAAAATATCTTTCTACTTAAAACACGACATAACATCGGGCAAGGGGTAAGTAGAGCTGTACGAGTATACAGCATGGAAATGCTACCTTTTGACCTACACTTTCTTTTGACTACCTTTTGACCCTACATTTTGACGAGTTATGCGAACATAAATGTAGGGAACAGCTGATTTTTTTTCGCGACCGATTTCGTTCATTTTTTTTGTATAATTATCGTCAGAAAAGGCGATAACAAGAATGTGGTATAACTTATTGCATATATGTGGCTTCCATCCTGAATACACCCACATTTCGCTTCATAACTAACAATTATTTACTAACTAGCGAGCCGCCCCTGCGTCGCCATGTACGAGTACGTCGCCACGTATTTATGACTTGACCAACAATTAGATTTCTTTATTATACGTATTCATAAATCTTCTAATAATGATGAAAACCACAGTTAAGAAGAACAACGTGTCACACAGACATACACGAAAAGCAGCTTTATTTTATACTATGTTTATTTTTTGTTTGTTTGAACGCTCTATTCTCGTAAACTGTATTTTGTATTTGATAGCCCAATGTTTGAGCAATGTTATAGGAGCCGAGCAAAAAGTCAGAAAGAACTTAAGTGAAAATGAAGTAATACGAGTATCGCGGGCGATACGATGCTATAAGATAAATGTATTTTGTTAAAACAAAAAATTTCGCTCGGACCAATGATATTACATACACAATATCTTTGACTCGGACGAGTTGCAGGCAGAAGTGAATAACAAGTCTGGCTTTCCAGAAAGCTCGAAACACTAACGCTAAATCTCGAACTGATAGTCAATGACGTTTATCAAAAATTGATGACTAATCAAACACGAAACAAATCTGTGTAAGGCTACGGGCACGAAATCAGAGGGCGCGGGGCGTCGGCGGCGGCGGGTCTCGAAACAAGCGGGAAGATCGCGCGGCGCTAAGGCTGCCTGTCCATGGACGCGGAGCGAGGCTGCGGATCGGAGAAACGGAGAAATATTAACCAATAGAAAAATTATATTGAGATTTTATGCAATTCTATTGGTTAATATTTCTCCGTTTCTCCGCTCCGCAGCCTCGCTCCGTTTCAATGGACAGGCAGCCTTAAACAGCGTAGTGTTGTGTTACGAAAAATTTGTGTCTTTGTTCGCGAACGAAATGTCTAAACAGCGACGAAAACATATTATTTTTTTTTTAATAAATAGTACAACCAACCATACTTTTCGTTGGCATTTTATTGTTTCAATATCAAGGGAAAAGGCGCTGGAAACCGAAATACAGGCATTGCCTAGTTCGGTTGCAGTGGCTACATCCACCTATTAGAAATTAATACTTCCAAAATATTTTTCTGTAACCTATTATTAAGTTATTTGAGAAATAAAAAAAAATACATATTATTGATACTTTCTGCTGGAGCACAGGCCTACTCTAGGTGAGAGGAAGTACTTTATACAACGTGTCCCAGAAATCAACGTCAAGCCGAAAACGGGCAATAGGCCAAGTCGTGACAGCTATTAGAAAAATATAAAAAAAAATCTTGGTCATGTACTTTTCGAATTATAAGCATTCAAAAATAAATCTCAAAAAGTGACACCCTGTGATGGTTTTTCAAGTCCTGTGACTACATTATTAACATTTCGGTAGTTTTTTTCTCTGTGATCTAACCATGAATAACCCTTCTGTAAATTACAGTTAAAAGTTAAAACGTAACTGCCTCAGTTTTAAATTAAATGTTAGATTTTTGCCCAATATTGAATTCAAAATAATGACATCACCCAACTTTAACCGACTGTACTGAAAAAAAAATCTACTACACTATTTTGGCAAGTAACTTTAAAAGATGGCGCGTTTAGTCAGGATTCCAAAATGGTATAACACATACTAATTGCTACTTCTTAATTGAGGAAAAAAAGTACATTGTTGGTTTTAGGTGCATTTGAAATAAAATTCAGTCGTTGGATTTCTTTTATTATAATTTTTATTAAATCAGATTTACGAAGTTTTATAACAAATGTTCAAACTGTTTTCCTTCAGCTGCAATGCAAGTTCTACATCTCTTTAAAAATGATCGCGTAATAAGACGGGCGTATCTTCTTGAGTTGATGTATTCAGCGGCTTCTGCAATTCTTTGGCGCAGCTCGTCTAAATCTTGAATTGGTTTAGAGTACACTTTATCCTTTATCGTACCCCAGTAAAAAAAATCTATGGGGTTTAAATCGGGTGAACGGGCAGGCCACGAAATTGTACCACCCCGCCCAATCCACCTATCGGGGTATTCTCGATTGAGAAACTCTCGTACAGTGAGAGCATAATGCGCTGGGCAGCCATCTTGTTGATACCACATGCTGCCGTAAATGTTCAGTGGCACTTCTTCCAATAATTCTGGTAATTGGTTCTGTAAGAAGTTCAAATAACCCTGGGCATTTAAATTCTCCGGCAGCTCGATTGGACCAATAACTTTACCATTCAAAATTCCCGTCCACATATTTACTTTAAACTGGTACTGAGATCTATCTTCCCGCATCAAATTTGGATTTTCCACGTGCCATTCGTGCAAATTGTGGAGGTTCATGTAACCGTCCTTTTTAAATGTTGATTCATCGGACCATAGAATTTTTTCAAAGAATCGCGGGTCCTCTCGGTGCCTCTGCAACATCGTTCGACAAAATCGTACTCTCTCTGGGTAGTCTCGGGGTAGCAGACTTTGTACTCGTCGTACATGGTATGGGTGAAACTCGTTCTTTTTTAAAATACGATGTGCAGTACTTTTGGGGACTCCTATGCTCTGTTCAATTCCACGTACTGAGATACTTCTGTCTTCTTCAACTGCTTGCAAGACTTCGGCTTCGTAGGGCATAACGGTTCTTCCCTCGCTAACCATTTGGCTAGGAAATCGACCCTCTGATAATGACCGATGCACATTAATAAATACTCGATGATCGGGATGACGCTCAGCATTCGGGTATCTCTCACGATACACTCTTGCTGCGGCATTGGCGTTGCATAAGCATTCTCCATAAATGAGATGCATGTTGGCGTATTCCTGTGCAGTGTATCGAGATGGCATGATAAAACACTACACAAACACGGGGTTGCGATTAAAACAAGTCTGGGGTTGTCAGAAACGGTGCAGATAAATCCAAATTACAATGCAAATCAAGTCCAATAAACAAAGCCACAGTTGTAAGTACGAAGTCAATACGAATACAAAAAGATGTGCAGTCAACGAAAGAGCGTAACGTACTGCAGTATTGCACAATTTGCCGACGCATCCCTGTTTAGCCAGAGTAGCGTCTCTATCTGTTTCACTCACACATATGAAATGATGTGTCAATCCGTCTCCCTCTTAGTTAGATAAAAGTAGCGTCACTATCTATCTCGCTCCCACTTGTCAAATTAGCGTCACCTCACATTAGCTAAAATGAATCTTTCTCGCTCACACTAGTCAAAATAACGTCACTCTTCGTCTCAATCGAACTTTTATGAAATACGGCTTCATAAAAAAAAAATGTTTTTTCTCAATTAAGAAGTAGCAATTAGTATGTGTTATACCATTTTGGAATCCTGACTAAACGCGCCATCTTTTAAAGTTACTTGCCAAAATAGTGTAGTAGATTTTTTTTTCAGTACAGTCGGTTAAAGTTGGGTGATGTCATTATTTTGAATTCAATATTGGGCAAAAATCTAACATTTAATTTAGAACTGAGGCAGTTAAGTTTTACTTTTAACTGTAATTTACAGAAGGGTTATTCATGGTTACATCACAGAGAAAAAAACTACCGAAATGTTAATAATGTAGTCACAGGACTTGAAAAACCATCACAGGGTGTCACTTTTTGAGATTTATTTTTGAATGCTTATAATTCGAAAAGTACATGACCAAGATTTTTTTTTATATTTTTCTAATAGCTGTCACGACTTGGCCTATTGCCCGTTTTCGGCTTGACGTTGATTTCTGGGACACGTTGTATAATGTTAATCTATTTGTAATTTAAACCAGTTAAGCAGACAAAAACCTGTTAAAAAGAAGCGTTGGTCGTCTGGTGGTGAGATGGGTAGGGAGTTAAGAGGAAAATTTACGCAAACAGGAAGGCCGGAGGCATAAGGCTTTGTCAGCAAAACGAACTTCACATGCAGCCTGTTTGTGTTTGAAAGGGGGTGGCCCCTTTGAACGCTTAAAACCAATTAAAGTTCCTCATAAAAATATGGTGTACTAGCTTTTGGCCGCGTGGAGGATACCGAGATAAAAGTACCCTACGTGCTATGCATGTTATAAAATACCTGTGTGAGCTTTTTTTTGCGTAATTTAGTAACAAAAAACCAAACACACAAACTTTTACATTTATAAAATTATTGTTGTGTGACTCATATAGTATATTATTAATAACTAGCGAACCGCCCCGGCTTCACACGGGTGCAATGCTGATCACTACATAGTATAAAACAAAATCGCTTCCCGCTGTCTGTCTGTCTCTATGTATGCTTAGATCTTGAAAACTACGCTACGGATTTTGATGCGGTTTTTTTTTATAGATAAGAGTGATTCAAGAGGAAGGTTTATATGTATAATACATGCATAATATAGTAGAGAAACACTGATAATTTTAGAGCCATTATTTCTCGTAAAAAGTATAGGATAAAAAATCGTTATTGTGGGTTATCCCTAAGAGATAAACATATACCATTGTGGATTTTTTTGTAGACCTTTTTGAGGTGTACAAAACTGTAGTACATTATTTTGATCTATCTCGTAGGATTCAGCCAGCGTTTGCAATGTAAACGCAAAAAATGTGTTTATTTACGACATCACATTACAAACCTCTAAAATTATCAGTGTTTCTCTACTACATAATATATTATGCATGTATTATAAATATAAACCTTCCTCTTGAATAATTCTATCTATTAAAAAAAACCGCATCAAAATCCGTTGCGGAGTTTTAAAGATCTAAGCATATATAGGGACAGACAGACAGGGAAGCGACTTTGTTTTATACTATGTAGTGATACAAGCTGTAACTTAAATAACGCATAACCTAATAATGGGTTATTGTACTCATTGTTATGAACAACTGTTACTATTGGACCAAACCTGAAACCGTGTAAAAAAAAAATCAGCTGTTCCCTACATCTTGACGAGTTATGCGAACATAAATGTAGGGAGCAGCTGATTTTTTTTCGCTATTTCAGTTTTGGTCCCATAGTAAAAGTTGTTCATAATGATGAGTGAAATGACCCCTTAAGAAGTTGTGCTTTATCTAACCCTTTGCACTCCGTTGTCGCCGTATTTGTGACATTAAAAAGCTAACAGTAAATCCGCTGTCGCCGTAGCGGAGACATGGTGTTTTGCTGCCTCGGCGTCCTTAACAGTTAGCTAAGCAAAATAGTCTGTGCTTATCTTATAGTGTTTATGATCATAGGTATGTGCTTGGAACTAATATACAGTGTGAGTCTTTATAAAGTGCACATATTAAAAAGGGTGAAAATATAAACAGTTTTATCGACGGAAAAAATGTAAAAAAAATCTTTAAAAAAAATTTAAATTTTTAATTTTTTTTACTCTCGTCTGGGTACCCCATGCAAACAAACTGTTACTACTTTTAAACTAAATGTCATATTAAAACAAAACAAAAATTAATAATGATCTCTAATAATAGGCCAAGCTAATAAAGCCATAATTTTTTGAAAAAGAAACCTCATAAATTAATTATTCATGATTTTTTAAAGAAAATTTACCATTTTTACCATTTTTTACTATTAAAAAAAATTTTTTTTTGACATTTTTTCCGTCGATAAAATTGTTTATATTTTCACCCTTTTTAATATGTGCACTTTATAAAGACTCACACTGTAGTGCTGGAGTTGCTGGTAGCCTCTATGCATTACTAGGCTGGAGCGCAAAGGTTTCAATTACACCTTGTATATTTATCAGACAACAGCCGGTCGATTCTGTAAAAATCTCACCGTGAAATCATAAGTGAAGTGAGCACTTAATAGTGTTAATCCCTAGCGAATGATAGCTCACTCCACGCTCATTTCACCCAAGCTTTCACGGTGAGATGGTTACAGAATCGCACGGCTGGATCCAATTACAGAAATACTTTCAATTATAGATGTTAGCAGTTTAACTTATAATGTAAGTTTGCTTGCGTGGAAACTAACTACTACTGTTATTTAAGTACTTAAATACTACTAAAAACAGGGTGGTGCTTATAAGATGCCTCATTATGGGTCTTCCGTTATGCCTATCAGCAATAACTTTTAAGAGGTTGTTGCTACTGTCCTGCAATCTGGTGAGAAACAATGCATCCTTTTTGCATTGGGCACCCGCTCCGAGTACCCGCGCGAATGTTAGCGTAGGCCCATAATAAGAAAGTCTTCTAAAGTTCGATGTGCCATATTAACACCCAGGTACAGAGAGGCTATTTAAAAGTTTTTTAGATTTTTTTTCAAGACTCCCTTTTGTTTGTTGGAAGATAAATCAATGAAGCTTATTTTGAAATAAATGCGACAAGATTAGTTAGTATAGTCGGTAGGTAAGTAAATCCCTGAGGTCTGTGAGGTTTATGGCTTACTATCCTACTTCCTACTAATATTATAAACGCGAAAGTTTGTGAGGATGGATGGATAGATGTTGTGATATAAAGCCGAGCCTCATTCAAACTTTGAGCGAAGAAATTAGGACAAAAGTAGCTACTTAATTGATTAACTTGAAGAAATTCACCGTAGCCAACTCGGAATTAATCTTTAATTCATGGTGAGAGACTAAACAACAGGGAATATCTCGTTTTATTGACTTCGCTTAAGCCATTTTGTATTTCTGTTATAGGTATTTTTTCAAAGTTTCTAGTTTAGAATTAGTTCTTGAAGTGAGGTTCGTTTAAGATTTAAGCGGTCGGCTTTCCATTTAGTTCTCGATCCCTTTTTATAAGTAAAACTATTTTTCCGGAAAGTTAGCTGGACTTAACTACTTAGCTGGATTTACGGTCGAGTGTTTTTTATAACTAAATTCACTAGTTTTGTTGGTATTTCTTATTTCATACCTATTTATGACAGAAAGTTTCTAGGCAGGCAGCTATGATTGTGTTGCCATTTAGGTATCGTAAGACAAGTATAATATTCAAGTACCGTAGTAGTATAATTTATTTTTAGATATACAGACGCCAGCACATCACGCTACTACAATCAGCCAGGGGGAAAAGGATGAATGTCACCTTTTTTATTATGTTGAGTTTTTAATGCCATCTAGCGGAAAATTTTACGTAGAATCGTATGTTTCTGCATACGATTCTACGTAAAATTTTCATACAGAGCATTAATAATCCATGTCGCGAGATATTTGACTGTAAAGTTTAAAAGTATATAGGTAATATGGGCTCGTGTCGGCAACCCCACGTCAATGCGCGTATTTTGCGTACGGTTTTAAAATATATAGTAATTGGAATAAACATTAATACAATCATTATTTGTAATAATACAGGGTAAGAAGGGGGAATATCATGTCTGTTCTATTTCGGGGTTAGTCCAGGTTTATCAAAAATCATCTTTCAAAAGATGCAAAATATTCGTTTTCACCAGCTTCATAAAGTAATGCAGCCCTTTGTATCAAATAAACATTTAAAAATGGCTCACAAATAGGCAGTGACAGTCTTGTAATCTTAAATTTTGTCTACTGAAAAATTTTGTTGGATTGACATTCATCCTTTTTCCCCTGACTCCTTCAAATGTAAGTTGAAAAAAAATATATAATTATATAGGTACTCAGTTTACTCGTTCACTGATTAGGATATTAAGGGGCTCGTGGCTAAATAATAACCATCTCACGATCTTCAAGGTATGGTATGTTGTGCATGGTCACGTATCCACGGACCAACTGCGGCAAGCGTAACTTAACCTGATTGATCGACCCGTGCGGCTGTTATTACTTAGCCACAAGTCCTTCTATGGCAATTTTTTTTCAAACAGGTACTTATTCTAAAAGAAGAAGTTGAAATTCATTCTCCATTTAAAAACAGATTGGCTCCTAAAAGCATGAGAAAATTGCATTTTTATTATTACGAGGGTATAAAATTTTGTTAGTAGGGGTGGTATTGAGTTTGTGATGAAAAAGGTCAATTTTGACTGCCGGGACTAACGTGAGTTGCCAGCCCGTCCATTCGAATCACATCAACTTAATAGAGGAACTTGGCCTATGGATTACATCAAGCTTATTCATTCAAGTGTCGAACATTTTATATCCAAATATTAAAGTGTCGGCCAGAAAAAATAAAACCTGCAAAATTGAAATTAATGTAAGTGAAGCGGCTAATTCATATTATTTTGTATTGAATAATATTAAACACAGACATAGAAACCATTTTTTATTCAATAGCAAAAAATCGATAGTTGATACTTTCACTTTTATTTGTATATATACAAATAAAAGTGAAATTATCGAAATGTGTGTTATTGTTGCAATCACTAGATCCATGTGTCAAAAAACGGTTAACCTAGTGGACTGTGTATGACTGGATAGCTTGTCCTAGATAAACATACCCGTCCACGACTTCGAGTGTATCGTCTCCGATCTTCATGAGATCGTTTTGTCCATGTTCATTTTAAGACCCATTCTTTCGGAGGCTCTACTGAGGTCATCGAGCATCAGTCCTCCATAGTCTCAGCCATGACTACTAGTTATATCGTCGGCAAACCGAAGGTGAGTTATATACTTGCCATTGATGTTAATGCCAGACCCTTTCCAGTCCACCCTTGAAGACATACTCCAGTGCAGCGGTGAACAGTTTCGGAGAGATAACGTCTCCCCGTTTCACACCTCGCTGCAGAAGGATAGGTTTCGAGGTCTGATCCTGGAGTCGGACTGACATAGTGGTGAAAATAATATTTCGTTATCCTAATAATCGATTCATGTGGGCGTACGTACTGCCGGTCGATTCTGTAAAAATCTCATAGTGAAAACTTGCGTGGAGTGAGCTGTCAGTGTCATCCCATGTGATACTAGGGATTGAACAAGCAAACGTTTACAATCATAATCGAGATTTTAATAATATTTATTATACTAATTGTATTGATCATTTTATATGATTTGAAAGCTAGTATAGTGGTTGCCAAAACATTACTATTTTGTGGGGTTTTAAAATAAAATAGCAAAACAGAACCTTAGTCAGAATCTCAATGTTTTTTTTTTTTTTTTTTTTCTTTTTTTCCTAGACTAGTCCTTATATAGCAATGTTTTGGCAACTAAAATACCAGCTTTGAAATTATATAAAATATCAATAGAATTAGCATAAAAATATTACTGAAATCTCGATTATGGTTGTAAACGTTTGCTTGGTCAATCCGTAGCATCAGTGGGATGATACTGACAGCTCACTCCACGCAAGTTTTCACGGTGACATTTTTTCAGAATCGACATGCTGATCGCCATTTTGTTTTGGTTTTTCGGAGTCAGTCGGTTTCTGAAGTTTCTGAAGATTGATTGTGTCCCTCGTGAGTTTTTATTGGCTGTTATGTTTTTAATTGTTGTATATTACGTTTTTGTTTATTTTTTTGTCGCGTAAAATTGACGTAAAAAGAAATAGACGATAACTACTATGGATGCTCAGCCAGGGCCGTCGACCAAAAAGGATATTCTATCAGTACCTAAAAAGAGACAACTCTTTAGGTGATTGCGCCTAAATTTTGGACATTTCTGCAGTGACAATGAACAACTTTTACTATGGGACCAAACCTGAAATCGCAAAAAAAATCAGCTGAAAATGTAGGGAACAGTTGACTTTTTGGTCACGATTTCAAGTTTGTTCCCATAGTTAAAGTTGTTCATAATGATGAGTACAATGTACAATGTAGTACCTATTAAGAGGTTCTGCGTTCATTCTGGGACATGTTGTATATGTCTACATCGGCTATATCATTATTATAACGGTGCCAAATCTTTCTCGTTTCAAGAAGTGACATGACAAAAACATGTCTTGGGCATATTTCCCAATGACACAATATGCATGAATCTGGATGGATCTGGCATTAAACAGCCATTGACACGAGGTCGGCGGGTAACTTTCGCCAAATAACAGCAAATTAGGTCTTGTTGTAAAAAAGATAATCTTAATAATAATAATAATAATAATAATAATCATCTTTCTTCTTCTTGTCTTCTTGTCGCCAAAAACCAAGTTCAAATACCTAGAATGGTACATACATTAAAGCGGCTATTGTATTTTTTACCCACTTCCAAAAAGGTAGAGCTTATATGTTCGACTTTATGTATGTTTTTTTTTTATGTGTGTTCACCGATTTCTCCGTCAATTGTCAAACCAACAAAAAATCGTTTTTACAATAGGTCCACCTATTTTAAAAATTATATTTTGTTGATGACAATGGGACCAACTCGAAAGCATACCCTCTGTATGATCTCGAGGTGATCCCATTGTCACCAAATCGGAATCTGATGATGGAATCCCACGGAAATCAAGAGAAACCCTCAAATTTTATAGGCACACCTATAGCGATTTTGGTATTTTTTATAGTAACTCGTGCATTTGCTCTCGGAAAGCACCATTATTTGGTGAAGAGAACCTTATAATAAAGACCACAGATGACCATCGGAACTACTCAATAATAAGTATTTCACAAGGTTAGGTAACAACTTTAATGTGGTGGCTAAGCAATTTATGCTCGTCACAATGCCTATGGTGAAGTAGAGCTGATGGTGATTTGTCAATCAGCTCCAGTTCTCTTGGTTCTTACTAGGAGAACTCCTCAACAATTAACGTCCCTGCATCGGGAAAAACAATATTTTGTAAAAGGTGATGAGCAATTGACATTAGGCTATTGTAACTTAGATAAATTACAAACAAAACCACTAAACAGTGAAAAATAAAAACAAAACTTTTTTACGAAAAAAAAAAATATTATAATAAAACCGACTTCCAAAAAAAAAACACTACTAACTTTAATTTCGGAAGTAGGTTACAAAAACTTAAAATACAGATCCAAAGACACCAAATTCCAAAATTAAAGTTATTATTCACTTTTTAGTGTTTTTTGGAAGTCGGTTTTTTTTTTGTAAAAAAAAGTATAATATCGTAATCGCGAAACCCTACAAAACGAACCACTTTGTCCCATGGAGAATGTGGTTTCGTTTCATAGTCTGCACCACACGCTTAAATAAAATCACACTTTTCTGATAGATGCTGGAAGAACTTATATTATTACAGTTGTTTTTTAACCATACAGGCAGAAAAGTATTTGCCTCAGTGAAATATATTCACCATTAGCAAAGAGGCGCTACCCCGCAAACCATACTTGGGACCTTATCGAATCGTTGTTACTATCGCTAATCGAGATATAGGTAAACATACTCATTAGATAGGCGAATAGATAGGGTACTTCACGCTGATAATGCTAGCACATTAAATAACTAGTTTGGTTCAGAAAACTTCAGTTGTTGACAAGTGCTTAGAAGCAGCAGTTAGTGTGTTAAATCAATCGAGTAAAACTTATAAGTTAAGCATATAGTACCTACGATAAATAATTATGGAACAACTTAATTTTGAAATACCTACGGCATAGTGGATTTTTGGAAAAATATTTGCGTAACGAATCAGCAGCCGTGTCATTGATAAAAAAAAAGTGTATGTTTGGAAGACCCCCGTGAGGAACGAAGTTCCTTACGCAATACTCACCCTTGCACACTCTTATACAACTTGTAACGTTAAATGCGCAAAACCTCAGACGCCCCAACTGATTTTTAATTCAATTGACCTATTTCACAGAGAAAATAAGTAATTAAAAAAATTGTAAAGATTTTATGTGCAGTTTTAGTTTTACTGACCATTCTGATCGTTTCTTGCGTCTGCGACGACGCTTTATCGAGGGAGGAATCGTCACCGGGCCGCTGCGCCGCGCTGATATTGGCTTGCTTGACCTATTAATAAATAGACACGGCAATGTTTTTAATGAAGATTCTTTGAAAAATGTGACCTGATTAAAAAGTGGTTCATTTAATTTTGCTCGTTATTCTGATCAAACTATTTTCAGGTTTTGCGCATTTAACGTTACACGTTGAATAATAGAAAGAGACAGAGCGAGAAAGTGCAAAATAACTACGCGTTTTTAATACAGAGCCATCTAGTATAAGTTTTTAGAAGCTCTATTATAGTTGTCGCTATCTTGGATTTTGATTTTAACCTGACTATTGGCTTTAGCACCCGCGAAAACCACTAAAACGACGCCCATGATGAAAGATATGAAAATTTTCGCAGCCGCCATCTTGGATTTGCATTTTCCCCCACTATTGGATTCAGCGCCCTCGAAAACTATGACAACTATCTCTCTCTCTCTTACTGTGTTTGTATTGCAGGAGAATGATAAATTTCTCATTCTGTATTATTTTCTCTAGATGACCATCCGCTGGGGTATTGTGACCGCGGGCAAGATTTGCAGCGACTTCGTAAACGCTGTCAACTCTTATCCTGATAAAGGAGATCAAGAGATTGTCGCCGTTGCAGCCAGGGATAAGAAAAAGGCTGATGAGTTTGCAAAACTACATAAAATTAAGAAAGCATTCGGTTCCTATGAGGAAATGGCTAAGAGTTCAGATATTGGTATGTTGTAATGATCTTTGCTCTTTCGACTTTCATCATTATCATTTCAGTCGAAAAACGTCCACTGTTGGACATAGATCTCCCCCACGCATCACCATTTCGACCCATTCTGTGTTACTCGCATTCAGCAGATTCCTGCGGCCGTCACCAGATCATCGGTCCACCTTGTGGGGGGTATTGGAATGCTTCGTCATCCGGTACGCGGTCGCTACTCTAGAACCTTCCAGGCTCTAAGGCTCCATCGGTGCCCATCCCATACCCTTGCCACTACCACTTAATTTTGGCCAGTTTTCGGGCTATTTCGGTTACTTTGGTTCTCCTCCTGATCTCTTCATGTATGCAAGCTTTACAACACAACAATAACCCTCTGTATTTTGCCCTTTGGGTAACCTGTCTACCAGACACGACACCCTTTTGGTCGGTGGAACCTCCCTTTTCTATGGAGGATGAGTGAACTTTGCACATTGTTCTTCATACCTCTATACTCGTACTTTAAGCCACCTAATAAGGCCCATTGTGAACGACTTTGGTGCATAAAAATTACAAACACTTGAAAAAAAACATCGAAATCTCTTTATTATTAATATGTGAAACCTTCCAGAATAAACTCTCTAAATTATAGTTTAAAAGCCGCATCAAAATTCGATGCGTAGTTAAGAACATTCTGGTCACGTGGACTGAGACAAAAACGACTTTAATTTATAATATGTATTTTATAGAAATACATATACTTTGCAGTGGCTTTAAAACTTTTTCTAAGATTTGTTTATCCAAACAAGCAGGGATATGCATCGATAGATCGCGGCAAAACAGATAAGCAATTAAAATAATTCTGTATTATACTAACCCCGTTACTAATAAACGTTAAGCGTCTGTACAGTTACACAACGCTTTGTCTTCTTCTTTCTAAAGTCAAATTACTGACGACTGAAAGACAGAAATCGGTGTGTAACTGTTCACTAGATATAATACGGTTATTAGTAAGGGGGTAATTGTATAGACTGCCCCATTGGCTTAATAGTCGTAAGGGCTACTGCTGAGCATGAAGTCCTGAGTTCGATTCCCGGGTTGGGCAAACAGTTACTGGGTTTTCCATTTGGAATTTTTCAGTAACAGCCCGGATTCTGTATGTATGCCCGGACGACGGCAGTAGACGCACACTTTTGAAAAATGTTTTTATTGCTGTATGAGCCTGCTCTTGACCTCGATCACGCCTGATGGAAAGCAACGGATGGGGTCTGTGATGGAACGAGCGTGCCCAAAAGATGCCTGTTCACTCTTGCTTTGAAGGCTGACGGGTTAAATGTGGAAGTGAATACAGACAACATACTCTTTGCGATGACAACGTGACATCTCATAAAAATTGCAGTTTTTTAAATATCACGTCATCGTCGCAAAGAGGCGATATGGTCGTACCTATAGATACTCTTCTGTCTATTCCTTCGGGGATTACACGGCGTGATGTTATGTTATATTATATATGGTATGACAAGGTCGAGTAGTTTTATCAGTGCTATATTTGTTTCAATGACATGCACTACTATGTACTTACTCACACTCTACTCTCCACTTCCACGAGAAGCATTTATGATAGTTTATAACCAGAGATATTAATAGCTTATATCAGTGGGATGACACTGACAGCTCACTCCACGCATATTTTTTTCAAATTCATATATTTTTATTTCGGAATTAGATCCATATATTGTTAGTAGAAGTATAACTTAGCCTAATGTTAGTATTAAATTAAATTTACAATAATAAACAAGTAGTGTACCATTGAACTGTTCGTTCAATGTTACACCGCTTATTGGGATAAGTGTGTCTGTACACTTACCCACCTTCGTAAGAGGGGAGAGTGCGGGAGGGAGGGCGGTGAGATTTTACAAAATCGACATGCAGGTATCAGTGATAACTAGACATAGAAAGTGTAGCATTGAGACGAGACTGTAGGTACATATTAGCGGGTTCCCTACGTGTATTCGAAAGTTGTTAATTCGATTTTTATTATATCGAACACGGTATGTCGATAATTCAGTTGTACGATGTTTTATTACATCGATGCTTTATTAGTGCGATGTAACGTTTGTGCGAAACACCCTACAGCGATTGCCCATTAGTTCGACAGTATGTCGGTTCGAAACGCATACTGTTTTCCGTGACATTTTATTAATAAACTTATTTTGCATTATAGACGTAAAAGAAATACATTATAAATACCATACATATCTTCATCTTTTTTCCTAAAATGAGGAAGACAGGTAACTAATTCACCATGTTTAGCTGTGGCATGGGCCAAAGATAACGTAGACAATATTAGTGACCAATTTAGCTATAATACCAGTTAAATAGCAATTTTCGAAAAAAATCTTAAAAATTAGGTTAAAAAAAAATGGTAAGACTTCGTCTAAGACAACCATGGTTTAAATTGTTCTAAACTGTCTGTACTATCTTCGCCTTAAAGCTTTGCACCCATCTTCCAATCACCTTGTATAATTTTTTTTATTTTTATTAACGAATAATGTTTTGTTAATTTTTTTTCTATGCTGATTATATCCAAGTTTATATCTTTTTTGTTGTATGATTTTTTATTAAAATAAAACATTTAGATGAGTATTTTTGTTGGTTTTAATTTATTTTTGGTATTAGCAAACGGAAGCAGTACGAAAGCAAGAACATGACGTTTTTGCGTCCGTACTGGGTGAGGATTAAAAAAAAACCTTAGAGTGCCCCAGTTGCATTCTTTTCCGTGCACATTGAAATAGACGATTGAGGCATGACGGTTTTGGCTTTTGAGGGTATCAGGCGATTGGCTAGCAACCGGTCACTGATATTGTCTACGTTATCTTTGGCCCAAGCCACAGCTAAACATGGTGAATTAGTTACCTGTCTTCCTCATTTTAGGAAAAAAGACGAAGATATGTATGGTATTTATAATGTATTTCTTTTACGTCTATAATGCAAAATAAGATTATTAATAAAATGTCACGGAAAACAGTAGGCATTTCGAACCGACATACTGTCGAACTAATGAGCAATCGCTGTAAGGTGTTTCGCACAAACGTTACATCGCACTAATAAAGCATCGATGTAATAAAACATCGTACAACTGAATTATCGACATACCGTGTTCGATATAATAAAAATCGAATTAACAACTTTCGAATACACGTAGGGAACCCCATATTAGCGTATACAACGTGTAAAGTTAAATGCGCAAAACCTGAACCCTTCAAAATGGTTGAGCTAAATGGTGCTGATCCATACGTCATGTTCGTGAACGGGCGCCGCCAGTAGGGACTGGTCATCTCTTAGCCGCCACGGCTTATTTTAATTTTAATCTAAGTATTTTCATTTCTGAATTGTTATTTTTTTGTTTTTGTTTTTATCTTTTTTAGTACGGACGCTTTTAACGTGCACGTCTTTCTACATCGTTCTCACATGTATAATTTCAACTTGAATGATGTAACCAAAATTTTGTAACAATTTTTATGATTCAAAAGAGTGTCCGTGGAGTTTCTTGCCCGTTCTTCTCCACAGGTACCTACGCTTTGGAATGGGCAACTAGCTTCATCTTTCTGACTGACCGACCCCTTGACAATTCAAAAGTGCCTGTAATTGGTTTACTTGAAATAAATGCTTTGAGTTTGAGTTTGAGTTTTGAAAATAGTTTGATCAGAATAACGAGCAGAATTAATTGAACCACTTTTTAATATAGGTCACATTTTAAAAAAAATCTTCACTAAAAACGTTGCCGTGTCTATTTATTAATAGGTCAAGCAAGCCAATGTCAGCGCGGCGCAGCGGCCCGGTGACCACTCCTCCCTCGATAAAGCGTCGTCACAAACGCAAGAAACGATCAGAATGTCCAGTAAAACTAAAACAGCACATAAAAGCTTTACAATTTTTTTAATGACTTATTTTCTCTCTGAAATAGGTCAATTGAATTAAAAATCAGTTGGGGTGTCTGTGGTTTTGCGCATTTAACGTTACACGTTGTATGTACCTACAGTCTCGTCTCAATGCTACACTGCACAGTATTCAGTTACCTACTGGACACGAATTTACACATGTTATTTTAATTTACACATGTTTCACCCGCATAAGTCTCGATCCCGTGGGAATATTGGGATAAAAAGTATTATATGTCTGGACATGTCAGATCAGATCATGGTCTACCAATGTGCCAAATTTCATCCAAATCCGTTTAGCCATTTAAACTTGAAAACATATAAAAAATTAAATCTTTTCTTAGTTCAAATCCAATCTATACCCTCATCTATAACAATAATATAAATTATTAAATTCGCTTTGCGTATTCGTCTGTGACCGCATTGTTCTTCTAAACTACGCAACAAATGATGCGATTTTAACCATCATTTAGGTTTTTTTTTTTCGGAAAGTGTACATGTGAAATCTCAATATTTTGTCAAGTCGTAAAAACCGTGCAAAGCGGGGGTGGGACGCTATTAGAAGAATAAAACATTTTAAGGATGACTATTGTTTTTCCTGAAATTATATTTTTTGTTCCAGACGTGGTGTACATCGGCGCTTTAAATCCATTTCACTGCGACCTTGCTCAACTCTACCTGATGAACGGAAAACATGTGTTATGTGAGAAACCTTTATGCATGAACACACGTCAGGCCGAACTTCTGATAGACCTTGCTCGGAAGAAAAAAATGTTCCTCATGGAAGCGGTGTGGTCCCGTTTCGCTCCCGCGTACACAGAAATGGAGAGAGAAATAGAAAATGGAGAAATTGGAGAAGTCAAATTTTTGGAGGTCAACTTTGGATTTTTTAGTGAGAGTGAAAGGGTTAAGTGAGTAATTTTCTTCTAATTTTAGCAAATCTTTTCTTAAATTTTTTTAAAAAGAATTCCGGCTTCTGTAGTCCCGCAAGGTGCAGAGAGAAGAGGTTTATCTAAAGCTTTAAGGTTCTGTAATTTTATTGTGATGCACACCCCAAAATTGCATGAATTAAAAATCTGTTTTTACTTGCATAATCAGTCTATGTATAATATTCCCACTGCTGGGACACAGGCCTCCCCTCTGTGAGAGGGGAGGCCCGTAATCCACCACGCGTGCCCAGTGCGGGTTGGTAGTACATGTTTTCGAATTTTTGGTTCTAGGACACGCCAGTTTCCTCACGATGTTTTCCTTCATAGTTTAACTTCGTTTATCTTACTTACCTAATTATTATTTTCAGTAAAAAACAATTCGGCGGTAGTGCAGTTTTAGACGTTGGTGTGTACGTACTGCAGCTATCACAATTCATATTTAAAGAGTGGCCAATCAAAGTGGAAGCTGTCGGCAACTTAAATAAAGACGGAGTAGACTATACGGAAACGATTATCTTGGAATATGAGGGCGGGAAGCGGGCTGTGCTCAATACTCATACGCAGCTGCAGCTGTTTAACCAAGCAACGGTGTACGGGACAAAAGGACGCATTACGGTAAACCTTATGAGTTCTTAAAAGGTATTCTGGGTGTATTCTTCTTCTTACTGATGCCCTAAAAACGGTGAGAGCCAATGGTAACGGCCCCGACTTACGTGTCATCGGTCGTGGCTTCGAACCCAGGTAGCCACTTTACTTTTCACCGCTGCTCTCGCAATGGTGAAGGAAAACATCGTGAGGAAATCTGTATGTCCTAGAACCAACAAATTTGAAGACATGTGACATTCATCAACCCGCACTGGGCCCCCGTGGAGGATGGCTCAGTCCCTCTCACAGATCGGAGGCCTGTGTCCCAGCAGTGGGAACGGTGTAAAAAAGATAAATCGTGTTAAAAATTCGAAGTTGTCACATCCACCATGCCACAATATGCCGCGTGGTAGACTAGGTAGCCAGCGGCCCACTCACTTTGATAAAAAAAAGAGGCCTGAATCCCTGCAGTGAGGACATTACAGGCCGATTATTAATGTACATTTTAAATGATTTTTAGAGGAGGGGCCCGTGGCTACATAATAACAGCCGCACAGGTCGATCGATCAGGTTAAGCTACGCTTGCCGCGGTTGGTCTGTGGATGGGTGACCATCTTTACATACCGAGACCCCTCCGTGCCTCGGAAAGCACGTTAAGCCGTTGGTCCCGGCTGTCATTCGTAGATCTTTGACAGTCGTTACGGGTGTCAGAAGCCCGAAAATCTGACAACCAGTCTTACCTAGGGGTATCGTATTACCCAGTAACTGGGTTGTGGAGGTCAGATAGGCAGTCGCTCCATGTAAAATACTGGTATTCAGCTGCATCTGGTTAGACTGGAAGCCGACCCCAACATAGTTGGGAAAAGGCTAGGCAGATGATGATTTTAAATGATTTTTAGAGATCCCAAACACTATACTATACTCTAAATGAATATGAAGGGATATATGCGAAGGGCGGGCGTTTTCAGGAAGAGTCTTTTGTAATTTTGGCGTTTGAAAAGTGCTGATTCTCAGCCTAGTTTGAATAAATGACTTTCGATTTTGATTTCGATTTTTAAATAAGTATCAATTTCTCATAAAATTGCTTACAACCAAGTAGGTTAATTCTAAGAACAAAAAAAAATCTTTATTTTCAGTTGAAGCCACCATTTCATTTCCCCGACAAAATGATTTGCAGTGATGGAAAAATGAAAGAATTCAAGCTACACCCGTCGAAAATTCCGTATAATTTCGAAAACAGTGCCGGTTTGGTATACGAGGCAGTTGAAGTTGCTAGATGTATCAGAGAAGGTGGGTTCTTTCATAATATTCAGGCTCGTATTTGACAAATATTTCGGCTGATGTTAAGTGACGATGTGGTTGATGACGGTACATGCTTGCTTAGAATTAAGATATTCATTCTAGACTTGAAATCTCCCAGGCTTTGATTTCGAGAAACACAGGCTCCGCCAGGGAGTTCAACTGATTAGCCTGCTGTACATAACAATATTCTAACTAGCATCCCCAAAGTGGCTTGTGCGTACGGGTATACACCAACGTCATAATTTTTTGGTGGCCCCAAGAAATGTGTCGTTAGCGCCTTATGAGTGGTCGTTCGAAAAGGGCTTGGGAGACGTTAAGAAAAAAAATTGTGGTACACCGTAGCATTCGTTCCAAACAAAAAAATAAAAATAAAAACAATATCTCGTACCTCTTCGTCTAATCAATCACAACCTATCGCAGTTCACTACTGGCATAGGTCTCTCCCAGGCTGTGCCACAACACCCTATCCTCTGCCTTCCGCATCCAGTCTGTCCCAGGCATGTTTTTCAGGACGTCCTTCGTAGAATAGAACTATAAAAAGTTTTAGGTAATACATAACGAGGGGCTTGTGGCGAAGTAGTAACAGCTGCACGGGTCGATCGATCAGGTTAAGCTACGCTTGACGCGGTTGGTCCGTGGATGGGTGACCATCTTCACATACCAAGGACCCTCCGTGCCTCGGAAAGCACGATAGCCCGTTGGTCCCGGTTGTCATTCGTGGGTCTTTGATAGTCGTTACGGGTCGTCAGTAGCCCGAAAGTCTGACAACCAGTCTTACTAAGGGGTATCGTACTACACAATAACTAGGTTGTGGTGTTGTGTGCGTGTGTGTTGTGATTGTCAGATAGGCAGACGCTCCATGTAAAATACTGGTATTCAGCTGCATCCGGTTAGACTGGAAGCCGACCACAGCATAGTTGGGAAAAGGCTAGGCAGATGATATTAAAAGGTGTAGGTAAAAAGACACTTAACGAAGCCGAGAGTCACTTGTACTCCCCGTCGTCGAAATCATTTTTTTGTTCTGGACCATACCTGGGAACCTTCTGGTACCGAAAAATTGAAGTTCAAAATTCCAACTGTTTTTAATGTTATAACACAACTTTTAATACCTCCACGATCTCTGTACCGTTGCCTGCAACCAAAAGCACAATGTTTTGTGTGTATTATAAATATTGCGCACTACCGCAAGCAAACAGCAAATGTTCACACAAAAAATAAATGTCGTTTCCCAGCAATTATTTTTGTGCAAAGTTACTTAATTAGTTGTACAGAATGCGTAGCTGACGGCTACGATAGGTCTTTTTACACGCTGTGTAATAAATAGCTTATAATCATTTGTTATTTATTTCTAGGTCTGACAGAATCACCACGGATGACCCTCGGCGACAGTTTGACTTTGGCCGTTCTGGAAACCAAAGTTCGGGACAAGTTGGGAGTGCGTTTTGATTGTGACGTTGATTTTTAAATGTCAATTTTTTTTAATTAAATATTAAAAATATTTATTAAAGTTTGGTTACATGACATACACTTTTTTATTTCAGCCGTGCTATTCTGTAACCATCTCACCGTGAAAGCCTGGGTGAAGTGAGCGTGGAGTGAGCTGTCATTCGCTAGGGATTAACACTATTAAGTGCTCACTTCACTTATGATTTCACGGTGAGATTTTTACAGAATTGACCGGCAGTTAAAATAACCTTAGTATACACTAGAGCATTTTCTCGAGAATTTCCATGGTGCAGCTTCGAGCATTCGCAGAAACGTTACATACGTTTCTGCGAATGCTCGAAGCTGCGCCCGACGTAATGCTCACGGCGAGTGAGTATTTACTTTTATCATTTCTTTCTATATTGCGTTCATTTTGATGATGGTCCGTTCTTGACCTCGTGCCTTTGCTCGTTAAAATGTTACTCCAATACGCTCGTTGGTTTTTAAAATTAGGTTGTAACAGAACATCAAGCGTCGTGTTCGAAGTGCGGTTCGATAAAATTATAAAACAGCGAATGTTCGATGTTCTGTTACAATTAAATGTTCTAGTCATGCTCTCTCTCTATACTCACCTTTTTACGAATGCGAATACGTTTAAAATCGAATATTTTTTCACATTATGGTTACAAGACGACTTTTCCTAACGGGTTCGTTTGGACTTTTTGGCACTTAGTGTAATTTTTTCACGACTGAGCGTGTGAACAATGTCGTAGAAGTTTATAGCCCACAATAAAACGGTTCGAAATGATTATTTCAGAAGCACGATAGTATGATTGTCCCGGATTAAATATTGAACCAGTCAACCAAAACAGACTAAAATATATTAATGCACACGCCAGTAAATTATTGGTGGAACATAAATTTCAACTGAATCGTTAATTCAGTATAAATCTTGTCTATCGAAGAACCAATCCGGGACAATATAGCTTATTGTGGGTAATAGCGGAGATTAAGCCCTTTTCAAAATGGGGACGGAGCCGAACTGAGACCAGCACCCTAATTGCGTAACACACTATTACTCTCAATTTGAATAATTTTGAAGCATATTTCTAATCAATTGCTCCATATGTTCGAAAAATGTGTCTGCTCAAATGCGCGCGCAAAATAACGCAATGAATGTTGTTGAACTGTCAAAACGAAACCCATTATTACTGATAGTGTGTTACGCAATTACCCTGCTGCTTAGTGTTAATACCCAGTTACTGATGATTTTGAGATAAATACATGTAGGTACCTATATTTATTTTATTTTTTAAATTCTTTATAATTTTTTTGGTTTTTTATCCTCAACGATACATCAACCCCATTGTATCTTAAAACAATATCGTAAGCACTGTACTAAAACGAATATAAAAAATAAATTCTAAGAAAATTCGGGGTTCACTAACGCTAAACTACAAAATTGTTTTGCTAGATCCGATTTAGGGCGTGATAAAATTGTCTGAACTAAACCTATATTGAATCTGTTCCCTTTCCAATTATTTTCTTTCTTTCCTATTTTTAACACATTTTTATCCATCAGCAAATTTTGAACGTCCTCAATTTTGTTACAAGCATTACCTACAGTTTGGCGAGTCGACTTTTTACATCAAGAACGCAAACTTTGCCGATGTAGGTATAGTGTCCAGATCGAAGTCTTATAGGTATATGAATAGCAAGCCTTTTGTGGCAATCATTTGCCAGTTTTAAAGTTGAAAAACCGGCCAAGTGCGTGTCGGACCACGCACAATGAAGGGTTCCGTAGTTGGAATAAATTTATCCCAAGAACAAACTTAACATTGTAGTTGAAAAAATCATGTTCTCCCATACATTGTAACTGCACATGTAAGTTGGTCGACTATTACTCGTAAACTTGTAAAGTCTACTTAGCTATGATAGTTTTCCTAACTTCGTTATAATTATATACTACTCCCGTGATTTTATTCAGATATCCTAAACAACCATTTAGCTGGCGGCAAGGGGGGGCGGGTTACACTTGACTCAATTAGCACTTTAAAGATCCAAATACATATATATGTAACAAAAGGATCCCTGATTTGAAAAATGGTTTTAACAAACCCGCAATATTTTTGACAGACCTATTCAACGATACCCCACACGATGGGGTAGGCTAGAAAAATAAAAACATCCGCACTTAACGTACCTATAGAGCAACACCCTATAAAAAAATGTTTTTTTATGATTTTATTTTACCGTTTTGTCGGTGTGATTAATATGTATATCCATGCCAAATTATAGTTTTCTAGTACCTACTAAGAGTCTCTGAGCTAAGTTACGGGCGGGCGGACAGACGGACAAAGCTTAAGCAAGCAGAACTGCATTCATAGTATATATTGATAGATAAATCAACTTTTTTGCCAACCATTTTTTTTGTACCTAGTGATTTCAAAGCTACTGTTTGGTCATTAATTTAAAACTTTTCTTTTACTAGTTTTGATTTTCAGACTTTGCTAATAACTTTTGAAAATCTGCAATTTGAATAAAAGTTCTGTTGTGGTGTTAAAAGAGCAAAATTGGCTCGATGAGCGTTTAAAAGCAAACCTTTGAAGACTTTGATAGAATTTTTAATGTAATTCTAAACTTTTTGAATTTTTAAAAATTTTGCGTATATTTTAATTGTTTAGTGGTATAAAAAATGCGGGTTAATGTTCACCAGCATGTCGATTCTGTAAAAATCTCACCGTGAAAACTTGCGTGGAGTGAGCTGTCAGTGTCACTGACGCTAGGGCTTGACCAAGCAAAGATTCACAATCATAATCGAGATTTTAATAATTTTTTATACTAATGCTATTGTTAATTTTATATAATTTAGTTGCCAAAATATCGCTATAGGTACATACACACATACGATACATTGAGATTCTGACTAAGTTTCTGTTTTGCTATTTTATTTTAAAACCCCACAAAATAGTAATGTTTTGGCAACTAAAATACTAGCTTTGAAATTATATAAAATGATCAATAGAATGAACATAACGATGATGATGAATATGAATAGAGTACTATAATATAAATGAACACTTAAATGATAAATAAAAACCATAATTTTTAAAATGATCTCAATAAAATTATAACATTATAAATAATTTCTATCTATAACTTTTGACACGTAGATAATTTATAAGTTCACATAATTTTATAATTGTTATTGTTTGATTTTTTAAATTTTAATTTTAGGTTAATACCATGTTGCTGTGCCCTAACAGGGTCCATAACTGTACTTTAGCTTGAAGCTTTATGTAACATCTTTATAAACATTATGGTATGCAAATAAATGAATATGAATAACAAATATCATTAAAATCTCGATTATGATTGTAAAATGTAGGAGGTATGCTTGGTCAATCCCTAGTATCAGGTGGGATGACACTGATAGCTCACTCCACGCTCACTTCACCTAAGTTTTCTCGGTGAGATGGTTACAGAATCGCATGGTTGCAGGCCGTGGTTGCAGGTAAGTTTTTACGGACGGTATACTAGACAAAATATTCGCAAACCAAAAACAAACAAACAAACTAAACTAAACCACACACACACGCATACAAACTAAACTAAATTTAAGTTCAGTACATCTTTTTCTTTCTATTTCTTTAAGAAAGGACAGAAGATAAATATTAGTTTAGTCCTGTCAAATTAGTCAGCGCCTGACGTAAATTCACGTATTTTTAGTAGCCATTTTTATAATCACGTCTATACTTGTCTATGGAGTAGGTATCTTAATTTGACTAAATGGTAAAAAAAAAAAATGGTGTAAAAATGATTGGAATCGATTCAGTTGCTTATTCTGAACAAACTGTCTTCAGATTTGCAATGTACTAAAAATAATAAATAAAATAGTTATGCCAAAGTATATTAGAAAAAAAAAAAAAAACATTATGCGAAAAGAACCCCTCGTACGATGCTTGTGGACGCCATGTATTTGTGTCCAGTACCTCGCCAACACGTGTGCAGTGAATTCGCCCTTTCTGGACAAAGTCTAATGCGAATAGGCACCACCATATTCTCATAAAAATAAAAAGTGGTTCATACTCTTAAAAAAAAATAACCGTTTTTATTCGGCAAAATAAATGTGGATTTTACGAATCTGATAAGTATTTAATTGAGAGAAATCGAGTAAGAAGATACTCAAAAACTTACTCAACTCAGCTAATATTTCAGGCAAACAAAATACGCGTGAACTTACACAATATCTCAATTCAACGCTCCTAATGTGTGCCTATAAATTATCCATTAGCATCTAATGCTCTCAGAATCCGTTTTGAAATCTTTTCTCCCTTAGCGCCCTAATATTTAGTACGTTTCGTATATCGCCGCCATTCTTTCCGAGTCGATTTACAAGGCATTAAAGTGCCATCAATATGTGAAGGGTATTGAAACTCCTACGCCGTTAATTCTCTTGTGATCACGCCTTCTTTTTAACCCCTGACGAATACAGAGGGGTGTTAAAACTAATTCAAGGTTATTTTTTTACAAGCTTTTATTTAACTAACCTTGTTATTTAGTTAGTATATGTTGGTAACTGCCCCATCGGTCTCGTGGTCTTAAGCGTGACTGATGAGCTTGGGCTCCTGGGTTCGATTCCCAGGTCAGGCAGTGTTATTGGGGTTTTCCATTTGGAATTCCTCAGTAAAAGCCCGGAGTTTCGGAAGTTGGAGGTGTGATACTCCCGTGACTCGGAATGCACGTTAAGCCGTTTGGTCCTGCGCTTGATCCCTCTCCGGTCGTACCGGATTGCTGTCCCATCGGACTATGAGAATGAGGGCAAAGTGAGTGTACCTGTGCTCTCACGCTGCGCACACGCTTGTGCACTATAATCTATATCTCCCGCGTCGTAGTTCATTGAATTTGGTCGTAGTTCGTCGTATCTTCATTGAGTTTGTCCGCTATGGCCGAAATACGGTCTGGAAAATTATGACCTATGAAATTATGAATTATGGATTACTACGATGTATTGGTCAAGTCTTGCAAACTGGATTAAAACCACTTCCTCTTATGGTACGGAGTTGAAATGTTTACATGTTGTTTCTGTTTCGAAGACAATGCATTTTTATGATGTATGACCTGATTCAACACCCAGGATTGACTTCAGACGAAGGAACTCCTTATCGGTCAACGGTACAGACACGAAATTTTATACACGCATATAATTATAATAATTATGACAGCTCGTTCTGAAGTCGTTTAGTTTTTACGAAAAGATAATATACAACGATACAAGCATTTTTGGCACGTGGCCAAAATTGTGACAATTTCACAAATGTGCTCCTCACGGTGGGAGGGAGTAGGTCGAAATCCACCACGCGGGTCCGGTGCAGGTTGGCGGATGTGACATGTCTTCACTGGAAGGTTTTGTCTTACATTTATCATTCCTACACAACATTTAATTTCAATCTTTTATAAGGAACAGTACCGGGTTTATCTCCAACCCCCCACGACCGTTATTACTACCGCTGAAGTTAAAGTTGGCTGGCAATAAACAAATTAGGGTTTTGTAAAACCTTATTAAAATAAATATTTGTTGACCGTTTGTTGTTTACTTTATTTCGATACCAACCCACCTTGCATCTGGGCTTTTGATCCCTCCACACTAGAGGGACAAAATCTTCTATGTAACAGTGGCATGAATGTTTGGCTCTAGGATATGCCGGTTTCCTCACGACGTTTACCTTCACCGTTTTGATAAAGATAAAGATAGTTTTGAGAGCAGTAGTGATGAAATAATGTACACAAAGTAAAGTGCCTACCTGGGTTCCAACCCACGACCTACAACTCGTAAGTCGCGGTCGTTACCGCTGGGCTACCACTGCTCACAAATATTTACCCACAGTTATTGTTATACAGGTGCCAAAAGATCCTTGGAGCACCCCACCTGCATAATAGTAACCGGAGCGCTATTTTATCAATATCAAAAGTAATTTATTCAAATTAGGCTCAGAATCAGCACTTTTCGAATGTCAAAATTATATAACATATCACCCCGAAACGCCCGCTCTTCACCACCTCCTACATTGTAAGAAAAATCTTAGAAAAATTACTGTGCTGTCTCATAATCTGAGTGCATTTAAGTGGTAATGGAAAAATTAACATGCTAGCACAGTAAAAATTTTTATGCTGTGCAGTAAAATTTATTGGACAAATAGTGAATTTTTCCCAATCTCACTCAGAAAATTTTCTGTAGATGTCACTTGCACTCACTTTACAGTGACGCGCACAGTAATTATTCCTAAGAATTTTCTCTCCGTGTAGTGCTTTCGCTGAGAAGAAGAGGCTCAACAAACTTCCCAGCAACACAGCTATCTGTTTAAGATACCGATTTCTGTTATGGCCCGCAGTACTCTTAAATTATGATTAAAATTCTAAGTTAAAATTATGTAAAATCTGAAGAAACAAAACAAACATTAAAGGAAGCCATTTAAATACCAGATACATTTTATGTTAATAGTATAAATTGTAAATAACTAGCGACCCGCCCCGGCTTCGCACGGGTGCAATGCTGATCACTACATACATAGTAGTCGCTTGCCGCTGTCTGTCTGTCTCTATGTATGTTTGGATCTTGAAAACTACGCTACGGATTTTGTAGAGATTTTGTAGAGAAACACTGATAATTTTAGAGCCATTATTTCTCGTAAAAAGTATAGGATAAAAAATCGTTATTGTGGGTTATCCCTAAGAGATACACATATACCACTGTGAATTTTTTGTAGACCTTTTTAAAGTGTACAATACTGTAGTAGGTACATTATTTTGATCTATCTCGTAGGATTCAGCCAGCGTTTGCAAAGTAAACGCAAAAAATGTGTTTATTTACGACATCACATTAGAAACCTCTAAAATTATCAGTGTTTCTCTACTATATTATGCATGTATTATACATATAAACCCTCCTCTTGAATCACTCTATCTACTAAAAAACCGCATCAAAATCCGTTGCGTAGTTTTAAAGATATAAGCATATATAGGGACAGACAGACGGAAGCGACTTTGTTTTATACTATGTAGTGATGATACTCCTTTGCTCCAAACTCTTTGTTAAACGCAAAAGACAATTTATGAGAGAACTCTCTAAGCTATGGTAAGTTACGTCGAAACACGGCCGAGACTATTTTGAATAATTAGGTCTTTTATAAATACCCTGTATAATGTATAAAATATCACGTAAATCATGAACTGGAGGAATAGTTCGTGATTTACGTGGTAATTTTGTAACCTAACGTTTTATAATAGTAAGTATAACTTGTAAATCATTTTCGCTTCGAGTGGAAATACAGAGGTATAAAGTGAGGCACCTAAGTATCTTTTCAAATTGTATCTTATTATTTACATTTCAGTAAAGCATTAAAATTGTTCCACTTTATTCCTATAAGTTCCGACTTTAATTTAAGTAATAACAAACTAAAATTTGTTGTGAATTCTGCGGGTGAACTTATAGATTACTTCACAAGAATTCGCGTCACCACTGTGTTTACACAACAATGGGTCAAAAAACATCACTTGGTACCGACGTTTTAGTAATCAGTAGCGACCTACTTTTGGTTTCGGAGCGTGAGAAACCTTTCTAATAGTAAAATTAACTACTCAAGATTTTTACTGGGGATAAAGAAATTAAAATACATACTGCCGATTTGGAGGCGAGTTTTATTCTGAATTACAATGCGTACGTGGCTCATCCGGTGGACACAGACTGCTGAGCTTGCAAATGATATCTAGTTGCTAGAATGGAGCCATATACAACAAGTAACGTTAAATGTGCAAAACCTGAAAATAGTTTGATCAGAATAACGAGCAGAATTAATTGAACCACTTTTTAATATAGGTCACATTTTTCAAAAAATCTTCATTAAAAACGTTGCCGTGTCTATTTATTAATAGGTCAAGCAACCCAATGTCAGCGCGGCGCAGCGGCCCGGTGATGATTCCTCCCTCGATAAAGCGTCGTCGTAGACGCAAGAAACGATCAGAATGGCCAGTAAAACTAAAACAGCACATAAAACCTTTATAATTTTTTTACTTATTATCTCTCTAAAATAGGTCAATTGAATTAAAAATCAGTTGGGGTGTCTGAGGTTTTGCGCATTTGACGTTACACGTTGTAGACGAGTATGTAGTTAGCTTAATCTAAAGCAGCCGGTGAGGTGTATCCATAGCTACCTACCAATAGCGGCATTTATTAAATTTCTTCGTGTGCGTTTCCACATAAGCGGAGCTGGGCGAAGCGGAGCGGAGACGTGTAGGAATCGTCCAATCACAGACGAGACGAGTGATGCGATGAGGATTTCAACCATTATGATTAGTCGATTCCTGCACTTCTCTGCTCCGCTTCGCCCAGCTCCGCTTATGTGGAAACGCACCCTTCAACTGTATAGCGCAGGTCACACTGCGAGATGATGCACGGGCAGGCCGGTATTTTCATTGTTGAAAGTTGACTAAAATAGGCGTTCTTACACTCAATTTTACAAGAAAGTGTACGCCGTTATTTGTAAAAGATGAAAGACGCTATTATAAATTTATGTTTATATGAAAATATGTTATTGCTAATTGCACAATCACCTAATAGTTTATCCACTCGCCTTTATTATCGATTATAGCTTGGCATCTGTTTGGCATGCTTTCCACGAGATTTTCTGCATATTCTCTGGGTAACGATCTCCAGATCGTCTTGATTTTATATATGATAGCTGCTTCAAAATCCTTATTGGCTTTCCTTTAAGCTTCATCTTCATGTACGACAAAATATTTTCAATTGGATTTGCATCCGGAGACATTGCAGGCCAATCCATCGTAATAATCCCATTGTCTTTTTTCCACGCTGTACAGAGTTGACTGCGATGTTTGGGATCATTATCCTCTTGAAGTACCCAGTTTGTCTCGTTCGAACCAAATAGCTTCTTAGCGAACCTCAAAAGGTATTTTTGATAAATATTGCATATTTTTTGAGCATTTAAATTGTCTGTCAATAAGTACAAACAGCCAAAACCACGTTTAGAGAAGCATCCCCAAACATGCAGTTTTACCGGGTGTTTAACAATCCGTTGAAGCAACCTGTCATGCCTCGTACACCAGGCTTTTGAAAGAGAAGACCAGGCCCAAAAAGATGATTCGTCTGTAAATATGACTTCATCCCAATCTCTATCCAAGTTTTTCTTTGCCCATGCCAGTCGTTTATTTCTGTTTTTCCGATAACAATGGTTTTTTTATAGTCGACCTAAATGCAATATTATTTTCTTGCAGACGGCGTCTTATCGTACTGATAGACACAAAAATTCCTTTTTCCCGCAATTTTATTTTGGCCTAACTCAGAGTAAGATTCGGTTTCTGCTTAAACAGACGCACGATCTGATTGTCCTCAGTTTTCTTTGTCACGCGCGTTAGTCCTCTCTCCGGAAAGTCGTCCACGTTTCCAACCTCTAAATATCTTCTGACCCATTTTGAAACGAATGCCTTCGACTTTCTAAGAACTTTAGCAGCAGCTCTATATGAAAGCTTCGGTCCTTTTGGATGATTTACGAGGAACACTGCCTCGTGACGCTTCAGATATTTTGTACTCATTTCAAAATGCAAGTAACAAAACAAAACAAAACCTCTTACACTGTTGATCTATACACTGTGCAAAAGCGTGTTAATTATAGATTCGAAATCATAAACAGAGATGGCGCTGAGGGCGTTACGTTTAAAATGATAGCGTACACTTTCCTGTGGAACTGAGTGTATGTTCATTTGGTCATGATAAAAAAAGGTGAAACGACGCTCACCCGTCAGCCCGTCCGCCCGCTAGCACGCGGTGGCCTGCGTTTATCTATCTTTGGGCACCTAGCAATTACCCATGAATCCGTTTTGGATCAGCGTTCTCACACATGATTTCCGGCCCACACATTAATTTATACGGGCAATATATTCATACAATTCATTGGATACACGAATCCGGAACTACGTCATAACTTCATCAAAATTTCGGATACCGTAACAAATTCGCTTCATACTTCGATAGGTAATTAACAGTCCGTTAATTTGCTTCAGAATTCAAATGAACCCGGTTGTCGTGGTAAATGGACTCGATCATCGGGGCTCTGACCGCCGTTCTCGATCTCGATTTCTCGATCACCTGAAGGAAATATACGAGCATTGATAAAGATATGCGAGTTAGTTTCAATTTACTTCTTACTCGCTACTGGTTGTTGTGCACTAGCAGCTTTGTTAAAAGGTTAGTTCAATTCCACTTATATCATCACTTGTATAGCCTTAATTCTGCTCGTTATTCTGATCAAACTATTTTCAGGTTTTGCGCATTTAACGTTACACGTTGTATATGGCCTGGTGGAAATTTACATCTTTATGTACCTAATCAGAACGAATCTACTGGGAACAAAATGAATTGAATATCTCTAACAATTGGGGAAACCCCGTGCTCTGTGGAAACGAAAATATGGCTTGGATTGGTTGATGGAAATTTCCATCACGACGCAGTTAACCCTTTCGTTACGGCATTTCGCTCCGCTGGAATAACGCCACCAAACGGGGCACCGCGCCGTCGGAGTAGCGCCACTGACACACTGAGTATCGCGGGGCCGTTTGGTGAGCGGTATCACGCTGGCGCCGGCTACAGCCGGCGCTCATACACACAGGTCATCGAATGGATGCCGGCTATATCCGGCGCTCGTACACACAGGTCATCAAATGGATGCCGGCTATATCCGGCGCTCGTGCACAGAAGTCATCGAGTGGATGCCGGCTATATCCGGCGCTCGTACACATAGGTCATCAAATGGATGCCGGCTATATCCGGCGCTCGTGCACAGAAGTCATCGAGTGGATGCCGGCTATATCCGGCGCTCGTACACACAGGTCATCAAATGGATGCCGGCTATATCCGGCGCTTGTACACAGAAGTCATCGAGTGGATGCCGGCTATATCCGGCGCTCGTACACACAGGTCATCAAATGGATGCCGGCTATATCCGGCGCTTGTACACAGAAGTCATCGAGTGGATGCCGGCTATATCCGGCGCTCGTAACAAAAGGGTTAAGGGTTAAAAACAACAAATACATATCAACAAAAATGTAAACATTAATTTTTGTTGATATGTATTTGTTGTTTTTATTTTACATAAAAAAATATTATTAAAATCTTGATTACGATTGTAAATGTATGCTTGGTTAATCCTTAGTATCAGGTGGGATGGCACTGACAGCTCACTCCACGCTCACTTCATCAAGTTTTCACGGTGAGATGGTTACAGAATCGCACTGCTGTGGTGGCTTACGACTTCTACGCGAGCGAATTCACGGGCAGAAGCTAGTCTTTACTAATGTTATTTGATAGAACAATTACTTCAAATCTAGGTTAATGTTGAATTACAAGAACAAGTGTTTTTGTGACTTATTTCTGACAAATAGACTTATAGTCTTAGTTTGTTATGTTTCGCTTTGTTTCTCCAGAATATTTATGTAATCACCTTGTTCCAGTTTTGTTTGACATTTATTTATTAACGTTTATGAAGATGTAGTCGTGTTATTATTTCGTTTACCTATGGGAATTTTCCCAGAAGGTTCCTTTCTTATTATAGGTAGGTACTCCAATAATACAATTATTTATTTGTTGGTGTTTTTTTGGGCACAATTCAGCCATATTTCAAGAGTGGTTAGAAATATGGACGGGATGATTTACAACCTAGAATATTATGTAACTGCTCAGTTATAAATAAAGGCTCGTGCAGAATAGCGCGACTTTTCGCGCGGCGTGGCGCGGGGCGATTCTGCGATATTATCGCGCCGCAACACCTTTCACACTAGAGCGACGCAAATCGCGGCCGCTACCGCGATATCGCCGCGCTGCCATACAAAATGTTCCTATTGGAATCGCGGTGCAACCATGTTGCGGCGCAATAGGTCGCCCCTGTGTAAATTGTCGCGCGCGTTTCCATGGAAATTGTTCTACGGATATATATCGCAGAATCGCGTCGCGCCGGTCTGTACGAGCCTTAAAGCTTTTTTCAGCCAGTGAGCATGGTCAAGGAGAAGGACAGGGACGCCTTTAACCTATTGGAGGCCCTGGGCACATAAGCATCACATAAGTAGCCCCCGTGTAGATAATCAAAATTCTCGTAATATTCAACAATTATTTTAATTTCTTTACAATCATAAATGAATAGATAATTGTAACATGATGAAAAAGTAACTCTTAGCATTCACCGGTTAGTGCTTAAAATTCGCACCGCGAATCAATTATTTTCTCATTAAAAAGCGTAGAACGGAACGGCGGGTGCAACGAATGATTTTTTTGACTTCAGGCGGTGCCCGGGGCACTTGCGCAGAGTGCCCAATAGTAAAGAGGGGCCTGAGAAGGACAGTTCCTTCCCCCTTGATACTACTTCTGCTTTTTAATCGACTTCAAAAAAGCTAAAGCTCTGGGGCTAGTTCAACCGTGTTTACCGCTTTCCACGACGCGTGTTGTTCCTACCCAATTTCTCTATATTTTCAAAGTTAAATTACTATTGTTAAGAACGTAAATATTACTGCTGTTTCCTCATAACAAAAAATGATAAAAAGATAATAAAAACAGTTACGAAAGTACATTATCTGCTCCCAATACACCTGAATCCTTATTACATATATTTAATAATACCCCCGCGTAACCACATATTACTGTTCTATACAGGCTGTATCGAATTTCGTGTTTTATTTTCAATCATCTATACTAATATTATAAAGAGGGAAGATTTGATTGTTTGTTTGTATTGAATAGGCTCCGAAACTAGTGGACCGATTTGAAAAATTGTTTTACCATTAGAAGCCGACATTATTCTTGATGAACACAGGCTACTTTTTACCGCGGGAAACTGCTTCGTTCCTACGGGAAAACGGGTAATAGGATTTAAACGGCGGGAATCCCGAATTCTACGCAAACGAAGTTGCGGGCGGATGCTAGTTGTCATAATAAGAGCAGTGATGGCCCAGTGGTATCGGCCGTGACTTACGAGTTGTAGGCCGTAGGTTCGAACCCAGACAGGTGCTTTACTTTCTGTAAATTATTTCATCAAGCTCTCTAAACGTTGACGGAAAACATGTTGAGGTAACCAGCATGTCCTAGAACCAAAAATTCGAAGACATTTGACATCTACCAATCCGCACTGGACCCGCGTGGTGGATTACGGCCCACTCCCTCTCACAGAGAGGAAGCCTGTGTCCCAAAAGTGGGAACATTATAGGTTGATTATACTTATTTAACTTTACTTATTATTCAAAAATAAAAAGGCAGTCATGGGTACTGCCGACAGAAGTAAAAACTTCAGAAATGCTTTTACTGCTGGCCTAACGCAACACGTCATACTCACGGCAACAGCATGTCGATTCTGTAAATATCTCACCGAGAAAACATGCGTGGAGTGAGTTGTCAGTGTCATCCCTCTGATGCTAGGGATTGACCAAGCAAACATTTACAATCATAATCGACATTTTAATAATATTTTAACGCTAATTCTGTTGATCATTTTAAATTATTATGAAGCAATAATAGTGTTTCAAAACCCTGTATATTTTTGTTCGTTGTAAAACTTGATGAAGGGCCATAAGATCCTTCTCATATCTGATGACTTCAAACCTGTCAAAAATATTAAATTCAAACCTGCCGATTACGGAGTGATCCACTGTCTAACTACGGATTGAATTTCACTCAAATCTAAGGACTGTATCACAAATGATTCATTCGCTATGCCCCAGTTTATAAAACAGTAGCTGCGCCCCGCGATTTCACCCGCATAAGTGTCGATCCCGCAGGAATATCGGGATAAAAAGTATTTTATGTGTTAATAGTTGTTATAAACTATCTGTGTGCCAAATTTCATCAAAATTGGTAAAGCCGTTTGAGCGTGAAGAAGTAACAAACATACAAACACACACACACACACACTCACAAACTTTCGCCTTTATAATATTAGTGTGATAAGATCTCCGTTGAAAACCAGGCAAAATAAGAGTTATCCGAGATGCAAGTTATAGGTATTGTTATTGTAGCCGAGGTTAACTGCAATGCAAAAATCCAGAGTCCAAGAAAGGCGAAGTCACTCAGAAATTCAAAAAGGATAACCAGAAACACAGCCAATGATATTTTTGAACAAATCACAAGAAATCACAACAAAACATTCATGATGCTGTCACACGCGGCACCACAGAGTTATAAATAAAATAGAAAGCATCAAACCCGACTGCAAAGAAGAGTAATGTTTTTAGCGTATGTCTTTGCATGCTACATAGTTATGCTCTATGTATGTAGGATTCTTTATTCTTTCATAGCATCCAGATGTCTGACTGGATGCATTGTAATGATTTACATGTCGTTAAGATTGTGGTGACCACCCAGCATAACGCACGTCACTTTCAATCACAATCCGAAGGATTTGGAAGGAAATTCCTGATTCAATAGGTTAGGTTTGACAAAAATCAACTTGGCTGACTTTATAACCCAATAGTCGTGGAAAAAGTTTTTAGTACCTACGTCAAAATAAAGGGCTCGAGAAGACGATTCCAAAAATATGACTTATGACCTTGGGGTCACCACAGTCATTTATTTATCTCTATTGGTTCACTAACAAATTGTTTACACTGGTTTATGCTACACGGTAACATACAAAACTGTGTATGAGACAGTGTAAAAATCACTTACGGTCATAAGTCATAAGTATTATTGGGATCGTCAAAAATAACTAATCGCATATATATAAGCACTAAAGGGTACCTACTTTTTTACTAACACACAGGATGTTTAGTATAGGAAAGAGAAAAATAAAATATTGCGTAGCATTGTTTATCAATGACTGGACTTATCTATTTGTTTAAAAATAAAAATGATACAACAATAAAAAATAAAAAAAAAATAAAAACTCGTGAAATAATATCAATTCTTACAATAAGCATGTCTCAATTACAATCTTATTTCCAAAACTGGCAACATAAAGACCTCCCCGAATACTTGAATCAAAATAATAATCTTTTAAATTTAAATATTTTCTGCAAACATTTGCCAAGTAACGAAAGCTGTGGTGGAATTCCAGATATTATCAGTTATTTTTTAAATATAATGAACTTTTTTTCCGTACTAGGCCACAAAACAATCCATGTTACTACTGCACTGGAATGATAAGAAAAACAATGAAATTAAGTAACATCCCGTACAAGACATCTACAAGATAACGTTGCTTAAAATAATATCAAAATTATATAAAATATAATCGTTGTAATTTAAAAACAGCCTGTATTACATAATAGGATCCTCAGTACCGTAGATACATGAGGTAATACTTCGTCTACTATGATATTTTGAACACGTGAATTTCGTTTTCATTATCTTTTCATGGATGTGTTTTTATCAAGTTTGATACTTACCTTAGAATTTAATTATATTCTATTATTGTTATATTATTTTCATATTAACAAATAAATGAATAAAGTCCTCCGGACCGTATTTCGGCCACGGCGGCCAATCTCAACGGAGGCTAGCCTTCGGCGCGGGAGATATTACAGTGCTCAAGTGTGCGCGCAGACACAGGTGCACTCCCTCTTCCCTCACTCTCATAGTCCGATGGGACGGCAATCTGACACGACCGGAGAGAGATCAGGCACAGGACCAACGTGCTTTCCGAGGCACGGGGGTATCACAACGCCAACTTCCAAACTCCGGGAAATTCCTTAAGGAAAAACTCAATAACATGTGAGTGTCATATTAGTACGAGCTAACCCGACAGACGTTTTTCCAATTTTCCGGGCAATTTTTTGAGCTTTTCTTTCCATAATAACCTAATTCATAATACTACAAACACTAAAACAAAAAATTGTCACATCGGTCCAGCTACAGCCAGCAGCTAAAGTGATGCGCTTATCAATGAACAGCAGTAACAAGGAATAAAAAAATACATTGAAGTAAAGAAGAACTTCCTTAAAACTTTAGCAGAAATTATTTGTAATATAAATCTTTTTTTTTATCAACTCTTCAGCTTTATTATTAGTACCATTAGATAGATGCGAGCCTGCTGTAATCAACCGAGCACAACTTACTGCCGTGCGATTCTGTAACCATCTCTCCGTGAAAACTTGTGTGAAGTGAGCGTGGAGTGAGCTGTCATTAGGGATTAACACTATTGACACTACTCACTTCAAGCTCTCTTCACTTATGATTTCACTGTGAGATTTTTACAGAATCGACCGGCAGCATTTCGTTTTTATTTTTATAGAAGATTTGTATTTCGTATATCTGAGATCTTAGAATGGCTAAGGTGTATAACATCCATGACAACAGAGAAAGTCGTGCAGTATTTGAAGGTGAAGACCAACTGGACTCTGAGGGTCTAAAGGTTGGAATCGCGCCACAACATCAACTTTAAGTCATTCGTGGTACGAGTTCCAACCCAGCATCTACAAACCTGCCTGAAAGAGGACTTTTGCCCGAAAGGTGTCGTATATCAATGTTTCCGAGGACGGTTACGCGACACCACGCAGCGAAACACGACGCCGACAACGTTACGTGTACGTATAGTCATAGTTTTAAAGTTTTTAATATGTATTAGTTTATTTTTGTATAAGATTATTATTTGTATTTTAAATGATTATTATTATTATTAAACATGCCTGGAGTCAAATATTTAAAAGAAATTGAATTGGATTGGTATTTCAATTCTTCACAAATGTGGCATATTTCACAAAATTTTCTTTGTTTCTGAAAACAAAAGAAAATACGTTTATTTGCGGTAAGATAATAAAGCAAGCTGCAGTGCACGCAAGCAAGCAGAATAAGCAAAGAAAAAGAAGAAAGAAATAATAAAGTTTATTTAGACACAGTTCGTGAAACACAAAATACAGATAACAAAATAAAAAAGTGAAAATAATGTCATGTCGTTTAATATGTGTGTTGTGTGTGTGTGTAATGTGTGTATTTGTAGCCCAGTGTGTGTGGCTTATTTTTATATTCTTTTATCTTGTAATAGTATAATTTTCTCTAAAGCTATATATATATATAGCTATATATATATTGTTATATATATATTGAAAATATTATCTAAATAATCCCAGATATGGATATATGCTGAGATATTCCATACATGCATAACATTGTTTTAGCAATTACAGAGGCCTCGTTTTCATTAAGTACGTGATCCAATTAGGTATACCTAATAAAATATAAACAATATAGAAACAGTCACGACGAACAGGTCACGTAGAATGATTTACAAAATGACTGGAATTTACGGCTCACTCGTAAACCTCCCCATTCACCTACTTTTTCTGTAATTTGTATGGTGTACATTAAAAAAAAAACCAGTCAAGAGCGAATCGGACTCGGGCACCGAGGGTTCCGTGCCATTATATATAAATATTTTGGAAGTGTTACTTTGCGTACAATCCTTCAAAAGTAGAAGCAACTGTAGGTCTGTAGGTATGACTGTAGGTCCTCCCTGTAAGTAAAAGAGATACATTATATTAAAGTATCGATTTTGAAATTCTAAGTTAACTTAGCATAACGTAATTGAAAAACTATTTTGAATTCTAGGATGACTTGAATTTATGAATAAAAAGACTGTTCTTTAGCAAAGTTTAAGGACATTAGATCTTACCATAGATATAAGAAAGATTTAATCATAATCTGTTTGACTGCTTGTGCAGCAATAAGAGATATTAACGAGCCTCACTCAGCATCGTTTGCTTGTTGGGCAAAACACTCGCTGAGAGACTCACGCTTGTTGCATACCAGCGAGTAATCACTCGTCGCTGTCGCGTAACCGCTACTCGTTGCTCGCCAACTCGTTTTAGTTCCTAGCTTACTCGCTTCTCGGTTATCGTCGGCGGTGGGACCGGTGCCTTTGAGGAAAATTAAAAAAAAAACAATCTTCCTTAGCGCTCACTTTCGTAAGACAAAGAAAGAGATGCCATAAAGTATAATAGCAGTAATAGAGCCGCACAAAATGTTCATTGTTTCCAATAGCAGCCGGTCGATTCTGTAAAAAATTCACCGTGGAATCATAAGTGAACTGAGCACTTAATAGTGTTAATCCCTAGCGAATTACAGCTCACTCCACGCTCATTTCACCCAAGCTTTCACGGTGAGATGGTTACAGAATCGCACGGCAGATCAATCTTCCAATACTAAACGAATTGGGCTATTGTGGCCGGGTCACACCGAAAATATTACTGCAAAACTCGCCACCACACATTGCAGTGTTTAGAATTTCCTTTAGAACAATGCAAAACTATGTGTACGAGTATATTTACTCGTACCGAACCCATTAGTCACATATAAACGATTTTATTCCGCGTAGGCGTCGTCGTAGCGTGCGTAGCATTGTGCTACACAATGCTACGCACGCTCATGGCGCTCCGTAATTTTGCAATGTTTGTATTAATTCAAGTAAATGAATGTTTGTTGTTCAGACAACAATGGCATACAGTTTAACTGAAATGTCTACTTTTTTGTTTAACATGAATGTAAAGATTTAATCAAATGATTACTGTGGGTAAAATTGCAAAAAAATTGGATATCAATATCTAAATATGAATTCTATTAACCCACATCTGAACCGAAAACAAACGTCACGTGGATACATGATCGACGCGATCGTTTGTATGAATTATGACGTACAGACGGGACTTGATCGCAAGTACGTCCTAATTATATAACAGAGCGCGACGACTTCGTGCTCGCGCGGCGTTTGATTTCGGTTAGTACGCGGCTTAACTCATTGGAGAAGAAAACAAAAATTAGCTTCAATATAATAATGAATCATTTGTGAGACAGTGTTTCATTATAACAGTTTGAATTTATCTCAAATCGTAAGTAAAAAACAAACCCGCGCACACGACCATCTGACCTCAGCATTCGGCCATTGAACCATTAAATAAACTTCTTATGATATGTTTATGGTTACTTTTTCTTATTAAGATTTTTATTTTCTGGGGTTTTAAAATAAAATAACAAAACAGAAACTTACAATAGTTGTTTTTTTTTTACTACATTAAAACCACACAAAATAGTAATGTTTTGACAATTAAAATACTAGCGTTGTAATAATATAAAATTATCAATAGAATTGGAATAACAAACATTATTAAAATCTCGATTATGATTGTAAATGTATGCTTGGTCCATCCCTAGTATCAGGTGGGATGACACTGACAACTCACTCCACGCTCACTTCACAGAAGTTTTCACGGTGAGATGGTTACCGAATCGCACTGCTGGTCATACTGTCTAGATTGTTTTATTTATATTTACTTTATTCTACACCACAAAAATACATAACTTAAAAAATACATTAAACACTAAAAAATATACTGACTACATGATGATTATATCATGTGTACCTTATGTTATTCTTCTGTTATTAGAGGGGCCCGTGGCTAAATAATAATAGTCGCACAGGTCGATCGATCAGGTTAAGCTACGCTTGCCGCGGTTGTTCTGTGGATGGGTGACCAATTGACCATCTTTACATACCGATACCCCTCCGCGCCTCGGAAAGCACGTAAAGCCGTTGGTCCCGGCTGTCATTCGTGGATGTTTGACTGTCATTACAGGTAGTCAGAAGCCCGATAGTCTGACAATCAGTCTTACCTAGGGGTATCGTATTACCCAGTAACTGGGTTGTCGAGGTCAGATAAGCAGTCGCTCTATGTAAAATACTGGTATTCAGCAGCATCTGGTAAGACAGGAAGCTGACCCAACATAGTTGGGAAAGGCTAGGCAGGCAGATGATGATAATCGTCTAGGGTGTTATTATCCGCATTCACAAGCCTTACGTCCAGAGTATGTACCAGTAGTGCACGTGTTAATAAGAGCACGTGTGTATAAATATGAAGAAATCCTGTGGCATGAATAATGTGCCATACTTTCAACTAAATACGATCACACATTTCTAAAAACATGCTGTAAATCTAAAGGTAATAATTATTTAGAAGTCTTCTTAGGGCTGATTTTTCAATCGACAGATATTTTTTATTCGAGGAATAAAATTGACGTCTGACAGATCTTCTATGGAAGAACTGTCAAAAATTCAAAATAATTTTTCTGATAAAATTATCTATCGTTGGATAAATCAGCCCTTAACTTATACAAGAGGTTATTACGCTGTGAAATAGATTCCGTAATAACACAAAATAATTATATAAAAATCAGACTAAAATTAACTAGTTGTTAAAATAAAAGGGAATAAAGCCTTCCGCTATTTCAACTATTTCTATTTCTGAGAAAATTTTATTAAACTTAATATTAAATCAATTTCAGAGGTGAGACTAGAGATAGGATTCTAACCTAAATTCCCAGCTATATTAAATTTTCGAGTAAATTTCTAGATAATGGGCATTTATTTTTATGAGAACGAAGTAATTTTAATATGATAGATTAGAAGCATAGCATAGCGTGCATAGAATAGCGTGCATAGCATAGCGTGCATAGCATAGATAGCATAGCATAGCGTGCATAGCATAGCGTGCAAAGCATAGCGTGCATAGCATAGATTGCATAGCATTGCGAGCGTAGCATAGCGTGCATAGCATAGCGTGGATAGCATAGATTGCATAGCATAGCGTGCGTAGCATAGCGAGCAAAGCATAGCGTGCATAGCATAGATTGCATAGCATAGCGTGCGTAGCATAGCGTGCAAAGCATAGCGTGCATAGCATAGATTGCATAGCATAGAGTGCGTAGCATAGCGTACATAGCATAGATTGCATAGCATAGCGTGCGTAGCATAGCGTGCAAAGCATAGCGTGCATAGCATAGATTGCATAGCACAGCGTGCATAGCATAGCGTGCAAAGCATAATGTGCATAGCATAGATTGCATAGCATAGCGTGCGTAGCATAGCGTGCATAGCATAGCGTACATAGCATAGCGTGCAAATTTTTAACGCTTGAGAGGAGTAATGAAACGTAATTTACAATTTGACACACAAAACACCAAACCCGGTTAAGGTTACTTTAAACTGAGATTATATTTCGGTGAGTAAATAACTCGCTGCTGTTCTATTTGAACGAAATATATTTGTAAGTCTAACTTCATAACAACTTAATTTGCTCTTATTATTTTTGTCAACGCAGCATTTTTAAGTCCTTTTGGTTTTAAGATTTTGAAAATCTTTTTCGTCTAAAAATCATTTTTACAAACGGATCGTATGTACTTTCACTTGAATCGGTTATGTTTTAAATTAGTTTTTTTTTTTAGGTAACTTTTGCTTATCTATACAGGGTTATTTGTAAAACACCAACAACCTCTTAAGAGGTCATTGTACTCATCATTATGAACAACTTTTACTATGGGACCAAACCTGAAATCGCGAAAAAAAAAGTAGCTGTTCCCTACATTTATGTTCGTAGGAGTCGTCAAAATGTAGGGAACAGCTGATTTTTTTTTCGTGATTTCAGGTTTGGTCCCATAGTAAAAGTTGTTGATAATGATGAGTACAATGACCTCTTAAGAGGTTGTTGGTGTTTTACAAATAACCCTGTATACGTTTGTCCCTGAAATGCGGCGAATAGACCTACATATGTGTCTTCTGTAATAACTGTCATGTTAAACAAATATCTGTCAACATATTGTAGGGACGCATATTTTGGCTTTTTCATACAAATAGCTATCCGTTAAGCAATATACCCTCCCATCGATAGCGTGGGCCGGTAAGATTCCATATCTTGAAGATTATTGGGACGTTAAAACCAAAGATAGATAGATTTTTCTATCCCCAGCATGCCAAAACTGGTGATAGATTGGTGGAGGTTATTAAGTTCGGCGGATTTATCATTTCTTTTCGCTCGACTTATCCAAAAATTTAAACATGAATTTAGCACAAAAATCTAGTATTTCCAAGTCAATGAACCCGAACAAGGTTCACAAGTTCCCTGAAACTTAAATGAAATATGTAAGATTCCATTTGAAACTTTTGGACAACCTACTTAAGTTAGACAGAAGGTTGACAAAATATAACTACATTATTTACTAAAGGATGAGTGTACCAACTACAGAGAAACTTCTAATTGAAACACCAAATATCAGGCGGTCGATTCTGTAAAAATCTCACCGTGAAATCATAAGTGAAGTGAGCTTGAAGTGAGCAGTGTCAATAGTGTTAATCCCTAATGACAGCTCACTCCACGCTCACTTCATCCAAGTTTTCACGGTGAGATGGTTACAGAATCGCACGGCAGTAAGTTGTGCTCGGTTGATTACAGCAGGCTCGCATCTATCTAAAGGTACTAATAACAAAGCTGAAGAGTTGATAAAAAAAAACATTTATATTACAAATAATTTCTGCTAAAGTTTTAAGGAAGTTCTTCTTTACTTCAATGTATTTTTTTTTATTCCTTGTTGACAGTTTTTGCATTACACAAGAAGTTTCACTTCTACAGCCGTTACTTAGCTTTTGACGGCCGCATAGACGCATAATTTTTTTGTACTATATTTTTGGTAAAATCTAATAAACGATTGAAACAGAACGGATAATTTTAAGTTGAAAATGGTATTGTTTGTATCTGTTGAGATTTTTTAGATAACGCAGAAAGAAGCTTGTAATAATAATAACTTCATTCACCTTGGCTTATATACTCCTTCGGGAAATAGGTATAAAGATAAACTGTGCTAAATGGGGCTTATTTAAGTTACAGTAATTTTCTTACGTTTAAAATTAGGATTCGTTAAGTATTTATAACTAAAGGATGAGATTGTGAAGTTGAATGCGAATTGCTAAATTCTAATTAATTCAAGAGATATTGTAGGACCTACAAAGCCTACAGTCCATACACAATTATTGTATCTATGATTTTGCACCACTGTCAAAATTACAGTGATGTTTAGATGACCTTTTTGCTTTTTGCAACTCTTTTACGGCCAATTGCCAAGTCTGTCAAAATCTTATTAATTTTTTTTATTTATATTAAATTTACTTACTACTTATATTAAATACTTATATTAAAAACTTATTACTTATATTTTTTTTTTGCAATAAATTTGCTATTCGGTTGCTGCTGTCAGACATAAAAAAAAATGTGAAAGGGATGAACATTATCGCTTTTAATTACCTAAAGTACATAAAAACAAAGAAAAGTAAACAAGAAAGAGCAGTTTTTCCTTACAGAGATCATTGGAGCGAAACGATGAAGGTTCTATGATTTTCGAAGCACAAGTAAAATGTTGGGTCAGAAGCAATAATTCAAACCTTTGCCAATATTCATGACACGAAATAGAAAATATTGGAACCGTCTTTATCTGCAGGACCTATGAATCTCATAATTCTTGGGAAATAAATTGGTTTGTGTTTGTATTGACTTCAGTACCTGACGCCTAGGTTTTAATGTGTAGCAACAAGTCACTCATCTACGTGAAAATAGGTGCGAGTAGTGCGACTGCGAGTAACTATAGCCCATGGATCATAATGTACCTACCTAGAGAGAAAATTGATGCTATTAAGTTGGCAAGTAGAAATTTTCAGACTTATCTAGAATGTTTTTATTTGTTCATTGAATGTTCTTGAAATTTACTTTGACGAAAGTATAAAAGCGGACGAAATTTCCCGCCACATTTCATAACGCTTCCAACAACGAAGGCATACACATCGAAATAATGGATCTTTCAAGAGAACAAATCAGACTGTTGTTACTTCACGAATACCGATTGGGACATTCAGCAGCGGATGCGGCAAGAAATATGTGTAAATCGATGGGAGATTCTACGGTCACATATCGCACAGCAAAAAATTGGTTTGATAACTTCTATATGGGAGACTACAGTTTAAAAGATTCACCTCACCCCAGCCCTGTAGTTCAGACTGACATAGAACGATTACGACAACTCATCGAAACTGATCCCCGCTTATCGATACGAGCAGTACCTAGCACAAGAACTCGGCTTTTCTCATACCACCGTAGAAAATCACGTTGATAAAAAACAGTTTGTTATCAGGATAATAAATATAAATGTTTTCTTTGCTATAAATGTGAAAATTTCAACTTGCCAAGCTAATATTTAGGAAGCAAATTAAAGAAGATAAGGTCCTGGACCTGCAACCCTCTGCGCTCTGCACAGATAAGTTTTATTCGTAGATACGTCCTATTACTGTGTTGGAAGCTACCGTACCCAATAATACAATATGTTGACAACAGAAGGCCAATTCCCGTAAGATGCTGCCGATAACTCTACTGAGCAGTACGTGGCACTGACAACGCCCCCTGCCGACACCGCGCCGTTGCCGCGCCGCATCCTTGTAAGCCAAAAGCCGTGGCCAGGCAGTTACGACGCATGCCACGGACTCTCGTGGTAGACACGGCTAATAGTGCAGGAAGCCAAACAAGTGTATCTGTATTCGCCGCGAAATAATGAACAACGAAACTTTTAGCCCGGGACCCTGCAAACTGCACCGCGTAGATTGCCGCGACGCACAGCCGCTCGCGACGCCCTGTCCCGTGGCTCCTGTAAAGTTGTGTTTTTGCATTTGTATTAGTATACGTAGGACCCGTCGCTACATTCCTCGAAGTACTATGTTCAACGATGTATCACTAATATTTGGCCACTTATGTTTCCTGTTTTTTTTTTGGTTCCATGTAGATACTATAATAAATTTAGCACACAGAAAAAAGCAGGAAAATGCGGCCGTCTTCGGAGAAACAGCTGTATACAGTACTTATAAAATGGTAAAACGCTTGCAAAGACCGTGTGTGCAAACTTTTTATTTTCTGGTGCTTTCAGTATTTAATATCGTTGGAAAATTTAATCTTACAATTTGTAGCGAACTTAGATGTAATTAATTGCGTCTTGGAAAATTAAATTGAAGGCTCTAAAAATAGGAGTATTTTCCAATAAATACCTACTACCCACATGGATAATTGGATATTGGATTAGATTGGAGATTTCTTTAGAAATAAGCATCACCTTAGTACCTATTTTTCTGTCCTTTATTTTTCTTGTCTGTTTATATATGTGTATACATAAATGATTAAATAAATAAATAACGGATTTTTGGTGAAAAATATAGAAAAGACTTTTATGTTGTGATCTTTCATGAAACTGTTTTAAATACAACGATAAAAAACTTTATACTCACTTTAACAAACTACTTATTATACCCATTGTATCTACTTCTATATTATCATAATTTTGACTTATCGAAGAATTTATATAATTCAAAGAAAAAGTCTGTCAAAGGAAGCGGAATTTGAGTCTGGAAGTGTCTAAGTTAAAGAATTTTGTAGTTTTGCATTGTATTTGTGGAATTTTCGACAAGTATTTCTTTTGTGATTCCAAAACCTGAAAAAAGTCACGAATTATGTTAGCGTAAATAAAACAAACTAACAAATAATCATCATCTGCCTAGCCTTTTCCCAACTATGTTGGGGTCAGCTTCCAGTCTAACCGGATGCAGCTGAATACCAGTATTTTAATGGAGCGACTGCCTATCTGACCTCCACAACCCAGTTACTGGGTAATACGATACGAGTACCCCTTGCTAAGACTGGTTGTAAGACTTTCTGGCTTCTGACTACTCGTAACTACTGTCAAAGACCCACGTATGACAGCCGGGACCAACGGCTTTACGTGCTTTCCGGGGCACAGAGGGGTCTCGGTGTGTAAAGGTGGTCACCCATCCACAGACCAACCGCGGCAAGCGTAGCTTAACCTGCTCGATCGACCTGTGCGGCTGTTATTATTTAGCCACGGGCCCCTCTCACGAACTCGAACCCCTCTCACAAACGAACAAATAATTAATATAAAAAAAATGATGTATTCCACTAAGAGCACTGATTTCAACAGATCTTGACAGAACCGCACCTGAGCACTTCCAGTAACCACACTGAAACAAAATGTTGATAAGTGCGGTTCGGTGAAACAGTTTATTAATATTATTTTCAAGCAAGAAATATATCTATCAAATCACAATAAAGAAAATTTTCCGTTGGAATAAAAACTTGCCTACCCGAGAACATAATGAGAACATTCCTGGAGGGGAAAATTAATTTAAAATGGAGTGCCTACGATCGTAAAGGAAATCATTCAACATTATTACATTTCAAACGAATAATTAAATCGGAATAAATCAACTGATATTCGAATTTCCTCAATTTATTATTTATACTTATTTGAGAACAGTAATTAAAGGCTCTCCCCCACAGGCGCGTTATTGCCTATTGATAATATCGGATGCGTTTTTGCGATAATACGTCCTGATTCCTTGCCACACAGCTGCGTTTTTATCGTCCGATATTTCTAACGTATGCTTGTAACCTACACTACAGGCCACCCGCCCGCACTACACGTTAAAATCCTCCAGACTGTATTTCGGCCACGACGGCCAATCTCAACGGAAACTAGCCTTCGACGCGGGAGATATTATAGTGCAAAAGTGTGCGCGCAGACACAGGTGCACTCCCTCTTCCCTGACTCTCATAGTCCGATGGGACGGCAATCCGACACGACCGGAGAGAGATCAGGCGCAAGACCAACGTTACTACGTTATTAAAGCAGGTGTGTAAGATCGTATACGTCCTAATACAAAATGATCTAAAACTCATCGGAATATCGCAAGATGGAGGAACGCAAGCGTCCTACTTCTTCTGCGTCATTATTATCGTAGCAGTGTGTAGCTTTGTGACCGTCCTAATACAAAATATACTGAAAAGAGATATCGCAATAACGCATCCGATACTATCGACCGATAATAACGCGCCTGTAGGGGAGAGCCTTAAAGCTGAACCATAAGTACGAAGTCCTTCTCTATTTAGTTTTATTAAAAACAAATGTATGCTGTTTTAGTATTCACAATTACACTTACGCTTACCTCTTCCCAAGATCTACCCCACTACGTACGTCGCCCCCCACACATCAGGACCCGAGGCGGCGGCGCGTAGTGTTCCACGCGCGCCCCTCTTAGACGTTGCGGGGGGAGTTTAACACCTCACTCCCCCCTCTGACACGAGGAGGCCCGCACGAGCGGGCCAGCACCAGCCGGGGGTTGCGGAAGTATCGTTCGTTCCCGCGACCCCCGGCGTAGGTGAGAGAGGGAACACCGGGGTGGTTTTTAGTCAGTAAGAGTCTGACAGACCCCGCCGCCCGACCCAGGGCGGCGGACATCCATGAGGATTTTCCACCCCGAAACAAAAAAAAAAAAAAAGGATCTATCCCACTAAGTTGGGGTTGGCGATCACTAACCGGCTGCATATGCTGCTGAATACCAGTATTTTACAGGAAGCGACTGCCTATCCGGCCTCCATAACCCAGATACTAGGTAACACGATATTTATTTATTTATTTATCATGAACAAATTAATATTGTGTTTGACATACATTATAAAATTAATAACTAATATGAATTTAAAATAAATAATAATAATAATAAAAATAAACATGAAATAACAATACCTAATTATTTAAATAAAAAAATAAAAACACGATTGCTTAAAACAATAATAATATTTTTTTATAGAAAATGGAACCATTATTATTAGATTACAGTTCGTCTATTGAGTTGTTGAGTTTTTATCTAACAGAAATGCTTTGAGCTTAGCCTTAAAAGAGCTGGTGTACCTATAATAACATTTTTAAATCCGCTGGCAGTCTATTAAATATTTGTACAGCTAGATAACGTGGATTATGTCTGACAACGTTAAGATTAGGTACAATTTTGTTTTTAAAGTCCTTTCTACGAGTGTTTTCCCTGGCTATTCTATACACTTTCGTAAGACTGGCCGGGACAAACGGTTTCAATGGCTTAACGTGCTTTTCCGAGGCACAGGCGTCTCGAATTATGCAATGGATTGACACACATCCGCGAACTGACAGCGGCAACCATAACTTAACCTTACATCGAACCGGTTGTCATCATTTAGCCACAAGCCCCTCTTTTTTTTATGGGTGGGAAATTATCAAATAACTTCTCCCGCTCCGGACGGAGCGGGAGGGGCGTGTCAGACTTTTGCTGACTAAAACCCCCCGTGCTTCAGTTGCCTGTGCCAGGGGCCACGGTAACTCTTTCGAACAACCCGGATGATTTTTTAACCACACACGTACCTACTATCAGAAAACACGCCATTTGATCTGAAATGTTGAAGGCGTCCTAAAGCAATTCCTTTTCGCAGCCATAAGTCGTTTTAAATTTCCGGACCAACTCTTGGAAATTGCTCTAAACTTTGTCTAGTAACGGCTCTTAACCACATGTATGGTAATTCCCAGGCAATTAAGAAATTCACAGTACGCTTAACTGTTTTAGAAGTAGGCGTAAGTAAGAACTTTCTTAAGACCATAAGTTTCTGAAGATGAGTAAAGAAATAATTTCGAAGTTCTTTGCATAATTAAAGTTTTGCGTTTTGAGTAAAGGCTTCTCTTCTTTTGATCAAGTATTGAACATCAAAAGGGCGTACTTAGGTACCACATTTTATTAGGTCTGTTCACGACTACAAATCTAACTAAAAATCAGAAAATAACTTTTAAGTTAAAATTCTAAA